>JACMZG010001893.1:28104090-28176590 GCA_018340805.1 Microvelia longipes | reverse complement strand
AATAATATTGTAACTATATTTAACTAATAATGCATATTGTAACTATATTGTAACTAATAATGCATATTGTAACTATATTGTAACTAATAATGCATATTGTAACTAATAATGCATGAATGAATGAATGAATGAATGAATGAACCATTTATTAGATCTAAATACCTTTACATTTATACATGTTTTTACAGAATTTATAAATTTATATTAATAAGAAAGATATATGATCTAAATCAGCCTAAGCTGTGGTTTTATAAGTTTATAATCAATATAAACTTAAGTTTGTGTTCTATATTTTAATTTTCAAAAATCTTTTACAAAACATTTAATAGGTATGTTAAATACTGTGATAACATTTTTTCATATATATATATATATATATATATATATATATATATATATATATATATATATATATAATATATATATATATATATATATATATATATATATATATATATATATATATAATATATATATATATATATATATATATATATATATAATATAATATTTACCATTCTTTAATTATATTTAATATTATTATTATTATTTAATTAACTCTAATAATGCATATTGTAACTATATTGTAACTAATAATGCATATTGTACATGACATATTGTAACAAAACAGATATGATTATTTATTACGTAAGAGGGATACATTTACACTGAATTTTAACCACATAGGATTATTTTTAGATTTTTTACAATGTTAAAAAATGTATACAAGTCATTCGATAATAATTTATTAATGCTGATAATGAGATGAAAATCAGCAGATATTTTGCTGAGTCATTATTGCCGGCTAATGACATCATAAAAAATATTTCAAGGATAGTAGAATTAACCTAAAGAGTATTTTTTTTCTAACTCTCCTAGGGGATTGATGATAACACACCCACACAAACACAATACAGATAGTAAAATAGACAGCTGGACTTCAGCTTCATAGTTGGCAATTCTTTCTAAGAAGAACAAAAAGAAAACGAAGAAACCCAAAGAAGAACGAGAAGAACAGTTGTGATAAGAATTCATTTTCTAAACAAAAGATTTTCCCCATGTATTAGCATAGGACAAATTTTTTAGGAGGTTTTTTAATATAATTTATTGTATTTAACTCTTGAAATGTTATGAAATCGAAAGTTGGACATCTATATTTACGTTAGGAAAGAAAACAAGTGTGGTTTGTTCGATTTTTCCGAATAAAATACGGTAGTGAAATGTGACCTTTTTTTGTGCATTTTGGACTCTCCGTTTTTTGACTTTTTTTAATATAATTCATATTATTTAACTCTTGGAATGTTCTGAAATCGAAAGTTGGACATCTATATTATCGAAAAGAAACAAAATGAGTGAGGTTTAGTAGATTTTTCTGAAATAAATACGGTAGTAAAATCTAATGTTTTTGTTTACATTTGCACTCGTTTGTTTCTGGTGTGTTTTTGTACTATTTTGACTTCTTATTAATAATGTCGTATATATTGGTTTCAACGACAAAGGTAATTCGTTTATACTGAAAGAAGTATGTATATCAGCATTTGTGGTATGGAATATTAGTAACTTTGTAGATAAGTTGCTCGAGTCACTTCTGTACATTGATGCGTGCATAATTTAAGTGAAATGTCAACATCTTCTATTCATTTGTATAATCTAGAAGACGTGCATGCTAGATTTTTGTTAATTAATAAAGGATGCATGGAGACATTGGCACAAGTTGAATCAACTTCATGCATAAATAATTACTGTTGTAAGATGTCAATGTCATTTACTCAATTTATGTTAAAACCAAATAATCTGTCAATATATAACTGTGCAAGAGACACCTAGGAAATATAACAAGCAAAATGCAATACTACACCTGGGATTTGTTCCATCATTCGACATTTGTCTTCATTGATGGCTCTACATAACGTCATGCCTCAAGTTTCGTCACGTTTAACTTATCAGGGTGCCGACGGAGCCTGAAACTCACTGTAACCTTTGATTAAAATTCCAAAGAATATAATGTGAAGTATTTACTAGAGATGAGCGTGCTCTCTTACACCATCATGCTTGGTAGCAAAAACATGTATCATTTGATACTACCGAGTTTTTGAAAAACATGAATACTCCCACAATATAACTGATCGAGAGACACCTAGGAAATTTAACTTGCAAAATGCAATGCTACAAATTATCTATGTTCATAAATGATATTGTAATGTCAAACTTTATGACTCACAACAACTGCGAAGCTATGCCCACCTCAAGAAAGTCAAGTTTCATCACGGTGAAGCCTTCACGAGCATCTGTTGCAACCTTCGTGCGACTGTAGTCAAACTATTTTATTCTTAATTAGGATTTAAACTTGTATTAAACCTTTCTTTCATTGTTAAAATTTTATATTATAATAAAATTTAGTGAAATTGATTCTTTATTTTATTCTAATTTCTCTACACCTACACCAATTTGGGAGGTTTGTCATATAGGTGCCTGGGCCACCCTAAATCTATAAGATCTGATATACCTTAGCTTGAGCTTTGTTCAGTCAAACACATACCTGACTGAGGTGTCCATCAGTGTCAAGGCAGATAGCATACAAATTTGTGATAATTATTTGTTGTTAAAAATAGTTTTCTTGTTTTTTGAATCGAGAGAGGCATCACAGTATAGTTCCCAGACTTCTCAAAGATATATGAATGAATTTCTTGTAAACCTCATTACCTCAAATAGCTGATGCAATTTTAAACTTAACCAGCAAAAAGACTACAGCATTTGAATATTGTGTAAATAGTGTAATAGAATACTGCCTCGTGGCCGAGGTTTTAAGGCGATAGTCTTTACACTGACCTTTGACACCATCCCAGGTTACTCTCAGTTGATAGAAGATTATTGTTTAATATATTATCGCCAATTTTTGAATACAATTTGAGCGTAACGGTTTGCTACTACCACCCGTAGTGGTTCCCGCAGGGGTTATCACTGATGAGCTACAAGGCTCTAACGGGCATTATTATTATTATTTAGGGTAATAGAATACCGTGTTTCTATTTGCGGTATAGCAAATTTAATGAAACTTGAGATATGACTTCTAATGTAATTCACATTTATAGTTCATGGCACCTTCCTCTTTGCCAGGTTTTATTTATAAAGACTTCAATTATTGAGAGGTTATAATATCACAAACTACAAAATGACAATTACTGTATCCACAGAAGCTATCTGCATTTGATTACAGTAGGTATGACTGATCCTTTTTCAGTCTAAATTTTTTTGTGGCAGACATTATGAATTCTAGTAGCATCTAAAATTTCAATTTGATAATTTTATATTGTTAGAAATGTGCAATACATAAAAAAAAGTCTCAAAGAAAATTGAGACGATTCCTCAATTTTTATGTATGCATGATAAGCGAAAAATAGGGCAGATATCAATCATGAGTCTGTTTAAATTGTAGAAAAAATTGAGTAGTCATGAGTCTGTGTTTTTGAACCAATTCCTTTATTTACAAGTATACATACAAAAAGAAAAAGGAATACAAAAGTTAACACAAAGTATACAAGTAACCCACAAGGCAAGCCTGAGGGGGGGGGGTAGAAATTGTAGATAAACAGATCTTTAATGAGAAATACAATAGTGATGTGCCAAATTGACTTTTAAACCGATTTTATATGAGTCGACTCAACAGATAATCGAGTGGATAGTTGATTCAAATCGCTTGATCTGATTAAAGTCGATTCGGTTCAATTCAACTTGATTCAACTCAAATAAATAAAAGCTGAAGCAATAAGTAGATTTAATTTACACATTGACATAGGATATTTAAATCAAAACTAGTCAAATGATTAACTTGGGCCAACTAAAATTATTTATTCAAGTTAACTTAATTAGTCTTGTACCGACAGGAATATACATTCTATAAATGTAAAAATAAAAACAAAGCATACTTGAGTTTATTTAAATCAGACTTAAGCCCATATGAATCAACTAATGTCTACTTCAATCGAGTCGATAGGGTCACCCTGGCTCCTATATGACAAACTTCCCAAATTGGTGTAGGTGGTAGAGAAATTAGAATAAAATAAAAGAATCAATTTCACTAAATTTTATTATATATAAAATTTTAACAATGAAAGAAAGGTTTATACAAGTTTAAATCCTAATTAAGAATAAAATAGTTTGACTACAGTCGCACGAAGGTTGCAACAGATGCTCGTAAAGGCTTCACCGTGATGAAACTTGACTTTCTTGAGGTGGGCATAGCTTCGCAGTTGTTGTGAGTCATAAAGTTTGACATTACAATATCATTTTATGAACATAGATAATTTGTAGCATTGCATTTTGCAAGTTAAATTTCCTAGGTGTCTCTCGATCAGTTATATTGTGGGAGTATTCATGTTTTTCAAAAACTCGGTAGTATCAAATGATACATTTTGCTTACCAAGCATGATGGTGGTAAGAGAGCACCGCTCATCTCTAGTAAATACTTCACATTATATTCTTTGGAATTTTAATCAAAGGTTACAGTGAGTTCAGGCTCCGTCGGCACCCTGATAAGTTAAACGTGACGAAACTTGAGGCATGACGTTATGTAGAGCCATCAATGAAGACAAATGTCGAATGATGGAACAAATCCCAGGTGTAGTATTGCATTTTGCTTGTTATATTTCCTAGGTGTCTCTTGCACAGTTATATATTGACAGATTATTTGGTTTTTAACATAAATTGAGTAAATGACATTGACATCTTACAACAGTAATTATTTATGCATGAAGTTGATTCAACTTGTGCCAATGTCTCCATGCATCCTTTATTAATTAACAAAAATCTAGCATGCACGTCTTCTAGATTATACAAATGAATAGAAGATGTTGACATTTCACTTAAATTATGCACGGCATCAATGTACAGAAGTGACTCGAGCAACTTATCTACAAAGTTACTAATATTCCATACCACAAATGCTGATATACATACTTCTTTCAGTATAAACGAATTACCTTTGTCGTTGAAACCAATAATATACGACATTATCTTAATAAGAAGTCAAAAATAGTACAAAAACACCAGAAACAAACGAGTGCAAAATGTAAACAAAAACATTAGATTTTACTACCGTATTTATTTCAGAAAATCTACTAAACCTCACTCATTTTGTTTCTTTTCGATAATATAGATGTCCAACTTTCGATTTCAGAACATTCAAGAGTTAAATAATATGAATTATATTAAAAAAAGTCAAAAAACGGAGAGTCCAAAATGCACAAAAAAAGGTCACATTTCACTACCGTATTTTATTCGGAAAAATCGAACAAACCACACTTGTTTTCTTTCCTAACGTAAATATAGATGTCCAACTTTCGATTTCATAACATTTCAAGAGTTAAATACAATAAATTATATTAAAAAACACCTCCTAAAAAATTTGTCCTATGCTAATACATGGGGAAAATCTTTTGTTTAGAAAATGGTTCTTATCAGTAGGTTACACCAAACCGTACTGTGGTTATCTCTAGGTTACCCTTGTCCAGCTGTGGATTTGTGAAAATTTCGCCGGAGGTCTTAAAATCACCCTAATAATTCAGGTTTCGGATTATTTCGCAAATACAATACTTTTTCTTTTATACCTACATTGTGAATTAGGAAAAGTAAAAAACTTGATTCCAGTATTTTGTAAACAAATTACATTGTAAACTAGAGTGGTATACTTACTTTGTCGCTTTTGATCAATATTTTGTTTTAAATATTTTCTTTTAAATTCTCCCTCTGTCCTGATTTTATGAATTAATTTAAATACATTTCAGAAAATTAGTTAAACATCAAAGGACTGTTGTGCGGATCCTTTTCTCCGAACTGTCAATGTCATTCCAGACGAAATCATTTACTTCGTTGTTATACAATTATTCTTTATACTATATATTGCATGACGATATTCCTTTCAACTTTTTTTTTACCTTAAGTATGTATAGGAATAGTATTTAAATTATATTAAACGATCTCCTGATTAGATTTTACATTCTCTCAGAAAATGATCTCTGAGTAGATTTTACATGGTCTCAGAAAACGATCTCCTAAGTACATTTTACATACTCTCGGAAATAATTTCCTGCGTAGATTGTACATGCTCTGAGAAACGACCTCCTGATTTAATTTTACATGCTCTCAGAAAGAACCTCAGAGTCCTGATTTAATTTTACATGCTCTGAAACGACCTCCTGATTTAATTTTACATGCTCTGAGAAACGACCTCCTGATTTAATTTTACATGCTCTCAGAAACGACCTCCTGATTTAATTTTACATGCTCTGAGAAACGACCTCCTGATTTAATTTTACATGCTCTCAGAAACGACCTCCTATTTAATTTACATGCTCTCAGAAAAACCTCCTGATTTAATTTTACATGCTCTCAGAAAGACCTCCTGATTTAATTTTACCTGATTTAATTTTACATGCTCTCAGAAAATGATCTCTGAGTAGATATTACATGGTCTCAGAAAATGATCTCTGAGTAGATATTACATGGTCTCAGAAAACGATCTCCTAAGTAGATTTCACATGCTCTCGGAAACGTTATCCTAAGTAAATTTTACATGATCTCGGATACGATTTCCTGAGTAGATTTTACATGCACTCGAAATTTGCCATATAGATTAGATTTTACATGCTCTCAGAATTTGCCATCTAGAGTAGATTTTACATGCCGTCAGAAAACCACCCCCGAAGTAGCATTTCAATGTTTTAATTATCAATCAATATCGCTGCATCCTTGAGAATGTGCCACGACGGGTCCTGCAAAATCTAAACCACAAGCGATTCCATTAGATTTGTCCATTAGTTTAGTTTGTCTTAAAACCTCATTAATTCAAGGATCCAAATTAGATTAAAAAACAGGGATGTAAAAAAATACATTGTTCAAAGAGTGTTCTTCCATAAAAAAAATCCCTAAAAATCAGGATAAAAACTTAAATCATCTTTCCGTGAAAGTTAAAAATCGATTTAATTACTTTTCACGTGAAAAATATAAAGGAAAAGATTAATCTCACTAAGAAAAAGTCCAGAAAATAACGCGGAAACGGAATTTTATTAAAAGAGAATTATCAAAAGAAACTAGGTTCAAGAGTTGCAAAGTTTAATTTAATTGGTGGAAAGGGGTGGAAAGTCTGAAGCTCCGCTTTGGCCAAGGGGGCGGCGCGGGCGGCAAGTCTAAATCTCCGGACTGGGCCAGTCTTAAACTGATTTATTTGCTTTGTTTCTTCATTATCAGTTTGAAAACAACAGTTACTTATAAAGTAAAGTCTTCTAAGGTTAAGCTTTTTATTGAATGAAGACTTAAAAACACTTTTTTGAAAACACTCAGTATAATAAATTTTTCTCTGGTGTTAGCGAATTTCCAAAGAAAATGAATTTACTTTGGAAAGCCCAAAAAAGCTTATTAAACTAGTAACTGCTTAGAGGAACCTAGAAAAAAATCTCTCTACGAAAACACTAATTTATTCAAAGCACTTCCAACCTCATATGAGGCCATTATTACATGATAACTGTTATTAACATTAAAGTTAATTAATTATTGTTCACACATTATTTTGCCCATTAGCTCACAAACCTCCAGGGGTCTCCCTTAGAGGGGGGGAGGAGGACCTTGGACGGACCCCAGAGGTCTGCGGACCACACTTTACGTAACCCTGCTCTTCCTTAGCTGGACCTATAAACATAGAGTATACTAGAGGTGGTATATTCTATCTCAATCCACTGAGAGGCCTGAAACATATTTTTGGGGCTCTGTGTAACCTCATTGAAACCTTCTCCTAGAGTGATTTAAGAGTATAAAATATTCATTGTCTTAGTCTTCCCGCACATTGTTTGTGGTTTGATTTGTATTTTTAACGTTCCTCTATGTAAGAGATTGTAATTTTGTACTGATTACTTCATTATATTTATAAGCGAAGGTGGTTATTTTTCTAATGTTTCAGAATTAAACCCATGGGCCTCTCTTGTAATAATATCTCTATGTCTGTAAAGGTTTACCCTGTTTCTTAGTTACATACCTCGTTTCTCAGTTGATTACATTCATGTAAATATAAATTTTAGCTGGTACCATATTATGGTAATAAGTTCAAATTCCATTTTATAAACTAAAGTATTATAGTAGTAATAATGTATATAAAGTATTATATACACCAAGTGGAGAAACTCCTATACTAACCTACGTAAAAAAATTAGACGTTCAAGATCAGCTAATAGCTGGCTCAAAAATAGCTAAAATTAGAAAAAATAATATTTGAAGGGAAAGAACAAATATCTCTCGCAACAATTTTCTAATTTAATAAGTGCACACGAAAAAAATAGTTAAATTAGCCGCTCGTTTTAAGTAATTTAAACAAACCTAGTATTTAAAGATTCGCACTTAAACCTCTATTGGATGTGACAAAACGTATTTCTAACACACATTTTTAACATTATATACTGAAATGTACAAATAAATGCAAATAAAAACAAAAATTTTGAACATCGTAAATAGCTTGTTTGTAAAACACAATGGTCTCACTCATAGGAAAATTTAAGCCAACTCATTGGTGGACAAAATGTGAACTACATGCCAGGTTTGACAGAAATCGCATTTATTTCCCTACTTGGTTTATGTACTACTTTCATTTAAACATTAAATCAGATTAAAATTTGCTATTAAAAATATGAAGTTTTAAAGGAAAAGGACAAAGTTATAGATGAAACCAATTAGCATGTTCACATAACAAGAGTTCTGGAGTGATTTCTGGGAAGGACTAATCTCTTATTTGAGCTGCGAAGCTTTCCAACGGACAAAAGTAAATCCACAATTTCCGAGATGAATCAATAGAAAATGCTTCCTTACTTTTGTTTGATTAGAAATGAAAATTTAATTTAATTAAAATGACAAAATACTTCTCAAATTAGTAGTTCTCCTTAAGAGATTTTTATTCTTCCTCATTTATACCGTAGGTATATTGGAGAAGTATTGTGTTGGCAAAAAAAATCCGATACCAGGATGTCACCTGAATTATCCGTTTCAGGTGTTTCTAGACATAAAGATGTCTGTCTGTGTTTATGTGTGTGTGTGTCTCCACACACACGCACACATTCCATATATAAAGACGTCTAAGTGTATTTTAGCTTTAGAGTTGAAACTTTATACGAATATCAAGCCATAAATGTAGTTGTGCAATCCGGAAGAGATTTTTATGACGTCATCAACCAGCAACAAATACTCAGCAAAAATTTGCTTCATATTTTAAGGTATATTATTAAAAAATCAGGTCTGAAGTAGTACAAAGTGAGTGACATTATTTCAGGTTCGGCTCTTGGACTGTTAGTGATCCAGTGATCCATCAAAAACAGTCGATAAACTTGCCGTATTGAAATGAAACAAACCATCCTTATATATTGCATAAATAACTGAATACAGGCCCCTCGGAACTTTTCCTTATAACATCGGACTCGCTACGCTTATCCTCCCTGCTTCGGACTCGCTTCGCTCGTCCTCAGAATATACAATTCGCCAAATTTATACTGCCACAAATTTTTGAACTCGCTTCACACGTTTTCAGATAGTAATTCATCCGTATCATTCTTAGCGGTCACCCATACAGCACTGACTACCCTCAATGCTTCTTAATTTTTATGATCCAACAAAAATCATAGATATACATGTCGTATTGAAACGAAACGTAGTGTAATTATTTATTAGGTAATAATATACACTTGTACCAAATTTCAACTCAATTGGATCATTTCCATTTTTTTTAAAAACGTACACAAGTCATTCGATAAAATTTAAACTAATGTTGGTAATGAAATAAAACTAAGCACATATGTTTGTCTTCTACATAGTCACATGCGAGCCAAAGCTCAATCTGATCGCATAATTTTTCCGCGTTTTATGATTTTTCGAAATTTTTGCTAAGTAATTTTTGCGGGTTAATGACGTCATAAATAAATTATTTTCCGAATAGCACAACTACAGCGGTAGAATGATTTTTGTACAAAATTTCAACTCTCTAGCATAAATACACTAGGTGCTTACAATGATTACAAATACACATACATACTCACATACAGATAGACAACTTTGCGAAAACCACTCAGGAGGCCTTTAAAACACCTGAAACGGATAATTCCGGTTTTATCCCGGTTTCGGATTTTGTTGCAAACACAATACTTTTCCTATATACCTACGGTATAAATGAGGAAAAGTAAAAATAGGATATACAATGCCTGCTTAATTAATTTTTACTCTTATTTTGTTTCAGAATAAATGACATGGATTTTTCGAAAATTAATCTTATACTATTAATGTTATGTAAGTCAAAAAATTATACTTTCTGATTAGCTTTAAGTCTAGTATCAGTTTGCCTCCCTGGCCGTGATCGTAGATGTACTCGATTTTGGCACCGGAGGTCTGCGGTTCGAAGTCCGGCCTATAATCTTAGTTTATACGAATACTATTTGTAATAAAATGACTTTACCAACTTTAAAATATAGTGAAAGCACAATAAAGACCTATCTGAGGTGGATCTCCTTGGGTGAATGCCCTGATTGCAGGAAGGCCTTAAATTTTATTTAATTATTATTTATTAGATTTATAATTAATTAATGAAGAGTAAATTAAGTAAATAAAGCTGTACAACTCAATGTACATACATAATATTATACTGAAGTCACTTATCATCACAAGAGGTACAAGTTCATACATCCATCATCAAAACACAACCAAAAAAATATACACTCATCATTATAGAGTAGTTACGAGGTACCCCGTACCCAGTTTTTTTATTATTTCGCAAATAAACGAAATTTTAAAGTTATATTTTTCAAAGCTTGCAGCAATACATTTTAGACTATCAGTAAATATGACAAACTGATCGTAGTTAGAAGTGATAATAAATTTTAAAGTTTCTATTATTGCTATTTGTTCAGAGAAATAGCTGGAGAAATATTCCCAAACTTCATGCCTGCAATGAGTGCTACCCAGTTAGCTATTATTTCGATGAAAATTCGGTAAAAATCTAATCTTTGGATCTAACTTCTCACACCAGACAAAGGGTTCTCATATTTGGAAGTAGTTTAACCCTTACTGCCTATAGAGACATAATTACTTGAAAATAGCGTGCCTTCTACATACAATCAGATACTTAAAATGTCAGAGAAAGATTAAAAGTTAACTTTTAATCTTTTAAGTTGTTTAACGCAGTGATAAAAATCGTGTATTTTTACTTTTCCTCATTTATACCGTAGGTATATAGGAAAAGTATTGTGTTTGCAAAAAAATCCGAAACCAGGATGAACCCGAATTATCCATTTCAGGCGATTTTAAGGCTTCCTGAGTGGTTTTCGCAAAGTTGTCTATGTGTATATGTGTGTGTGTTATCATTGTAGCGCCCAGTGTATTTATGCTAGAGAGTTGAAACTTTGTACAAAAATCACTTTACTGGTGTACTTGTCCTGTTCGGAATTTTTTATGACGTCATGAACTTGCAATAATGACTCAGCGAAAATTTAGAAAAATCATAAAACGCGGAACAATTATGAGGTTGGATTGATATTTGGCACGCATGCGACAATGTTTAAAACAAACGTATGTGCTAAGTTTCATTTCATTACCAGCATTAGTTCAATTTTTATTGTATGACTAGTGAACGTTTTTTAAAAAATTGGAAAATGGTCCGATTAGGTAGAAATTTGGTACGAATGCATACCATTATCTAATAAATAATTACACTACGTTTCGTTCCAATACGACAAGTATATCCATAATTTTTGTTGAATCACAAAAATTAAGGAGTATTGAGTGTGGTCAATGCTGTATTGGTGACCACTGAGAATGATACAGATGCATTTACTATCAGAAGACGAGCGAAGCGAGTTCAAAGGCATGTTGCAGTATAAATGTGGCGAACTGTATTTCTGAGGACAAGCGAAGCGAGTCCGAAGCAGGGAGGATGAGCGTAGCGAATTCGATGTTATGAGGAAAAGTTCCGAGGGGCCCCGTACCCGATTTTTTTTTATTTATTATTATAGATATATAACTACATAGAGACGCCAATTTCATAACATAACATTAAAGTCTTGGTTCACGCAATGAGTTGATTAACGTACTGCCTAATAAATCAAACATTTTTCCATCTAAAAGTCACAAATGGAAGTGCAGTACAAGGAAAATGTATGATAAAAGCTAGTTTTAACAAAAGACGAGGAAACAATTATAAGAAAAAAAGGAATGCTTGCTATTATTGTAATTAAAAGGAAGCGATGAATGAAAACAAAAGCACAGTTAAATAAATTGCTTGATAGATCAAAAGTAGCAAAACAAAAATGCAGACCACCTCTAGGTCTTTTATTAAGTGGAGTAATTACAGCCTTCCAGCACCCGAACACTGCATCTTTCTATTCCCGGCCTTTCCCATAATTTGATTTTTTGTTATATTTTTAATTGTTATTTCTGATACTTTTGTTAAATCAAAAGAGATGTTCGCAAACAATTCACTGAACTTTGCGTCGCTGTAATAACGAACAGGTGTAACAACTTTACTTATTTTACAATTATTTCATCACAAGAAAATATTGGATTACTTGATCAAGTTTAGTAGTAATTTATTACCGTCGAAATTACCTTGATTGCTTTTATCTGATAGATACACATTGGCTTTTCTATCCTACGTTGTCATATTCTAGATTTTATAGCAATCTAGTCCCTATCAATTCATTGCTATTACGTTTTTAATTAAAATGCTAACAGTCATAAAAGCAAACACAATACATTAAGACTAAGGTCATAAAATTTGTTTTTTTTTAAATCTGTGATCTACTACCTCAGGTCCAAAAATGCTCATAGTACAACTTAAGACAAAAAAATCTTGGAACTTTTCCTTACCACACCGGATTCGCTACTCTCATCTTCACGATACATAAATCACCGAATACGCTGCAGCACGCCTTTGTACTCTCTTCGCTCGTCCTCTAACAGTAACTCATTAGTTGTAATCCTAGCGGTCATCCATCTAAGCACTGAACTCGTGCGATGCAGCTTAACTTTTATGATCCAACAAAAATCATGTATATACTTTCTGTATCGAAATGAGACTTCGTAATAAGTATAGATATTTATTACTTAAGGGCTATTCTTACCAAATTTGAACTTGTATGGGTTATTTTCCGATTTTTTACATCTTTTAAAACACTTTTACAAGTCTTTCGATAATAATTGATCTAATGCTGATAATGAAATGAAACTTGGTCCATATGGTTTTCTTATATACGACTAAGTACTAAATCTCAAAGCAATCCTTAAATTTTTCCTTGTTTCATGAATTTTCTATTTTTTTGACAAATTAAGTCATAATAATAAGATTATTCACTCATTAATAATCTCATGATGTCTCAAAAATGAGACATTATTGCGGGTTATTGACATAATAAAAAATTATTTTCCAGATTTCACAGCTAGGCCTAAAGAATGTTTATTTTCGAAGTTTCGACTCTTTAGCGTAAATTCACTGGGAGATACGATCTTAACGGACACACACACATACAGATAGACAACTTTATGAACACCACTTAGGAGGTCTTATAAACACCTGAAACGGATAATTCTGGTGACATCCTGGTTTCGAATTTTTTTGCAAGCACAATACTTTTCCTATATACCTATGGTATAAATGAGGAAAAGTAAAAATATAATTTGGTGTGCTAGCTTTCCTCTATAGGTTTAAAAATTACAGGGCCACATGGTATTGACATTTAAGCAAGCTTGTTTACTTTAAAAGTTGGGTTGCTAAATTTCAAACCAATCAAAATATTTTTTCGCGTTTAAGATCTTTTCGAAATTTTAGCCAAGTCATTATTTTTTAGTTTTCGGATTTAACATAAAGACTAACACAATAATTTTTTATACACTTGCTGTAAATGATTGTTTGCATGCATTAAACAAGTCAAGGAAATCATTTTCACATTCAATTACTGCGTATGGCTCAAATATAAAAATGTCAAAGTTGCCTCACCCATGGCATTACTTGGGGGGGACATGTTCACCTCCATATTTCACTGTTATTACTGAAAGAAGGTTTGCGTATAATCTCCAAGTCTGGATCAAATTATTATTGTAAACCAATTTAAAAAAATTAAATTAATATATTTAAAAGTTATTAATATATTTATTTGTAAAATTTTATTATTTATGAAATTCGAACTGTGCAAATATCATACAAACGTTGGAAATCATAATTATTTAACTAGATTCGAAGCAGTTATAATTACAACCATTCCTCATCGAAGTATAACAAATCTGGAAATGGCAGAAGTTCGTTGATTATAAATGTAGAATAGGTTGATCTACGATATTAGATCGTTAGATTTCAAAAAAGAAGTTTTGGTTTTCTGTTAGACAGATAAAGTTTTCTCCTTTTGTATTTAAAATTTAGGTATCTAGCGCATTTTCATTGTATGCAGAGAAAATATTCCTACAGGTGGCTCTACTTAGACTGTAAAGTAAGTTAACATGGTCTACTTACTTTTCTGACTCTGAAAAGTAAGTAGTTATGGCTCTACTGAAACTGGAAAGCTAATAGTCATGGCATTTCTAAGACTGGTAAGTAAAAGCCATGGTCAACTGTGACTGGAAAGTAAATAAACATGGCTGAACTAAGACTTAGAAGGAAATTAGACATGGCTTGACTGAGACCGGAAACTAAATAGTCATGACTCTAATGAGATTGGAAAACAAATATAAGTGGGTTGAGTGATATTGGAAAGTAAATAGACATGGCTTGACAAACACTGGAAGGTAAATATTCATGACTACTGAGACTGAAAAACATGCCATATTTATGTAAGCAGGAAATAAATAGATACTTGTCAGAAAATACACAAATATGTAAGTTTGAAATAAATATACTATTTTAGAAGAAACATGTGAATGAGGTAGTGTGTAAAGCGGGTCAATGTCGGTCCCAAGTATAAACTTGATATTTTAACTTGCAAAGTATAACATCCGACTGTAACGAGTTTGTTGTGTAAAATTTTATAATTACATTTAACAAAGTTTTTTTTTGCTTCTTCAAAAGACAAATGTAACAAACCGACTAAACAACCAGAATGTTTATCAATTAATGTTGTTGGAAAATTTTCCTACCCCCCCCCCGCATTTATAAACTTTTTCGTTTCTATTTGTCCTGAGTCATTACTATATACAATTAACTTCTAACTTTTCGAAGTACATAAATTCTTCACTTTTACTCATTTATTCCACTGGTGTATAAGAAAAGTAATGTAATTAAAAATCCAAAACCGGGATTTGAACTTTATCATCAATTACATCGTCTACACGATATGTTGAACACCAGGTTGAATCCTCGAAACCGATTTTACTCCGTGTAGACGGGAGTTGAACCCCCGTCTACACGGAGTATAAATCGGTGACGAAGATTCAACCTGGTGTCCAACACTTCGTGTAGACGAGGTAATTATACAGCTGTTAAGACATTTTGTGTCTAGGTTGCTTATATCAAGTTTCATAAGATTATGCAATTCTCATAATCTTTCTCGTCTTAAATGTTTTCATGAGTCCTAGTGACTCATGAACTTTATAACTTTAGTGGATACCACTCCCAAAACATGGATGTAATTGGCTCTAACCTGAATAATAGGAAACTCTCAAGAGAGTGAAAAGTGACTTTTTCTCCCGTGGGAGTAAAAAGTGCTTCAATAAACTTTACATTATACACCGTCTGGTGACAAAATAATTGTTAACTGGAGAGCCTTACTAGACCAAAAGAATGATTTTTGTACCAAGTTTTATTAACACTGGGAGCTACGATGATAACACAGATGTACACACAGAAGACAGACAACTTAGTAAAAACCGGGATTTGAACTTTATCATCAATTACATCGTCTACACGATATGTTGAACACCAGGTTGAATCCTCGAAACCGATTTTACTCCTTGTAGACGGGAGTTGAACCCCCGTCTACACCCCCGGAGTATAAATCGGTGACGAAGATTCAACCTGGTGTCCAACACTTTGTGTAGACGAGGTAATTATACGGGTGTAAAGACATTTTGTGTCTAGATTGCTTATATTAAGTTTCATAAGATTATGCAATTCTCATAATCTTTCTCGTCTTAAATGTTTTCATGAGTCCTAGTGACACGAAAGAAAGTAAGAATGCTCATAGACTAACGTTAAGGTAATTTTAAGTTAATGTTGTGACCAATATCACAATATTTAGACTTTGCTATAATGTCTTCAAACCTTACGTTGAAACATTCTTCCTACCCAATTCGATTTACACAAGTATGGTTATTCCTTCATTTATGTTCCAGGTACGAATTCAATAAATATTAATGGATTTATTGTAATTCCTGAAGAAGTCCAATCTGTCCTCCAACTAGCCTATTCATTCTTTCCGACTATAAATGCAGGTAAATATTATAATTAGATCATCAACGTATGAAGTGGGTAAAATGCAGCAAACTTTAGAAAAAGGTATAAATCTCATTGAAGATTTCATATTTTAAGTTAATCAAAAAGAATTCGCAGTCATTCTATTTAATTTATTTAAAATATGAAATCCTCAATGAAATATAATTTTTCCTAAAGTTAACTGGATTTCACCCATGCCATATTATATATAATTTTTTTGACCAAAAAAATACATACATGTATATACATACATACATAACATATATATATATATATATATATATATATATATATATATATATAATATATATATAATATATATATATATATATATTATATATATTTGTGAGTGTGTGATGCATATAAAACCTACGTCATTATTTACTAATAATCGAAACTTAATAATTAATAACTTAAAAAATAATTGTTAACTGGAGAGCCTTACTAGACCAAAAGAATGATTTTTGTACCAAGTTTTATTAACACTGGGAGCTACGATGATAACACAGATGTACACACAGAAGACAGGCAACTTAGTGAAAACCACTCAGTAGGCCTTGAATACCTCTGTATAGTACAATTCGGATAAAATCCCAGTTTTGGTGTTTAGTACAAAAACAATACTTTCTCCATATATCAACGGTATGATGAGGAAATGTAACAAACAGTTGCATTTTGAACTAAATATAATATAATTAATTTAAAATTATAATACCTATATTCACCTATAAATGCACATAATTTATTAATGATCTAACAGCAAGAAATCATACGTATGCAATACCAAAACTTCTGGGATTCACATACCAACATCGTATAAAATGAGCGATTATCTAACAATAAATGTGCAGATGACATATACCACCGAATGAACTATTTGGTTCTTACTGCTGTGTGACATAACGAAGAGTACAATTCTGCAAGAATAGAATCTAATTTAATGGTAGAGTGGTCGTGTTTTAATTATTCTAAAGAAATGTAAATGTGAAGAATGTCTTGCTAAGGCTTCTTGGCGCAACGGATACTTTTTTACTAAAAGCTGTGAGTAGTCTATTCGCGATTCAAAGGTCCCGTGGCAGCGCCACCGTCACTGATAAGAAATAGATAGCGAAAGAGTGATCAACGTTAAAACTTGAATAGGGTTTTTCTAGTTTTTTCTTATTTCTGACGATTTACCATCAATTGTTTAAATGTGATTTAATTCAATCCATTCTTGGGTGTTTGATCTGACTAAAAACACTATCAATTTGGAAAACCCCTTTTAAGTGGGTTGTGACGAATCCTTAAATACATTGATAAGAACATAGAGGTATATACTAGAGGGGGATATCTGAATGCATTAAAAGGCCTGAAACCTTATTTTGAGGCTCTGAGGGGCTCTGTGTAAACCCATTGAAACCACCTTCAAAAGTGAGCAATGGTTTAAATAAATCAATTGATTTCGGTCATTTTCTATAAAAATTTTCTAAAAAGTATGAAACACACTTTTCGATGTTAGTTAAGGATACTACGTGCATGGAGAGGTTTTTATCTGAAACTATAAATAAATATGTGAGACATCCTTAAAGAACGCTTCTAGATTTAATTCTAAAAAAACTGTCTTCGCGTTGATTATGAAGGTATTGTAGGATATTCAATGTAGGGACGAGATTCTACAGGGGTTAAGGTGTGGGGCACCCGCCTCCCCTGGGTAAATAAATTAGTCCACAAGCAACGGCAAGCCAGCTCTAATTAATGCATACATAACTTTATTTATTTTAACAACTTTTTCAAACCCAGATTTGATCAATAGACGAAATTAAGGATGAATTCGGAATGTTTTCGTTTAACATGGTAAAAATATAGAGAGATATTTAACTTTCATTAATTATTCTTCTGGCATTTTATAGTGATGCCTAAATTAATACACCAAATAATTAAAGGGTGTATCAGAACTCTCCGGCTGGCACAAGTGACCTCCGATCGTTTTGATAATTTTCCTTGCCGTTTAGGATTCGATACGCTTGTCCTCACTAGCTATAGGCCGGTAACTATACATAGATGTACATTTGTAAAAAAATGCAGCCCGAAATTTTCGAGATACATTTTGAAGAGCCGTAATTTTTTTAAACGTTTAGTGGGTCATTACTGCGGGTTAATGACGTCACACATATTTCATAAACAATATACAAGGGTTCGGGACATTAAAAAGGTTAGTTTTCCTACCAAGTTTTATTTCGATCAGAGTTATCTAAAAAGTTTGAGTCATCGTGTCCAAAACAAAAATCTCGTACATACATACACACCCACACACACACATATATTGAGGAAGATAGTCCTAAGTAGTGCGGATAGGCGAAATGAATTTTGTATTTGAAAAATATGACGTGGATATGACATGATAAGATATGGCTCTACAGACTACCCACATAACGAGAATCAATGTAGAAATTTACACCATTTTGGTTATTGGATCATAAAATGTAAAAACATAGAGAATAAAAACTTTGTATAAAACTATAAAAAAAATTGTATAAAAAGAACAAGTTATTATACAGTGAACATAAAACATAAATATCAAAACTTCCTACGCATTAAAATCCTGTAAAAATGTAGTTCATATCATTGGTTCCTAACCTTATATTTATGAGCCCTAAAAAATATAAACATGGACCTCATATATGAAAAAAGTTCTCCTGGCTTGGATACTGAAAAATTGTGTCTTTTAGGGAATTCCTTTTAGAAAACATTCGCTGATAGAATAGGTGGCATGAAAGAATCAGACCAGTAAGTAAGGCCAAATTCTGTTTTATAGGTATTTGACCATGAAAAATATTTTTTTTTTGTATATGCAGGGTGTTTCACTAGAAAGTTCCTCTATCATTTCTCTTAGACTAAATAAAATATCGAGATGCAGTCTTCGGAGATGGTTTTCGGTCAAAAAACAATTTTCAGGAAGAATCATATTTTGTGGTCGCGTATCAGGGGTAACCTACTTGCTGAAGCTAACTTATTTATTTTCAAAGTTAGTTATTAGGAAATAACGCTCATATTTTCAAAAGCTGAAAAATAAGTGAAAACCACGAAAAAAAATTTTCCACGGAGTCATAACAGATTTTTTTTTAAATTTTTATCCTAGTGACCTCAATTTGTTAAAAGTTGATAAGGAAAAGTTAGGTAAAAATTGCGATTTTATAAGCTGCTGAGTTTGTTCTTACATAAGAAATATCATATCTTGTTATTACAACTCATGTTTCAACCCTTTAAAATTTGCTAAGAACAACATTTGATTAAAAAAAGGTTAAAAGTAAAATACTGGAATACCTCTTTAAAGTTTGGTCTTAGAACAAAAATAGTGGTATTAGACAGAATTATGCAAGAGGTAAAATGTCTTGTATTTATCCCTAAAACCCAAATAGCCCAATGAAAGTATACCCTCCAATGTACTTCATTTTTATTTTTCGCAAAATTCGGCGTTTCATGCGACACCTCGAGTGAACTACTCCACCAAAAAGAAGTTCCCACTTCTCCATTTCCACAAAGAAAGTACCAAAGTTCCATTAATTTATGTTAAATGGATGAAAATTTAGAGGGGGAGACTTTTAGAACACTCTGAATATATGTATACATTTGTGTATATATATATATATATATATATATATATATATATATATATATATATATATATATATATATATATATATATATATATATATATTATATATATATATATATATATATATTATATATATATATTATATATATATATACGTTTTTGGCTACGCTAAAGGATCCTTTTTTTAACCCTCTGTTAAGTCACGTCCGTGGGTCAGAGTATAACTTTCGATCGCCTTCAGCTTGACACCTACCTTTGACTAGTTACCATAGTCATTCCCTTTCAGATTTCAAGAAGTAGTTTTCATTTGCTAATTATCATACATCGTCCCGTGTATCTGTTTTTATGTGCTTATGTATATTTTTGTCTTTATGAACAGACTATATATATATATATATAATATATATATATTATATATATATATATATATATATATATATATATATATATATATATATATATATATATATATATATATATATATATATATATATATATATATATATATATATATATATATATAATTGTGTGTTTGTATGTTGTAAGCACTAAATTTACCGAAAAGATTAATATCTTTAAAACCAAACTTGTTTTTGTAACAGTTAGTATGACTATACTACATAGCTTATACTAATCTTCAAAATTTTACAGCCTATTTCCTTTATAAAAACAGGATCATTGACAAACATTAAAAGTGTGACTGTACTGATTGTGAAACTTTAACGAAAAATCCTAAGCAAACACTACATTGATTGCTAGTATTCCAAAATTTATTTTCCCAGCTTGCTGACCACCGCGCCAGAATTATTTTGCAGATTTAAACTTACAAAGTGTAATATATAATCGGCGGATCTTGAAATAAAACATTCATGTTTATTATTGTTACAGGTACATCTGATTCAAAAGTAGGAGTAGGATTCCGCCTGGGTAAAAATGCCGATGTTCAAGTTCTTCTTGAATTTGGGCCTGAATTGAAATCATCAGGTAATTCCAAAAGAAGACAAGCGTTTGTTAAAGGCAGAAGTACGGATGAATTGAAAGGCAATCTAGTTGTAAACAACGCAACCAGCAGTAGTTCAGATGAATTGAAAGACAATCTAGTTATAAACAACGCAACCAGCGGTAGTTCAGATGAATTGAAAGATAATCTAGTTATAAACAACGCAACTAGCAGAAGTTCAGATGAATTGAAAGACAATCTAGTTATAAAGAACGGAACTAGCAGTAGTTCAGATGAAATGAAAGACAATCTAGTTATAAACAATGCTGCCAGTAGGAGTTTAGATGAATTAAAAGACAATCTAGTTATAAAAAACGCAACCACCTGAAGTTCAAATGATTTAAAAGACAATGCCTTGACAAACAACGAAACTAGCACAAGCTAAGATAAATAAAAAGACAATACCGTGATACATAACGAAACTAGCTAGCACAAGCTAAGATAAATTTAAAGACAATACCGTCACACAAAACGAAACCAGCACAAGCCAAGATAAATTGAAGAACAATACCGTGACAAACTATGAAACCAGCATAAGCTAAGATAAATTGAAGAACAATACCGTGACAAACTACGAAACTAGTACGAGCTAAGATAAATTAAAAGACAATACCGTGACACAAAACGCAACCAGCAAACTTTTAGGAGAAATTAACGACGATTTATTACCTATCATGCAGTGAGACCAAGCAGCGTGTGATAAAAACTAATTATTTTATCACGTGTCCTGGCAGTTTCTTGTTCTATTTTTATGAAATATGTTCGAATAAAAAAAACTTTATTCCTATGCGTTTTATATTTAAAATTAAAAATTCTTCGTTTGTATTTTTATTTAAATCATCAGTAAATTAATGACAATAAAATTTAAAATTATAATATTATTGTAATAGGGCAATAATTTTATGACGTTTATTTATATTTTACAATTATAAAACAATTTATGTTACTAAATAAATATAGTATAAATATAGTAGATAGTAAAATCTTTAGGATAAATTTGAATCAAGGGCCTCTTATACCTCTTTGTTAGTTAAATTAGTTACAGGTTCCTTGTATTGAGAGCGCAGCCATTGTTTTTTAATATTATAAAATTTTAGTCAATTATTATTCCATGAAATAAATGATGCTATAAATGTTTGGTCATTTTTTTCTGCCTGTACCTTAATCTTGAGTACAATGTAATCCATAGTCAATTGGAACTGTATTTTATTTGTCCGACATTTTGTCTTTCCAAGATGGATAAAAAATAATAATAAAGAAAGATATGATTTTTTTAATGATAGTCCAATAAAATCACTCTTATAAGGTTGTTGACATAAAAGCAATGAGTCAGCTAGAGATCCTGATTCCAAAATTATATATATATATAATATATATATATATATATATATATATATATATATATATATATATATATATAATAATATATATATAATATATATATACATTGGTTTTTCAAATTTATTATTTTTTTCTTTTTATTTTTAGACATGAAATATGACTTGTAGTGAAGTCGAAATATAGTTATGTAAGAAGATTTTGTTTGTATATTTCCCTGAAGTGTCAAAAAATATTAATATATATATATATATATATATATATATATATATATTATATATATATATATAATATATATATATATATATATATATATATATATATGTATAGATATAGATATATGCATAGTAGATAAATAGATATAAACATGAAATGGACAAATCAAATAGATAAATAAATTTTTTCGAAAAAAACTTATTTATCTATTTGGTAAAGTTTAAATCAAGGCCACACAATTTGAAAAATGACTATAATCCAAGCTTACTACCATGTAAGAACAAATAGTACAAAACATAAACAACAACATTCTGGCCAATTCCTGTAACAAATAAATTTGTTTTAGATATAATTTAAATTAATTGTATGACAACCCGATTTAACTGTAACCTTCTTTTCAAAAATCAATATTGAATTGCAGCAGAGTTATGCCGATGTATTAGAAACAGCTTTAATTTTTAAATCGATGTAGAATATGCTAGCTTTTCCTTTATTTCTCTCTCAAAATCATCGATTAGCTTGGAGTTATTTGATGCTTCTTACATTTTCATTTATTTATAATCATGTGCTCCGTAAAAAACGCTTGATTATATACGTATCTGTATCTATACCCTTTTTAGAGATTAGAATACCTATCTATATACCTCAGAGATTAAAATCTCTGAGCAGTCACAGCACTAAAAATGAGTTGATCTTATCAATAGCTTAAAAAATCATGATGTCAATAAACTGCGTAGGCTTCCGCGGTTATTGTCATGAAGATTTAGGTCATCCGGTGGTGACCGCGTCAATGTAGATGAAGAATCCGACGAGGCATCTTCAGGGATGTAGGACATCATGGATAGAAACACAATGCTCTACAAAACTGAACTGAAGATGGAGACGATGCAGGTCCTATTTATACCTGTCTCTGTTCTTCATCTACATTGACGCGGTCACCACCGGAAGACCTAAATCTTCATCATGATGTCAATAACTGAGTGAAAGTATTATGATGCTTATGACTCTCGGCCAAAATACAAGATTTTAGACCTATAGAGTTATCTCTCATGGTTTGACGCGCAATATATAGAGACAACTTTTAATATTAGGATTGTAGTTTCGTTTATAGCGCAATTTATTATAGCAGCTCTAAATTTTCCAAAAAGCTCTGTATTTTCCAGACGTACTTTTCATTTTTTACTCTAACACCCTCAGAATCTAGGCGAAAATATTATATATTTTTGGCTTATATTTTTTAGACAAATTTCTAATGGTTAAATTTCTTCGCCCCATCAAACTAATTAATTACTTTAACGGGGATCCCGTTTTTCAGCTTAAAATGTGGTTAACGAGATTGTTGCAAATCACGAAAATCTGTCAAAAGACTCCAGGGATTTGAGTCGAAACACGAAATTTATTAATTTTAAGACTCCAGGATTCAGGACCAACGTACAAAATCTTAAGTTTTTCGACTTCACATTTCTTGTAGCAAACCATAGTTACTTGTTTATTTAATAGCTACTTATTTATTTAAGTAAAACCATACTGTCTTATTAACATAATTAAAAAATAAATTGGATACGCACCTTTTGAGATAATTTCATCACAGAGCTAGTTTGTAAGTGGGGGGGGGGGGGTTAGTTCCTCATAGCATAGTCTTTAGTACAGTGGCTATAACCTTTTGGCTACCGCGGCCTCCCTGAAAATTCAAAGCCAAAAGGGGAGGAAACCCTCTTCTGATATATTGTATGGAACAATATAACTATCAATAATTATCAGAACACAATTTTTAAAAATAAATTACTAACTTTTGAAATTATTATTAACAAAATTAAACTTGTATTACTTTGTGAAAAATATTTTACGATTTTTTAAAAAAATACGAATTACATTTTTTTTAAAGAAACATTATCGTTTCGGTGAATAGTCATGCTTAAGGCAACATTAGACATAATTCTATAGCCACGGGGTTCCTTGCTTCGGTCTTAATTTGCATTATTGAAAAGAGACCTTTTTCTCTTAGACATGTTGATCTGTAAGACAAGTTCTTTGAGCACATAGTTAATATTTGGGACTATTCAGTGAGAGTAAGCATCCAAATTTGTTCCAAACTTTTATTTTTGGAAACTAAAGTTAATGTGGAATCTTGGGTCAATTAAAAAGAGTATTCTCATCGAGTGACCATTAATTAGTCATCATTTTTCAACAAATCATTTTTCAACAAAAAGTATTAGGGGGCCCCGATGAACCCTTCCGCGGTTTCCTAATTAAAAACTATTGCTGGTGGATTCTGTATTTAAATTTACGCGCTATTTTATATTTTCCGCTATCTATTTCTATCTATTTGTATCATATGTGATATACGTCAGCTGATAAGAGAGAATGCTTCCGCGCTAAAAAGGAAACCTTCCCCACTGTTTGTCGTACCCCGCTCACGATCGTTACTGCGTCCGCTACGAAGATTAATATCAGGTACTTACCGCTTTATATTCTCTTAAATATTATATCACATATTATCTTATATCTTATTTATACAGTCCTCTTGCTAATAATTTTCTTTCTGCAAGCACTAACGTGCCAGAGGCCTAACGAGTACGCTGATAATATAACTGAGGCGCTCGTTGTAACCTCCATTTTTGCTCCTTCTTGGCCGGATCTTTGATCCACTTTTATGCCTTATATACTTATTTTCTTACCACTGTGTTATAATTTTCCGCATAATTTTTATCTGTACAGAATCTGCCATAAATATCTTTCTTATAATTCAAGTGTTTTACGATATTTTTGTGTTCTTACGAACTGTAGGGAATTTCCCCTCTGAGGGAAATTTATTTTTGTACCAATTATATGTACAATCTGTCAGTTTTTACAAAGAATTTACTTGTAGGGAAATTTATTGTTTTAAAATTTAGGTTGGTTAAACTGTATAATTTAAAATTTTCCCGCTGTTCACTCTACTATAGATCATTATTATGTGTATTTTTCTATGAAAATTCGCTGTATAAACTTCGATAAACTGATTAAACCTTGTATTGTTTATCATTTTATCTGCAGTTGTCATTGTGTCAGTGTCACTTTTATGTTTATAAACATTAGAATTGTCAAAACTTTTCCTTTATATATATGTTTTATTATATGTATTATTATATATGTTTTTGAGAAATTATTATTTAAATTTATTTTAATTTCATTAAAATTAAGTAAGATACTTAATTATTATATTTCATTTTTTAATACAAAAAGTTGGTCTTATTTTATAAACTCTTGTTTTTTACGCAGAATTACTTTACTTTTCCTTTCAATTTATTTATAATTTTCGACACAATGACTGACTTAGATAAAAATCTTGCTAAATTTATTAAGAAAAAAGAGCAATATTTTCTACGAGCTCAACGACTTGTTGATCTGATTCCTAACTTAGGAGAAGATCGAGTTAAAGAGCAGTTTATAGTGCAATTACACACTATAGAAACACTAAAAACCTTTTTGAAGATGCTGTAGAACAAATAAATGATATTAATTTAGCTCTCAATCCTGATTTTCAACCTGATTACGCACCTTTAAATGCATTTGAAGAACTATATTGTCAAATTATGGTTGCTCAAGCTAAGTTAGCTTATCAAGCCCGTCCTCAGCCTCTACCGCTTGAGGCCGATAAAAGTTTATCATTGCCTATAAATGCACTTAGTTTGCTTACTTTACCTCCGCTTAATGTAACGCCCTTTGATGGTACAATAAGTAATTGGCCTAGGTTTAAAGAAACGTTTAATAGTGTAATCATACAAAATAGATCTTTAGATGATGTACAGCGTATGCATTACTTACAATCATATACTACGGGTAAAGCTAAGCAAGTTATTCAGTCTTTTAGTTTAACAGCTAATAATTTTTATTTAGCTTGGGACGCTTTAATAAAAAGATATCAATCTAATCGAAAATTAGCTGATCATTACATTCATAAAATTATTAATTATGATACCCCGCCTCACAAGGCAACTCTTGCTACACTTCAAGACTTCTTAACCAAGTTTGATGATAATATAAACGGACTTAAACAAGTTTCTATTCCTGATCGAGAAGATTATGTTCTATTTTCTTTAGCCATTAGACAACTTGACTTAGAAAATAGAAAACGTTTTGAAGCTCAGATAGGGGAAACAGATTTCCCACTCTAAGCAAGTTAATTACTTATGTTCAAAATCAATGTCATGTATTTGAAGTTACCGCACCTATTGATATTTCCTCAACTTCATCTACCGCCTCTAAAAGTAAACCTCGATCAAAGGAAAAATTTGTTGGACTTACTGCTGCTACTCAACCTGCTAATAACTTAACCGCTAATAATTTAACCGCTAGTAACGCAACCGCCAATAATTTAATCGCTAATACAACAACCGCTAATACCGTAAGCGCGAATATTACAACCGCTAGTACCAACAACAAAACTAACTCGCCTATAATCTCTTATCCTTCCGCCTCAACCGCTCAACCTAAATGCGTATATTGTCTACAGAATAATACACAGTATTTACTCTTGCTCAGCCTTCAGGGATTTAAGTATAGACAAACGCATGGAATTTATTAAGTCAAAGAGAGGGTGTACCAACTGTCTTTCTCTTCGGCACTCGACTTCAAAATGCAACTCTACTAAAACGTGTTTTTCGTGTGGACGCCGCCATCATTCGCTACTTCATGTTGCCGGAGCGCCCACTCTTAGTGGGGCTAGCCAGGGGGGGAGTATGGTCGCTCAAAATAAAACAGATAGCGCACAGCAGCTTAATGTTACTGCCGCTACAACTACTCTACATTCTACTACTACCCATACTCCGCCGAACTCGACTTTGCACGATATTACTACACAAAGTTTGCCTCTTGTTGTTTTAGGGACCGCTCAAGCTTGTTTACAAAATGGCAATGGCAAATTTCGTACTGTAAGGATATTATTAGACTGCGCTTCAACTGTTAGTATTATAACGGCAAATTGTGCCAAAAGGTTTAATTTACCTATCCAAGGGACAAAACAATGTCTTGCGGGTTTAGGATCTGTCACTGTAGCTGAAACAGAGGGATATACTTCCTGTATTATTAAACCGTGTCACTCTAATGGACCGCAAATATCTTTTACCGCGTTAGTTGTAAACCAAGACTCTATATTAAGTTTACGCTCTGATATTACCTATACTACTGAATTAATTAACCGCTTTATTAACATACCGCTAGCAGATCCTTTATGGTATAAATCTGAGGTTATAGATCTTTCATAGGAACCGATGTATTTTTGCAGATACTTACACCATCACAGCTTCCTTGCAGACAAGTTGGTCTAGGTACCTTGCCTACCATATTTGGTAATGTTATTATGGGACCCGCTTCACTTAACCAAATTTATAATAACACCGCTAAACAAGACATGTCTGTTCTAGCTACTCAGGTTGTTCCGATGTCACGTGATACCTCTCTAGAACAAACTGTTTGTAAATTCTGGGAAACAGAGAAATATGTTCTCAAGTACCAGCTGACCCTGCTGATGCTTACTGTGAACAGCAGTTCATAGACACGCATATCCGCAACGCCCAAGGCAAGTATGTCGTTCATATGCCGTTTAAGTATCCTCCTGATACCTTACATTTTCCTCAGTCTAAAGACTTAGCGCTACAACGTTTTTACTCGTTAGAGAAACGACTTCAAAAAAATAAATCTTTAAAAAATTCTTGTTTTGAATTTCTTAAAGAGTATAAGGATCTTGGTCACATGAAAATTGCTACGACTCCAGGAAAATACTACCTACCTTACTTCTGCGTATTTAACCCTCATTCGCCTACCACTAAGGTCAGGGTCGTATTTGATGGCAGCGCTAAAATATCAAACTGTTCTTTAAATCAGATGCTCCATGCTGGACCCAACTTACAAAAAGATATATGTTACGTTTTAACTAACTTTCGAACACATAAATTCGTGTTTACCTGCGATCTTAGTAAAATGTATAGAGGCATTTTGTTACACGAAGAAGACAAGGCCTTCGTAGAAATATTTTTAGGGAGTCACCTGATGAGCCTCTCGTAGAATATGAACTTCAAACTGTAACATATGGTCTAACCTGCAGTGGATACCTGGCGCAAAGGTCTCTTATTCAACTCGCTCGCGATGAAGGTCATCGCTATCCTCTAGCTGCTTCAGTACTTGAAAAAGATTCGTTCGTAGATGACTTGCTAGTGGGTCAAAGTTCAATCGAATACTTACTTGAAGTTATGAGACAGTTACGTAATTTGTTAGCCTGTGCTGGTTTCAAATTAAATAAATGGTCGAGTAACTCACCTCAATTTCTAGAAGGTTTAAAGGAAACTGTCACTGACTCTCCTTTAATAATATGCGAAGATAGTATAAACACCATAAAAGTTTTAGGAATCCAATGGAATCCAATTCATGATGTTTTTGAGTACAAAGTTGAATTACCGTCTTCTAATTCTTTTCATACAAAAAGAAATATCTTATCTACTATAGCAAGGATCTATGATCCTCTTGGTTTCTTAGCACCATTGATAGTGACTTTAAAACTTTTTCTTCAGACTTTATGGAAAGAAAGTAATTTGAGCTGGGACGACCCTATTGACAAAAGTCTTTCACTTTTATGGACTACTATTCTTCAAGAACTTCCGCTTATGACAACTATACGGATTCCGCGCTACATTCATACTGATGATGATAGTTTTAATTCTTTTCAAATAATTGGCTTTTCAGACGCTTCCGAGCGCGCCTATGGTGCTGTTGTATACTTAAGAGTCGCTTTGAATGATAATCAAGGGAAATTGTTTTTACTTAAATCTAAATCAAAAGTTTCTCCTATCAAACCGCTGTCTATTCCGCGCTTAGAATTAAACGGAGCGTTATTACTAGCTAAACTTATTCACTCGCTCAAACCACATTTTGCTGATTTCAACGTTAATGAATATTATCTATTTACCGACTCAATGATAACTCTAGCGTGGCTTAATAAACCACCTCACTTACTAAAAACTTATGTTGCTAATAGAGTTGTTTCTATTTTAGAAATGACAGTACAGGACGCTTGGCGTCACGTGCGCACCGCTGATAACCCTGCGGACTTAGCCAGCCGTGGGCTAAATCCTGTTGCCTTATCGGAATCTAATTTATGGTTTGAAGGGCCTAATTGGGCAAAGTCACCTATCCAAGAGTGGCCATCTTCAGATAAAGAATATATGACTTTCAAAATAAGTTCAGTTCAAGTTCCTGAATTAAAGATTCTTGCACCGCCAGTTCTAATTATTGACAGAAATAAAGTAATAACTGAAAACAGTTTTATTATTTTCTTTGACAACTTTTCTCACATGCGTCTTGCTCTTGCAGTTATACGCCGCTATATTCACAATAAAAGAATACCAGATAACCTATCTGAGTCTCGTGCGAAAGGTCACATTACTGTTAGTGAGTTAAATGATTCGCTCAAGTCGTTAATTAAAATAACTCAGCAAACGTACTTTATTGAAGAGATTGCATTTATATCTAGAAATAAGCAATGCAGACAATCTATTCAAAAACTTGTACCATTTTTAGACCAGGATGGATTAATACGAGTTGGAGGCCGCTTAGATAACAGTTTGTTAGCTTATGATTCTAAGCACCCGTACTTTATTGCCTGGACGAGGTCATTTCGTTAAGTTGCTTATAGAATATTACCATATTTCTTATATGCACGCTGGTAACCGTACTCTTCATGCGCTACTGCGTAGATATTATTGGATTCTTTCACCACACTCTATTATTCGGCAAGTTGTTCACCGCTGTGTACGTTGCTCTCGTTTCCGCGCCGCTACCGCTAATCCTATTATGGGCAACTTACCCTCTCACCGTGTTGTTCCTAGTCGACCTTTTTCTCAAACAGGAGTGGACTTAGCTGGCCCGTACCAAATAAGAGAATATAATAGACGTAAAGCGCCAACTTTTAAGGCATACTTTGCGCTGTTCATCTGTATGGCAACGAAAGCCGTACATATTGAACCCTTGACTAGCTTATCCACCGAAGCATTCCTCGCAACGCTTAGCCGTTTTACCTCTAGAAGAGGAGTTTGTTCAGATATTTATTCTGATCAAGGTTCCAACTTTAAAGGAGCCGCCCGCGAAATGAAAGAAATAATAACCTTTATGAGTTCGATAGAAGTTCAGAATTCCATTGCATCAACTTTAGCAAGACAAAATATAAATTTTTGGTTTAACACAGCTCGTGCCCCGTTTATGGGGGGTATCTGGGAAAGTAATATTAAAAATGTAAAATATCACCTAACTAGAGTAGTTGGATTGAATGTGCTTACTTTAGAAGAATTTTTTACTTTATTAGCTAGGGCAGAAGCCATTCTGAATTCACGTCCCCTCTATGAACTTTCATCTTCTCCTCACGACCTACAAGCGCTAACTCCAGGACATTTTTTAACTGGCAGTCCTATTACCGCCCTTCCTGAATATCCGCTGACTGATATCAACATGCATAGATTATCTCGCTGGCAGCTGGTCAGTCAAATGTCTCAGCACTTATGGAAAAGATGGAGCGTGAATACCTCCACACTCTTCAGCAACGTAACAAATGGTTCACTGCCGATAGTAATCTCGAAGTTGGCCAGCTAGTATGGATCTGTGAAGATAACGCTACACCACTTTCCTACCCTCTAGGGGTAGTAGATAGAATTATATTAGGAAAAGATGGAGTAGCCCGCTCTGCTATCATACGGACCGCAACTGGATGTTACGATCGTCCCGTCCGGAAGCTAGCTCCTCTACCACTTCCTTCAACGAATATTAATTAAGCTATAGTTTAGGGAAAGGGGGAGTTTTTTATTTTATTTTCTTATTTTTACTAGAAGTATAATTTTTTTCTTTTACCTTTACTCAAGTATTCATTTATTTCTTATATTTTCTATGTGAAAACCTTAGGTTTTCAGGGGGAGTTTATGGTGGATTCTGTATTTAAATTTACGCGCTATTTTATATTTTCCGCTATCTATTTCTATCTATTTGTATCATATGTGATATACGTCAGCTGATAAGAGAGAATGCTTCCGCGCTAAAAAGGAAACCTTCCCCACTGTTTGTCGTACCCCGCTCACGATCGTTACTGCGTCCGCTACGAAGATTAATATCAGGTACTTACCGCTTTATTTTCTCTTAAATATTATATCACATATTATCTTATATCTTATTTATACAGTCCTCTTGCTAATAATTTTCTTTCTGCAAGCACTAACGTGCCAGAGGCCTAACGAGTACGCTGATAATATAACTGAGGCGCTCGTTGTAACCTCCAATTGCTTTAGTAGGTATTACCACTTTAACTAAATAGAGTTTTTCCAAAAAATCAATTGTGTTTCACTTGAGACATTGATATGTAATAGAAGTGGCAAATAAATTTCTATAGATTAAAACTTTTATACTATTTGCCGCCGAGTCTCTGTTAAGTCCAGGCTCTGACGTAGGTCAGACTTGGCAGAGCAAAATCTGGCAGTAGACTTCAGTATAGAAGTTAGCTAGTGCCTATTCATGGACTCGCTCAATACTTTAATTAAACGAAGTATTTAAGCAATAAATGATCAGATGGATGAGAAATAACAGTGGCACAGAGAAAAAGCATATTTGTAGTATATGGTGTAGAAAATGCTAAAAATACGACAACTTATAAGGATTATTCACACGCTGGATTATAAATAATGATTTTGGGTTTCCATACAGTCAAAACATTAAGTTAACCAACTGCTATTTAACACGATAGACCTGCTAATTGTCTAAGAGCCTTACTATATAACCCCATGGAAACAAAGGGAAAAAAGAGAAAGTACCCAAAAGAGTAACGTGGGTAGTTTGGATGAAGACCTCCCTTGGGTCTCGGCTAACTGTAAAACTCACATGTAAAACATTATTTCCAGGGACAAGAATATGCCCATAAAACAACAATTAACTGACTTAAAGTGACCCGAAACACATAGAAAATAATGGAATATTAAACAAAGCATAAGACAAATCTCATGGTATGAGATTTGTGAAAAGCAGCTGCTGTAAAAAATTGCAGAAACTATCTTTTTTTAGAGGAGCCTTGCCTGGCGAGTTTATCGGCACTTGAATTTCTCTTCACTTCATAATATCCAGCAACCCAGAACAGTATGACTTTATTACTCTTGGTGACTCTCACTGTTGTTGAATTTTGCCATCTAGAGCGCTTAAGACTCAGTTTGAGTCAAGTGGCTTGATAGCGGCTTAACTATTGGAGCAAATGAAAATGCTTTTTACGTACAACTTACTTATCCAGCAAGAATTCTGAGGTTTTTAAAATAGCAAAAATCTCTGATTGATAAACTGTAGTTAGATTTCTAAATATGTAGTGCGTTGTCTTTTTTAATTCCTTGATATACAGTACAGCTCCTGCGAACCCTGTAGATGTCATCAGTTTAGCAGATAAAAGATCCTTTTGGAAAAGAATCCCTTTCCATCCTCCCACTGGTATCTAGAGAAAACCACCAAGGTAAAAGATCTCTTATGTTTGAGTGTATTTGGTGGCTTGGAGATCCCTGCTTTTGAAATAGGTATTTATCTTTCAACCACTTTTGAAATCATTACGAACCCATAATCGCTGTTTTCATCTTTGCACGGCCAGTTAGTTTTCTCACAGCTATAAATTGAATCTTTGGTCGAACAACAGCTATATGAATCAATGTCATCAATTTAGGTGAAAGCCGACACGTTTTACATACTATTCTCCTAGTTGCTATATTAATGAGGTACATTCTAACATAATTTAGGATCCAGAGTCACTCCTACTTCTTGACTTCACTCTTCAAAGCTAGAAGCTCGACGAAGAGTTTAGGTTCCTTCTTATTCCATTTAAAACCTTTGTTTGTGAATAGCATACTTGAGATGCTATAACCTTTGTCTAACCCACAAAGGTTAGACTCTATGATGACAGCGATTTCTCGCTTTCATCCATAATATAATGGATGATGTTGCAAGATGAAGTTGGATGAAGTTGCTGCCATCTTGAGTTGAAGTTGATATGCATCAAAAGGTTTAAAAAGGATAAGATTGCAGAGTAAGAAATATGATTTTAGAGTCAGTGAAAAGGGTCTAAAGGACAGTTAACTCTCCCGGCTTGACTTGCCAATTTTTACTATATAAATAACATGTTAATTATATAGAATAGAATCTAAATTTAATCACAAATTTCAATCATGTTTGAGTATCTAACTATTTTTAAATTTTTATGGGACCGAAAATTCTTTGGAAACAACCTTTAATAATAAATAAGTTCCTATCCTTTCATTACAAACTTGACAAAACATCACCCCTCCCCCATCCGATTTTTAAAAGGATTGATGACGTCATAAAGTAGGTTAATGACGTTATATACATTTTTAATAAACAATAGGTTTTAAAGAATTCATTACGATCGATGACATAACAAATTAGGCGAATGACCTCGTATAATCTTTAATAAACCATTGGTTCCAATGGCTACGTTCGCGAGTGCTGACTATCTAGATCGATCTGACAAAAAAGCCGTTTTCAGCATGTTTTTCCCCGGTTTGTAGGGGAAGTTACTCGGTGGACGAGTCTCAAAAATCAAGATGGCTTTGATGATCAAAGTGACTGAATGAAAAAGTGGGTTACTTGACTCAATTCTACCAATATTTTTGTCAGGTTTACCAATTTCTGTTGGTTCTGGCCTCCTTTTTCGCCGATTTGAAAGAATCGTATTTATTATAACGTGACAATACGTCGTTGTTAGTTACTTTCAGTTAATTCATCAAATTTAGCAATAAATAATAAAGTCCGGAGAGGTAGACTTATTGCCCAAGTAGGATTAATAAACATCAACACAAGACATAAATAAGATTTTAAAAGTAATGACGAGTATATCAAAGTATAAACAAAGGTTAGCACGTTTTTGTTAACAGGTTATACCGGAAACCGTGAGGTTTATCGCAACTGATTTCAAGAAGATATCAAAAAGAGTTCACCAACTTAACTTTGGTCACTTAGGTGGTAGGGGGTAATATAGACGCCATGACAGTGATCAATCGCATCACACTCACCAACACACCAACAAAAAGTGTTTATGAGCATTAATGACGTCATAAAGTCGGTCAATGACGTCATCTAACTTTTATAAACAATCTTTTCCTAAGTGTTCATAAGGTTGATTCTTTATCTACCTCATAAACGTAATTTTCTATTAGGGATTCGCTTATGAAAACGCTCTAGCATAGTTTTGAGTGACCCACCTCTATCTCAAAGCCACAGAACACGATTAATAATTATCCAAATTTTTCCACGGCAATTACTCACTATAAAACTTGGAATCCTTTGCTAGAAGAAAAGTTTCAAAAATAAAGAATGGTTAGCATAAAATTATGAGTTAAGGAGAAAAAGCACTCCATTCCGGCAGTTTTTTAACTCGGGTTGCCGCACAGTTATAAACAAAGCAATTAATTTTAATCATCTTCAAGTAAAGTTGCGGTAAGAAATAGAGTTGCCGCCAGAGGATAAGCAATATAAATTTCATTACCAAGTCTGACCGTGTTTTCTATGCCAACCGTCACAATGAATATAATTACCTCTGAGTTTTTTCATCTCGCTTCCACTCCTTAATGTGAAAGCAGTGGAAAGAGGAATACAATCCGGTATTTTGGAGCATTTTGCTTAGCTATTCATTAACTTTCTAAATAATCATTAGCGAATTTTCAGCAGGGAATAAAACCAATTATATCAAAACATTACAAGCGTTATAATAATATTTATACGTTACACGTTTAATATAATATTTCAAAACGATTAATATAATATTTCAAAACGTTTAATATAATATTTCAAAACGTTTAATATTATATTTCAAAACGTTTAATATTATATTTTAAACGTTTAATAATATATTTTAAACATTTAGTATTATATTTTAAACGTTTAGTAATATATTTTTAACGTTTAATATTATAATAACAATTAAATTTATGAAGACTTCAGTCCTTTTTCACAATTTATTAAAAATAAATTGACGAAGAGCTTTTGCCCAGGGATCCTGATGTTCTTCAGTTCTTAAAATTGACAAAAATGAAAATGTTAATAAAATATTACAATTTAACAGTCCAAAAGCTCTAAATTGTTTAATATTATACTTTGAAAAGTTTAATATTATATTTCAAACGTTTAATATAATATTTTAAACGTTTAGTTTTACATTTTAAACGTTAAGTATTATATTTTAAACGTTCGGCACTTAAGAGAATAAAACATAAGCTCATTTTCTTCGAAAATTCGCTAAAACAACCTCCTTACACTCCTAATAAACTATATTTCGCCCCCTTTCATCAGGGACAGTCAGCATCAGCGGCTGTCAATGTTAGATACAAACATATTGACTGCTTAGGCAATGTTGTGACAGATACCTTAGTATATGAAACCGCTAAATGCTATTAGCGGCAGACGAGACAATTATCAAGTTCTTAATTAACAAAGTTACATCAGTGAATAACTTCAACGGGGGCCGTAAGAGTAATTAAAACTTAAAATTTTAGCGAATTTCCTTTGGAAAAAAACGCTTATGAGGTCGTTCAGATGGCGAAAGTGGAAGTTAGAGTGGGGGAATCGATTTTACTTGAAACTCTTAATTCCAAATATGTATATATTTTTGATATGAGAAAGGCCAGACGTAATGGATTTACTCTTATGCTGCCTCCGCACAAGTTCTTCACTTGTAACTTTGTCAACTAAAAACTCGATTATTATGTTCGGAATAAAACTTGCGAAACGCGCATCTAATCCAAAAAAACTTTGATCATAAAACAAGGATTAACAAAACTAAATAAAACACACGTTTCTTTCCACATACGCATTTTATAACAATTATTAAAATATAAATTTAAATACAACAATCCATTTAGTAAATGACAATCATAATTATAGCTCGACAACATAAACATCAGAAAGTACATAATATACATAATAATAATTCTTTATAATCTATAATTATTATAGATGTAACATATAGAAATAAACCATATATTATTTTTATTTTCAATTATATGGTCTAAACAAAGATTAATTTGGTTCATGGAGTTAACCAAAATTGGTAACTACTAGTAACCAAAGATTACTACAAACTTAAAATAACAAGAATCGCGAGTAACAAAACATTTGAAGGAAAAGCTAACCTCGATACTTGCTTACAATACTAAATTACTTAATAAATTACTATTTAATATATTATTAATTCAATAATCATTGTCAAGATGAAATATTGCAATTCATTGTGGAATTATTTCACTTTTATTTAGGATTGGGGAGTCATTGCTTTTGTGAGCACAAGTGGTCTAAGGTTCTGTTCACTAAATCGATTTGGCGATGGAAAGAAAGGATGGAATTAAAGGTACCAAATTGCCATATGTTCGATGGTGATTAATAAAAGTGATCAGATGGTAAACATTGAACAGCTGTTGATGATTAACAAAGTGAACAGCTATTTACATTGTAATTTCAACTTCTTGAAGATATCTGGGCCGCTGATGTCAATTTTAGCGACAAGGAATAGTTCTTTGAAAGAATATATTGCTTTTAATGGGAAGGTTGAAGTGATCTTGGAATTTCTCATAGTTTGAAGAACTTATATTCTTGGACAAAAGGTTGAGATCTATATGAAGGATATGAGATTGGAAACATATAGAAAGGAAAATCTTTGAAATAATATAATTGTGCGAGAGATATTATATTTATTGTATCAACTATTTCTGCTTTGTATTAAATGATATGAGAATGTGTCACTTAGTTTTTAAGAGCGGTTGTTGTTGGAAAGCTTAGCGAAGTCCTGAACTTTAGCCCCGGGAGTCCAGGCTGGTTTCAGTATTGTAAATGTATATCTGTACCTCGTTGGTCAGTGATAGGATTGTCGGTTGAATAGTGGACCAGTCAGTTTAAACCATATTTGTAGTGTTTTGGATTTGTTATCCCCCCGGGGTAGACATCTGTCTACTAAAACCCCCAGGTAACACAATATTTTAGGGGAATATGCGTCATTTTGGTTTATGTATTTAAAATCCCTTCTTTCAGGTATAGGGAATATACCGGTATGTACCTATTTATAATTCCAATTCATCATGTATGATGAATTGGTCTCTCCAAATTAAAAAAAATCAACCTAAGAATGGAGTTAATGAATTTAGTCACACGTTTTTACTCTATTTTTCTCTGATTCTTCTTAGTTTCCCCTCCCTATTCCCAGTGTCTCTCCAGTAATAATATACATTTAACATAGGCCCTTTTTAATCTTAACAGCCAGCGAGCAGCAGAGAAAATTGTTAAAAGACACAGCTACAGTTTTGTCTAAAGGTTTTTAGCACTGGTTTATCTTTGGGTTGAGTTAACAACATTTAGAAAAAAACTATAACCACAGTCTCCTGAATCATTTATTCACTGCTCGCTTGCTCAAATAATGAGCTCTTCCTAAAATTTAATAAGTATTATTAATTCTATTTTAAAAACTTTCGTGTTAATGATATAAATCTAATCTACAAATTCTCTTTAAAAGATAGTTTTGGCTTCAGATTTTTCTTTGAAAGAAGCCAGATTTTGAAAAAAATTTAAATAATATGACTGAACTTTTAATTTTTAGGCTCAAAATCTTATTGCTTATTTCAGGCCATACAAATAAGGTTATATTTCCTCAAAACTGAAAAATTGGTCTTATTTCGAAACGGTATATGTTTTGAAGTTTATTGACTAGTTTTTAGGAAGTAGAGAAACACTTTTCACTCCCATGGGAGAAAAAGTTGCTTTGAACACACTCTTGGGAGTAAAAAGTAACTTTTTCTACATTGGGAATAAAAATTACTTTTTCTCCCTTAATAGTAAAAAGTGTTTCCTATAATTAGCCTAAGAGCGCTCCAATTGTTCCATCTTTTTCTGGGAGCGGAATCTTCTATAAGGGGGACCGATCAATTTTTTAACTCTTTCCTAGAGGAGTTAGCCACCCCTAAAATTTGAGGGGTGGCAAATTTTAGGCTCTCCTAAAATTTGAGGGGGACCCAACCAAAAATTGTTTTTATTGGCTCAAAATCTGTTTCAAGCCAAAAGAAGTGGTTGGAAGCAAAGCACTTTTTTAATTCTTTGGGCGCGGCGCCTCTTAAATTTGTGAGGGGGTCTGACCCATAAAAGTTTAAAATAAAATACAAAAAACGAATAAAAATATAACAACAATTAAATTACGTTAACGTCTAGAGATAAAATCATGTATGCACCTTGGGAGTAAAATGCTATTTTCCCCTCTCAATAAGTACCTCCTTAGGCTTCTCCTCGGGAGTTAATTTTTATGAATTCCTTGACTTCTGTAAGAGAATTTCCATGATTTTGGGAACCAAATTCTTTGGTTCCCTAGGTTTTCGCCAAGGGAATCAATTAACTGCTCAGGGAAATGATAGCATTCTTCAACCCCTTAGTGGATAAATAACCGTATTTACCATATCTATCAATAAAAACAGATATTATTTGATACCACCGAGTTTAGCAAAACATGAATAGTTGACACAATATGTCTCTCGCACAATTATATTGTGTCAATAAAAACGGAGTTGAAAGTATGAAGATGTTGGTCATAATTCTGTAATTAAATAAGAACTGGTGTTAATTATGACCAAAACCTCAAGACCTTAAGATAAAACAAGATAATCAAGACAAAAGGTGCACGACACACTACATGCACCTTTTGTAATAATATTTTAATTTCGTAACATGTGTACAATTAGCACAAAAAATATACCTAGTTTACTTTCAAGTAAAATAATTACTATTCCTTTTATACCTTCTATAATTTTTATACTTAAAAAATAATTTTGCTTAATTACTATCCCCCATTATAGATCATTTAGCAAACCTGGTCATCTACAAGGAAATACTTAAAAAGGTTTTAAAAGATAAGGATTAACTAAGCTCAGTATGCGTGCTCAAAATTAATTGCCACAAATTACTTACACTACAATTAATTGCCACAATTACTTACACTACAAGTAATCGCCTCAATTACTTACACTACAATTAATTGCCATATCGACACCGTGACAAAGATTTATTTTAATTTTACCCGTAACATGGCATTACTTATTATCTTACATTAATCATATAATTATATAATTTGTGTATTTTTAGCTTAAGCTGTTATTTTGAGCTCTAGATGAAGCTATATTAATATTCCTAATAGTAATAAGTAATTAGTAATATTATAACTATTAGTAATAGTATTAACAGAATTTTGTTTAATTAAAAGTGTGCTGCCACCAAAACAGAAAATTAAAAGATGAAACAGAGTGTGTAATGCTGAGAATAGGTATTATTAATAAGTTTTTAATATGACTTATATGCAATGGTACATTACGCATTACTCCCCGAGCATTACATAACGTCCGTACATTACTGCCCGAGCGAAGCGAGGAACAAAACACCGCTCGAGCTATGCAAAGAGGTTTTATTCGCATATTAAGTACGGTACTTTATCTACGATTGTTAGGTTTAAAAAATAATAAGTATTTACTGCCTTAGTAAATAAGTTAATTTACTAACTTATTTATGATTTACAATAAATAAGTTATAAACTGCCTTTTAGCTTTCGCCGGTATCAAATCTCTTCAGCGTTCTCGGCCCGTCTTATTAAATCAGCGCCTTATTAAAACTGTCACTACAGCTAATTTGTTATATTGTATTATTATTATTTGTTATTGCATTATTGTGTTAATTTGAATTATTTTAAAACATTGGAAAGACGTATTTCCGGTGCATTTTGTCAGATATTTAATGCCAAAATTACGTGATTCAATCGTAGTTAAAGGAAGTCCTAAGTATTCATAACAATGCAGTTACTTGTTTTTCCCGCACATGTTCGGTGAAAATATTTTACAAAAAATCACTCAGGGGATTAATATTCCCACTTGAAGGCTCAACTCAGTCCCCACATTTTAATGGAATAAGGTGTTTTTATAAATTACCCGCTTCAATATTTGAACTGCCACTCAAAACCTAAAAAGGAGCATTAAAACCTTTTTTCTTGAGAAAGCCAACTATAAAGTTAACGAGTTTTTAGATGATAACTTAATATTCCCACCCTGAATGTTTAGTGTTTGTCATGTAATGTTATGTTTTAAATTTTTAGTTTGTTATTCATATTATGCTATGTATGTTCTTGCATTCTGGGTAATAATTTATAAAGTTTTCTTTTTTTATCGTTTTATTGTAAAATTTTGACAGTTGAGAAACTTTGAAATAAAGGAACCTCAAGTATGTAAATAAATAAACACTTTTCTCGCTAAATTTTGAATTTTGTAAGGGTTAAGCCCAAAAACTATTTAGTGAATTAAAATAATTAATTAAAATAAAATAATATAAAGGATAGGATCATAGGGGGAGGGAGGTTTTTCTAAAAAAAAGGCACTCATTGATCAAGAAGAATATTATATATTATATATATATATATATATATATAATATTATATATATATATATATATATATATATATATATATATACATACACATAGCTAGATAGATAGTTATTTATGCGTAAACACATAAAGTATTGTATAAAACAATGTAGAAAAGGAAACATTGCTGACACGTATACAGCAATGTGCCTGCCTCGGTTGTGCCTCGGTAGGTACATTCTGTTGCCTAACCTCAGCAAAATTATTAATTAGGCAGCGATATTCTACTTTGCCGTCTATTTAAGCAAATAACTATTCTTCGCAATTACATTGTTATTTTATGCCAGACTTTAAGTTAAAGCAATAAAAAATAACAAATAGGCTCTATTATAATATTTAAATAAACAGAAGAAAATTACAGTAACTGACGTCAGAGAGAAATATAAAACCTATAAAATATACGGAACTCTAAAAACTATTGATTTAAAATAACCTCAACACTCTCAGAGAAAATTACAATAAGGTTGGTTACACTGGGAAAATGTTTTAAGGCTCCCAATGTGTTGAGATAGGTTACGCCCTCTCTAGTATATAATAACACCTCTATGCATCGACCACATAATTGGTTTATGGCTTTATCCACCGAAAAGGTTTAGTGGAACCTAAAAGAGGAATAATTTGTCTCATGTTTCAAATAACTATTACACGCAAATAGGTTTCAATTATTTTTGCGTTGTTCTTCTTTGATATTTTCATCTTTACGTTTTATTAGAATTGGTATGTTAATTGTACAAAAGATTTAATTAAATCTGAGATCAGTTTTAGTGAAATTCTTTGTAAAAAAAAATGGTAATATTGTACAGCGTGTTACTTTATAAGAAAGATAAAGGAAAATTGGGTACGTCGGAATTTTTCCTCGACGTATTGGATTCTTTAATCTGCCTCCGTGGCCGTGATCGTAAAGGCGTTCGATTTCGGCACCGGAGGTCCGGGGTTCGCAGCCCGGGCTGTGCTCTAAGATTTTATGAATAGTATTTGTATTAAAAAGATTTCGCCAACTTTAATTAATTCTTAGAGTTTAGTAGATGCTACCCACCTGAGGTGGTTCCCGCAGGGTGAATACCCTGATGGGCCGAAAGGCCCTAAAACGGGCATTTTATTTTTTATTGGATTATTTACGCTCATCTTTGCCACTTCGAACTCGCCATACCCGCATAAGAATATGAAAATTCTGACAAAAACCGTAAATATACTCATTAAAATAAAACTTTGTATAATTATTCATTACACAAAAGGACACACAGATGCTATAGTTTGAACTTAATTGGATTATTATGATAATTTTAACTAATTGTTTAACTGTGTCATACAATAAAAATTGAACCAACGCATATGTTGACTTAATACACTTGTTGATCTGACAAAGGGGTAGATGCAAACTAAATTTCAAATTGATCCTAAATTCATCGGCGATTCGTGAATTAATGAAATATAAAATGAAAATAAGAAATATAATTAATTAAGATATAGAAATAGATTTAGTAACTTGACGCTATATTTTAGGTAACCTTTCTTAACTGTATATAAAAAATGTTGTATATATATGTGTGTTGTATATTTTAATGTATGACAAATTTCTATTGTTTTACATTGTAAAATTTAATGAATTATTATTTTTTATTATTATTATTATTAAAGAAATTGTTTTTGAAATATTTGCTGAGTCATTGATGACGGTAAATAACTTGGTAAATAATGTTGTCCGGATAGCACAACTAGCCCTAATGATTCATTTTTTTACCAAGTTTGAACTTTCTAACAGAAAAAGACGCACACACTCAGGTATACATAGATAGCCAACATTGTAAGTTTGTGCAATTATCCAATATTTTGAGCATGCGCATTTATATGAAGGGCTCCACTCTGGACAGACAGACTGTGCTTTTCCTTCATAATTTATGGTATAATTTAAGAAAAATTTGGTTTAAAGTTTAACAAAATGAGTTAAATCTTTTAGGTCTAGCTCTTGGAATAATACTGGGAGATTGCGAAACAAGACAACATTTTGACACTGTCTAATCGATATTAAATCACAACGTTTTGAAAATGTTTTTTTTGTTAAAAACTTAAAATGAAGATTTCTCAAAATTGTATACAGAGATGTACCACTACACTCGTCAAGTATCAACATATACTACATAACCATTAATACTTCAAACATGGGAATATTTTTTTTTTAAATTCAGGTCTTTTAATAAGTCGAAATCTGTTACACTTAATATTCCAAGAGCCAGGGCTAAAAAATGTGACTCATTTTGTACTACTTCAAACAAACTTTTTCTGAAAATATACCTTAAATTATGAAGGAAAAACATAGTCTGCCTATCCAGAGTTGAGCCCTTCATATGAATGCGCTCTCTCTAAATATTAGAAAATCGCACAAATTCCAGTATTCTGCAATACGTGGTTCTTTGTAGGTAGTGTGCAAAACATGAAGAGAGCATTTCTTAAAGCTGATAAAATTTCTCATAAAACGAGTGTTTTTTCATTAAAATCGGGTAACTACAACTAAAGTTATGACATTTGTTAAATGACAAAAAAAAAAAAATCCAATGTTTTTAAAGAAATATGCTGACTTTGCATAAATCAACCATTTATGTTTATATTTTATGTTTATCAACCATAAACCAAAAGGTGTTTTTAAAAGAGTCATAACTTCGGATATAGCCATCCAATGTAGATGGGAAAACACTCGTTTTAAAGAACATTTTGTCACCTTCAAAAAATGTCCTGTTTATGGTTTGCACACGACCCACAAGGAACTACTTATTTCAAGAAAACTGAAATTTAAGCGGTTTTATAAACTTTTGAGCATGTGCAATAATATGAAGGGCTCCAGTCTGGACAGGCAGACTATATTTTTTCTTTATAATTTAAGTTATATTTTCAGAAAAATTTAGTTTCAAGTAGTACAAAATGAGTCACATTTTTCAGGTTCGGCTCTTGAGTTATAAGGTCCTACAGAAATATGATATTTAAGAAAAGAAATATTATAAATAAAAACACATTTCAATGAAGAACTAATACGGAATTTGCATACACCACAAAAATATTTAAAACACGGTCAATATATATTTTTGTAATCAGGAAGTCGAAAAAATTCGATCCCTTCATGCAGACGATTTCGCTACGTAAGACGGAGTAGTTTGGGATCTACAAAAAATGGCAGCACACATTTAATAGACAGCGAAACTTCTTTGAAGCAGACGTATAAACGATAAAAGTAAAATAAAAAATAGTAATTTTTGTCGGTAAAAGTTTCAGTGAACGAATATTTTTATTTTATTTTATTGCGTTTTTTAATAATTTATTTTGTTAGGCATTTTTAAAATGTTATAATTAAACATAAGTTTTACGTCAAGGAATAGCAGAAAAAATGAATACCTTTTGTAAGAAAAAAAGTTATGTTATTATTAAAATTAAACAAATTTGATAATAAACAATGCTTTATAGGATATTATAAATAATAAGAGTTCTTTTATATGTTCTGCCCTCCCTTCCAAATTAAGGGCAGGCAATTCATAGCTTAAGTATTTTACTTATCATAATCATTAACAATTTATTAATGAAACATAAGTAATTCATTTATCTCCAGAAGGTGTATAACGTGAAGTTTACTGACTAGTTTTAAGGGATTAAAGAAGTACAGTACTTTTCACTCCCAAGGGAAAGAAAGTTACTTTTTACTCCCTTGGGAGAGAAAAGTAACTCTAACCCTCCCTCGAGGGTTAGAGCCCTCAAATTTTAAAGGTATCTTCTAAATTTATAAGGAGGATCAATAATTTCCCTGGGGCGGCCCCACAATAATTTAATAGTAGGACCTGACCCTAGAATTTTTTTTGTCAGGTCTTGGTGTTGGTTCTAGGCGTTGCAAGTTTTCTTGCAACGTCCTAAATCCGCAAAAAGGGAAGAGAGGGTAAGACAGGAGGGAGCCGGACGGCTCAAGATAAGACCGAGCCTGAAGTAATGTGAATAACGGTTCCAGGCTAGGTTCAAGGGGTTTCTCGGAGGGGGAGTCAACCAATAATGTTTGTTTGGCTCAAAATTCGTAACAGACCCAAAGGAGTTGTTTGAAGCAATATTGTTTTATATTTTTTGTGGGCAGAACCCCAATATTTTATGGGGGAGGGGGGGGTCCGACCCAAAAATATTAAAAATAAAATACACCAAAGCGAATGAAAATAAAAATAAAGCAATAATTATATTTGACGTCAACGTCTGGATTAAAATCTTGTATAGATTTGGGATTAAAATCCTATTTTTCTCCACGCAATAATTACCGTAATAATCATAGTTTCTTCGATTTTATCTCGGGAGTTAAATTCTCTGGTTCCCTCGGCTTCCATCTTAGGAGCCAAATAAATGCTCAGAGAAATAATAGCATTCTTTACTCCCTTGGTACATAAATAACTATAATGTTTATTAATAAATTCCGCTACCAAAAGTTTCACTGTATATTATTTATTAGATTATATTTATAATTTATTTATATTATTAACAAATAATTACAACATTTATTCTGCTTTTAGTCCTTTTTTTGCTTTAAACATAAAATATATTGGGACGCAAAAACGTCTAAAGGGGGACTCACGCTCATCTTATGAAGAAAATAAACTTCAAACCAAAGGAAATAGTATTCCCATTCAATAATTATGTGCAATTGTTTTGAACAATTACTTCAATAATTATTCACATTTGTTTTGATTCACATTTGTTTTGAACAATTACTTCAACAATTATTCACATTTGTTTTGAACCAATTACTTTAACATTATTCACATTTGTTTTGAACAATTACTTCAACAATTATTCACATTTGTTTTGAACAATTACTTCAACAATTATTCACATTTGTTTTGAACAATTACTTTAACAATTATTCACATTTGTTTTGAACAATTACTTCAACAATTATTCACATTTGTTTTGAACAATTACTTCAAACAATTATTCAATTTGTTTTGAACAATTACTTCAACAATTATTCACATTTGTTTGAACAATTACTTCAACAATTATTCACATTTGTTTTGAACAATTACTTCAACAATTATTCACATTTGTTTTGAACAATTACTTCAACAATTATTCACTTTTGTTTTGAACAATTTCTTTAACAATTATTGACAATAGTTTTAAACAATTATTCACAATTGTTTTGATCAATTATTTCAACAATTATTCATACTTCTTTTGAACAATTATTCACAACTGCTTTGAACAATCACTTCAACAATCATTCATACTTCTTTTTTAACAATTATTCACAATTAATATACTAAATTATTTCAACAATTATTGACAATAGTTTTAAACAATTATTCACAATTGCTTTGAACAATTACTTCAACAATCATTCATACTTCTTTTGAACAATTATTCACAATTGCTTTGAACAATTACTTCAACAATCATTCATACTTCTTTTGAACAATTATTCACAATTAATATACTAAATTATTTCAACAATTATTCATACTTCTTTTGAACAATTATTCACAACTGCTTTGAACAATCACTTCAACAATCATTCATACTTCTTTTTTAACAATTATTCACAATTAAATACTAAATTATTTCAACAATTATTGACAATAGTTTTAAACAATTATTCAATTGCTTTGAACAATTACTTCAACAATCATTCATATTTGAACAATTATTCACATTGCTTTGAACAATTACTTCAACAATCATTCACTTCTTTTGAACAATTATTTACAATTAATATACTAAATTATTTGAACAATTATTGACAATGTTATGCACCATTATTAACAATTGTTAAGCACAATTATTCCTACAATAATTCACAATCGTTATGAAACAATTACTTTAACGATTGTTATGAACAATTACTTTAATAGTTATTCTGAACATATATTTTTTCTTATACCTACGGTATAAATAAAAAATGACAAAAAATGTCCCTCATTTAATGATAATTTAATGTTTATTCATTCGTGTAAAACTCATAAAATTATATTAAAAATATGATTTTCATATAATTGCATATTTTATTTTACAAATTCTTTTTTTCTCTCGCGTAGTGAGATTAATTCTCGACAAAGTTGAGTTTGTTATGTGTCCCTGTTTAGACGTTTTCTGAACTTTTTAGCCAGTTTTTTAGTCCCTGCTATTTGTTACTTATTTATAAACATTAACATTTAATGATTTTTTAAACTTTTTATACAAATCAAGTGTTACACAAAGTAAATAAAACAGAAAGTAAGGAGTGATAACATAGAAAGTAAATACTTGAGGTTAAATGACTCTCTGAGTTATGCTCATTTCACTCTGGTTGTAATTAGAGGAATCAATAATAAATGCAAGTAATGCTGAATTTATGACTTTCAGCTACTCTTTTGTTTTAATATGCTGAATGTATACCGTACTATACTGCTGCATCGTACTGGTTTATGTCTTTTATACTCAAGGAACTTCGCCATATAACAAAGTGACTCCATGGAAAATAAAAAAAATAGAGAAGAATTGATCACAAAACATACGCCAAAAACAAACTATGCTTAATAAGAAGTGACCATGCTCACAATAAATACAATAACTGCGCATGTCTTTAATTTAGAAGCAAACTTACCTTCTGACTAAAGGTTTCCTATAGAAGGTTACAAACAAATAGTGAATGATGTTATCACCTCGTGTATTAATACTTTAATTAAAAATAAAAGTTAGTCACTTAAATTTTTTAATTGCCTTAAATTTTTAATATATCATTTTATACTACCGTGTTTTGCAAAACATTAATAATTGACACAATATAAATGTGCGAGAGCCACCTAGTAATATGTTACATTACTAGGAAAATGTTACATGTTACGTTTACAAGGTGTCTCTCGCACAATTATATTGTGTCAACTATTCATGTTTTGCAAAACATGGTAGTATCAAATGATATATGTTTTGCTTGCCATGCATGATGGCGGTAAGAGAGCACCGCTCGTCTCTGGTAAGTACTTCACATTATATTCTTCGGAATTAATCGAAGGTCAGAGTGAGTTCAGGCTCTGTCGGCGCCCTGATGAGTTAGACGTAACGAAACAGAGTGGGACATGACATTATGTCGAGCTATCAATGATGACGAAAGTCGAATGATAGAACAGTTCCCAGATGTAGCATTGCATTTTGCTTGTTACATTTCCTAGGTGTCTCTCGCACAATTATATCGTGTTAAATTTTTAATATTTGTTGAACTCGTCTTATCCTTGTTACATAACCTGCATCTCGTAACAATGCTACGGAAGGTAAGTTTGCTCCGATTTCAATCTTAATATCACAGGACGTTCATAGGGTCAGTTAAGTTCGCTTATCACACCATCGCTTTATTTAAGATTCTTGGGCATTCAATACAAACAGGGGCATATGGATTCCAGGAGATCTGTCTTTGGTTTTAAAGGATTTGCTCGCTAATAGGAACAATACCATTTAACTTTATAATATAATTATAACTACATAATGCCCATTTAGAGCTTTGCGGTTCATCAAGGGTAACTCTTACAAGAACCACGTTAAGATTGGGGCACGTGTGGTTCTTGTTGGAGGTATAGAAAGTTATAGTAACGGCTCTTACATGGATTAGACGGAAAATGCCTGCACTAGGATTCATTAGGTAGAACCTTATCTTATATCTAAGGAAGTCAGCAAAAAGGGCCCAACAACGCGGCCTACTTGCTAGGTGGTCATCACATCTCCCTAATTACTATCTCTATCACTAAGAGGTAGTAGCTACCATTTCGCTTAAAGATTTATCTAAAATGGTCGACTATTTGTTTAAAAAATAATCTTATATAAACTACGGCTGTAACCTGGGATACGAACCCCAGACCTCCAAGGTGTGAAAGGTTACATGACCACGAAGGCGGCTCCAGTTAACTTTACTCAAAAGTATTAAATACTGTTTTTTTTTAATCAACGTATTAAGGAATTATCAAATAAGTTTTTAATACAAAAAAACATCATTTATCTAATTTGTACCATGTTTGCAACAAAAAACCAAAAAAAGGATTTTTTTGCATGATTTACTATCAACTTAATAATAGTAAGTGGGTTAATAAAAGAGGGGATCAAATAATCAACTACTGAGATACTGTTAGCTTGGACTACGCATTATATAACGTTCATACCATAGCCTTGGATAAAAAAATGATTATGGAAGTACACAAGAAATATTCGACTGAACCTAATAAAAATGAGGGTGGCGAAGTATTCCAGTTAATTAAGTTTAAAATGTTAGAAAATTTTCTGATGCTATAAATAAATGATAGGGAAGTTTAGATCCATACTTGGCAACTTGTTTTTAATACACATTTGTCAGAATTGGAATCCATAATAAGCGCGACAGGTACATATAGTAGGCATACTCGATTAACATCGCTCTAACAATGATAATGAACTACAGAGAATGACTTTTTTCTACAAATACTAATTAACTTTTGCTCCAGGTGGCAGTTTTACATAGGATTATAATACGGCAGAGATCTTATAGTATAGTAGTGAAACGAAGTACTGCGCAGGTCATGATAAAGATTCTCCTGGTCTCAGATAAGACCTATTCAGAGTTGTGAAACGTACAGAAGTTCCCGTACGTTTCTGTAGAGCTGTTTGAAAATTTTAATCTGAATGTTAAAGTATTAATAAAAACAAAAAATCAAATTCATATTATCCGTTCCATATTATAAATTATCAAACACGGACTTTATTTAAAAAAAAAACGGACCGTTTTGCATTTTAGGATCTATAGGTTCTGAAACGTAGATATTAAATGAATACTTTTTGTTACTGTTACAGTGCTTTCTCATCTCTGTAGGAAATAAGAACGTAAAATTCTGAGCGGTAAAAAGATAAATCGTTATTGTAGCTCTTAGAATAGTGGAGAATTTGTTGTGTTTGAAATCCTATACAAAACATCCACCTGGAGCAAAAATTGATTCGTACATGAAGACGCAAGTAAGAGTGTCTCAAGATAAAATGAAAGTTTAAACACAACACACACACTATAACAAATATTTTTGTTTCGTTACAATAAAAAAGTTGGGCAAGATTTACATAAACAGAAGCAGTATCGAGAAAAAAGGTGTCGCTGACCTAGCGGCTGATTGTATATAATTTAAACCTACAAAATAATGGGGGTGGGGATTCTTGCCTGTGATTGCTCCCTTTGTTATTTATTATTTTTTGTTCCATTGTCAAATTAAATTTACAAAGTAAGCGTCAAGAGTGCGTTAGTACTTAAGAGCTATTATCCTTGCTGTAGGAGAGACCAAGTGGTGTCTATATGCAGCGCCATAGGAGCATCTTCGGGCAATCCCGCTACTTTGTACTCTTCTAGGAAGTAGCAGATACCTTCGATGTCCTCCGGAAATCCTTTAGGTAAGCACTCTCTGCTTCTGGGTACTAGTTTAAAACCTTCGTCTTCTTTGAGAAATCTGAAACAATCAGTTATAATTCGGTCATTTCTGTTTAAAAATTACTTAAATAAATAAAAAAGTATCAATTTAAATAAATTAAGTATTTTAATGTCTAAACAGACTCATTTTATTGCAAGGCAACAAAATGGTTATATTGGACCCACAATAAATTTTTATAATTTATCAGTAATAAAATTGTTATATATTATCAGAAATAAAATTGTTATATTTTATGAGCAATTAAATTATTATATTTTGTTAGCAATCAAATTGTTATATATTTTTTTCACTATTAATATTGTTATAATATATTGCCTGGATTAAGCGGTAAAGACTTTATTTAAATAAATAAATTAGTATGTTTAGGGCCTTTCGACCAATTAAATTATTTACTCTGCGGAAACCACCTATTTGGGTCGCGCGTACATAATTTATATGTATGTTAATATATATAAATTAATCTTTTTAATATATAAATTTATAAAACTAATAGCATAACCCAGACTGCAAACTTCGGACCTCCGATGCCGAACTCGAGTATTTATACGATCTCGGCTTCAGAGGTAGAAAGAAAGATAATATTTGCAGATGTTATATTTTATTTTATGCACATAAAATTTTTATATTTTATGAGCAATGAATTTTTATATTGTATGTGCAATTAAATTGTTATCTTTTATCTGCATAAGTAGAAAAAGAGGTAATTTTCTGCCTAAGCACTAAAAAGTAAAGAAGCTCGTTAAGTTAAATTTAGATCATAAGTTCAAGAGATGAAGAGAAATGACATTAAAAATAATGTAAATTTGCAACTAGGCTCCGATGTAACATTTTATTGGTTTAAAAATGTATCTCCGACATGCTATCTCTCATCAATCGACAGATTTGGAATGAAATGCAACATTACTTTTAAGTACCTTAAAAAGTAAGCAGCTTAATGAATGCATCAAGCAGTAGTGTTCCTTTTTAGAACCTTAAAAAGTAAGCGGCTTGATGATTGCATCAAGCAGTAGTGTTCCTTTCTAGCACCTTAAAAAGTGAGCGGCTTAATGATTGCATCAAACTGTAGTGTTCCTTTTTAGAACCTTAAAAAGTAAGCGGCTTAATGATTGCATCAAACAGTAGTGTTCCTTTCTAGTACCTTAAAAAGTGAGCGGCTTAATGATTGCATCAAACAGTAGTGTTCCTTTCTAGCACCTTAAAAAGTGAGCGGCTTAATGATTGCATCAAACTGTAGTGTTCCTTTTTAGAACCTTAAAAAGTAAGCGGCTTAATGATTGCATCAAACATTAGTGTTCCAAGCAGGTTATAATGTTTATACGTATTTACAAGCTTGGAAGGAGAGAGAAAGGTTTAATAGGGGTTCTAAGATAAGTGATAGAACGCAACTTGCCAAGAGCTGCTCAACCTCTAGAGAACTCTGTTATCAATATTTGAAACAATGACATCATTAATACATAAAGTACATCGTTAGGTATCAACATTTTTTTAAGATTGCAAGATAATTCAAGAAGAATTCTGTTAAAGTCACGTAGCTTCCGTGATTTCTTTTATGGGATTAAACATTTAAATTTATTTAAATAATTAAAAAAAAATAAAAGTATAACAAAACTAAAACATATACTGTAAATACCCTGGTTACTTTTCCTCATTTATACTGTTGGTAGTGTGTCCTCGGATGGGGTTGCCTATACGTGTAAATGACAAAAAATTTCATTTTTTGAAAAAAAAGACATTCTTGATAAAACCTTTTGCATGTTTTTAAACTAAGATTTTTCATACTATTATTTTATTTTTAATGTAGACTCAAAAACTGCAATTTTTGAAAAATGGACGAAGAGTAAAGTAGGCTTAATTTTGACTTTTCGAAAAAAAGTATTCTTCATAAAATTGTTTAATTTCCCCCTGAGACAATTTTTCCATAAACAAATGTAAAATTAAAATTTTCAAAATTTACCCATTTTTTTTACCCATCTCCAAAATTTTGGAAAAATTAAAAGTTGTTCAATCTGGATTAATGATACATCGTTTTAAAGGTCCTGACTAGTGGAACAAAAATGGTAGTATTATAAACTTCGATTTAAGTAACTAACTAACTTAGTTAAGCTGTCAAAAATAATAAAACCATAACAAATAAACACTCTCCCGTTTTATTAAAATATCTCAGTTAGTGATACTTAAATACAGGAGGTTTTATCAAGAATTATTTTTTTCGAAAAAACAATTTTTTTTGTCATTTACAGGTATAGGCAACTCCATCTGGGGACACACTGTATATGTAAAGTATTGTGTTTGCGCGAAAACCCGAATCCGGGATGTCACCTGAATTATCCGTTTCAGGCGTTTTTTAAGCCTCCTAACTGGTTTTAACTGTTATCTATTCGGATATGTGTGTAAGTATGCTATCATTGTACCTCACTGAGAATTCATGCTAGAGAGTTGAATATTGTTACAAAATCAATTTTTCGGGGTTGTTTTGCAATCCGAAAAAAAACTTTTTTATGACGACATTAACCCGCAACAATGATTCAGCAAATATTTTAAAAATTCATAAACGCGGAAATATGTTTTGATCGGTTTGAGATTTGGCACGCATGTAGTCCATGTGTAAGTCCAACATATAATTAGTTACATGTTCAATAATGAATAACATACATAACATTTTTTATTTTGTTTAGTAATGAACAATAATGAATAATTAGTTCAATTAAAATTTCAATTTAAAATTAATTAATTTCAATTTAAATGACTTGTATATGTTTTTCTTGTCTTGTGTTTTTTCGTGTTTTCTTGTATATATATATATATATAACACGTTTACTATAGGACATAATAACTTTCGCACACTTTTTCGATCAAAATAAATCTTGGTACAAAAATCTTCCTAGTTAATGCACAAAACCAATTGGTTTATGAAATATATGTTTCGCCATTGATGACGACAACCCACAGTAATGAGTACACAAACATAAAAAAAATCACAAATCCTAAAAGTGAGTTAAGATTGGGCTGAAATTTTTACTCGAAAATGGTTAGTAAAAATATGAAGTGACATTTTAGTACCTGTATTAGTTCCAATTTTATTGATTGACATATATCAATTACAAGGAGCGGGGGCCGCGAGCAGGCCCTCTAGCGCGTGATTAAATGGTATTTAAATTTTATACGTTTGTTATGTAGTATTAGAAATCATATAGGTCCAGTTTTAATTTTAGCACTTTGTTCCTAGACTAATTTTTTATTTAATTTTTGTACTTACAATTTTAATTTTTAAGTATTGTTTTGTTTTTATTGAAGATAATCCACTAGGATTATCTTCTAATTGGAGGTATTGGAAGAACTATAGTCACCTTTAAACTTCTACAATTAGCATAAATACACCCCGTCAGGCAAACACCTCAACTACCGAGATGTTGGATAGCTCCCAAATTCTGAGATGCAAGTGCGAAATTAAGGATAAAATGTTCTAATAAACCCGGTTGTTGAAAAAATAATCTAGAATTATTCTTCAGAGAAATAATTTACATTTTTAAAAAGACGTTTTTAAGGCCGGTATCTATAGAATAAATATAAGGGTTTCTCACATTTCTTTTTTCTTATTTTGGACTTTTTTTTACCTCTTTTTTATTTATTTTGTAGGGATATAGGAAACGTATTCTATGTCCTCTAAATTTCCGAAACTGGAATTTTAACTACATTCCCCTTTTCTAGAGTTTTAAAACCACCTGAATGGTTTTTACCAAGTAGTCTGTCTATGTGTGTGTGTTATCAGAATATAAAAATCACCTAATTTTTATGTGCGAGTTGAAACTAAATTTATTTTCAATACGGCTATTATATATTTACGGTTTTTTTGGATTTCTATTGTTAAGGAGCGTCAAAGGAGGTAAATAGGCGGACGAGAACGCCCTGGGTAAAAACTAATTTCGCTTGTCTGAGAATGCCAAGCGAAGCAAGCGTTCATAACATAAGCAAGCTGAGAAGCAAAGCGAGATCAAAGAAGTGAGGATGGCCATCATTTCCAACAAGGGGAGGAAAAGTTCCAAGCTTGTTTTTATTATCTGGGCAGCACAATTATACCTAAGGTTTCCTTAATGCTAATTTTCGAATATACTACAAAAAACAGGAGGAGTGTGCATGTATGTATGTGTGAATCATACATGTACACGACATACAGGCAAACGAGCAAAGAAACCTTCATGAAAGTCACTAAGGATATTAAAGCCCTGATGATTTAGTTAAAACCTCGGTTTTAGATTCTTGAGGTAAACACAATTCTTTTCCTAAACACACATGGTAGTGGGTAAGCATTATATTGCTTGGTAGTGGTAGTGTCAACCAGATATACACTAGAGGGGGCATAGTCTATCTCAAATACATTGAGAGGCCTGAAACATCGTTTCGAGGCTCTCAGAGGCTCTGTGTAACCTCATTGAAACCTCCTTAATAGGTAAGTAAAGGTTATAATTAATAAATTTATTTGGGTTTCCCGCACATTGCTAGTGTATTTATTTGTATTTTTAACGTTTTGCTACATAAGTTACTGTAATTTTGTACTGATTATTCGATTATATTTATGGAGAAGGTGGTCAGGTTACTTTTTAGATGTTTTAAAATTGAACCTATAGGGCCTCTCTAGTAATAATATCTCTATAGTGTTAACTACCACTACCCAGCAATATAGTTAATGTATATTTTACATTTTAATTTCCTCTCCTCCTCTCGTCTATAAACAAACAATAGTATACTACAATTCTCTAGTTAGTCATATTGACAACTAATTATAAAGGAAATCGGCCACACCATACTTTTAAACTTTTCCTCGCCATATCGGATTTGCTACGCTCATCCATACAACTTCCGACTCAACTCTCTCGTCCAGAGAATATAAAAATTACCTAATTTATAGAGACCAGGTTAGGTCTGAAGTTAAAAAGGAGGTTACATTGAAAACCCGAGTCTTAAGTCTCGTTGTTCCTAGCCTTCTTTTAGATTTTTCCTAGCTTTCTCCTAGGCCTAGCGGTATTCAGACTTGCTTTTTGAAATCTCTCCTAGGTTGTTCCTAGCTTCTTCCTAGCCTTCTCCTAGCTTTTAAAAAATTAAGGTAAATTTTTTGTGTGGTAAAATGTTATTTAAAAAGCTAATATAACTTTAAAGTAAATAAAAATATACATTAGAAGTAATTATAACTAAATTTTATTATTTATCTTTATAATAATTATTCGTAACAACTATCCCATAAAAAAATGAACATTAAACAAACCTGGAAAAAATGAAGGTCCTTAAAATACGTACATATAAAGAAGGGAAAAAATATATTTATTAGATAAAAAAAATATTAATGTTTAACAATTATTTTAAAGTATCTGATGTATAAGTGCGTAACCTTGACCTAGTGAAGGTTTCAAACTTGTGAACGATTCGCATTTTTTTTAATCATACTGATTTTCATATCATTTTCGGTCAACACTGATCATAGATGATGTCATTTTAAAATAACGTATCGTAAGTTAAATTAGTGTACGTAACAATTAGTTCGTTAGTAAGGCGTTTTAAAAGCGGTTGTTGTTGGAACTCTACTGTACAAAAAATATTTATACGGAGAAAATATATTTGAGTTGTGTTTACCTTTAGCCGTGAATATGTTGGTAATCAAGAAGGCGGTCGCTCAATCCTCGTTAAGACAGATTTTCAAAACAGTAAACTGATCTACTTGGCCCTTTTTCTAAATGGAAATATACAATACTACCGCGTTAGGGTGTTTTGAAATCCCCGTTTTAAAGCCGTATTTATAACCATGTTGCTTCTAAATAAATAAAAACAAAATTTGCTTTAAAAAAATTAATTTTGAACTGACACGGAATTCTTAGCCATTTTTTCTCAGTCTGATCACCCACCTTCTAAATTTGAGGATTCCGCCCACAAAAAAATTTCATGTTACTCATTTTGACCTAAAACTGATTTTAAGCACTTTTTCCTTTGGACCTACCTCCCCTTTTCTCATTAATTTTGAGGTTTCCTTCCCCAAAAACATAAAATCAGAATTAGCTCCAAACAAAAAACTCTGTTTGATCAATGCTTCTAAACAATTTTGTTTGCCTTTGATCGGACCCACTTTATTATTTATAAATGACAATTAGTGACATATTTTTATTTTTTTTTTTTTAGAAGCACATAATGATAGGACAAGACCCAAAGATTGATTTTTGTACCGAGTATCAAAAATTATCTACGATAATAACAGACTCGCACACACACAAACATACAACTTTTTAAAAACTACTCAGGTCTTAAAAACACCTGAAACGAAATAATTCTGTGAAATACCGATTTTTGATACTTAGTGCACAATAAGTTTTCAATATACCTACGGTATAAATAAAGAACAGTAATAAATCAAAGCTAAAATCCACTATATTGGACACTGCAGGCAATCGGAAGCAGACATATATTTTGATGTAAAATTATACAGACTTGCTTCATAATCTCTAAAGTGCTTTTGATGCTCTTACATTAAATACTTTTTTAATTTTCAAAAAGATAATATCCAGGGGATTAGAGTCAAAATATCTTACTCAAAATAAACTTCAAACATTTACATTCCCTACTTTTTCAGAGCATGCCAGTTGAAATAAAATTGTATGTTTCATGAGTTTGCTTTAGTTATCTATATCTTAGGAAAGGGGGCAATATAATGAGAAAATATTTTTCTGTTTACTTTATATGATCAGTATCAACTTACAAATCTAACAAAAAGTTAAAAGTATTTAGGTATTAAATGAATAGATAAGTGACTTTTTTTGCCATTTTTACTTTTCCTCACCAAATAAATACAGCACTTCAAATACACCTCACAGATCAAATACAGTACTCTTCCCTATAGAAAAAATACAGTACTCTTCCTTACAGAAAAATACAGTACTTTTTCTCACAAAATAAATACAGTTCTTTTCCTTACAGAATAAATACAGTACTTTTCCTTACAGAATAAATACAGTACCTTTCCTCACAAAATAAATACAGTACTCTTCCCTTCAAAAAAATACAGTACTCTTTCTTACAAACGAAATACAGTACTTTTCCTCACAAAACAAATACACTACCTTTCCTCACAGAATAAATACAGTACCTTTCTTCACAAAAATAAATACAGTACTTTTCCTTACAGAATAAATTCAGTGCCTTTCCTCACAGAATAAATTCAGTACCTTTCCTCACAGAATAAAAACAGTACCTTTCCTTACAGAATAAATACAGCACTCTTCCCTACAGAGTAAATACAGTACTGTTTCTTACAGAAGAAATACTCTTCTAGATTGGCAAAGTAGCTGTCGCTCATGACTAGCCTCTTTATTATATAAGGTTTTGGAAATGTTTCTCTTTTGTCCTAAAATTACAACAGTAATGCTCAATTTTCCGGCCGTGAGCAGATAAATTAAATAATACAATAAAGAAATTTCAGCTTTTAAATAATTTTGGTCGTATACAGTCTAAAAATGGGAAAATGGCTAAAAATGATAGATTTAAATTGAGTTTTTTTTAAATTTAAAAATAAATGCCAAAAAAAGTTTTTACAAATTAGTGTAAACTTATTTTTTACCTCCTTTCGTGAAAGATAAGTTTTTTTAACAAAAAAGTTTTTAGAATTATTTCCTAGAAAAATAAGTGACCAATCGAATTAAAGGCGCCAGTTTTATAAAATGGAATATTTTTCTTAGCGCAAAGCGCAAATACGACTATATTTTGTTGAATAGATCTATGAATACTCAGGTATAAGAGAATATAATTTCTAATTATCGAAATAATTACTATTATTATAAAAACTACTACTACTATTACTATTATTATTTTCCTTCAAAATGTTTTACCACTAATAGTTCGCGTTCTAATAAGGAGTAAAACTTAAAATTTGTCAAAAATAGTTTTAATAATGTTTTATTATCAGTGATGTATATCCTTTAAATAAAATAAATGTATGCTTAAACATTTATATCAGAAAATGTTTGCCCACTTAGAGTTTGCCTCTTATAGAGAGAAAAAGTTTAAAAGGGCACACAAGAATATATTAAAATCGAAAAATAAGGACAAACTCTTAGTAATTGAGAAAATTGCGCAAAACATTATTTATTTTACATGAAGAATAAAAATCGTTGATGCTCATGAAAAAAAATTGACCAAATTTTTTTGGTTCTCTTTTGGAGTTTTTTCCTTCCGAGAGAGCAACTATTATTGGGCCAGTTTCCTATGGTATGCGTGTTTCCGTGCTTAACAATTTTCATTAACTCCATTATTAAGGTTCCTTAAGGTTCCGGTTTATGCTATATAACTTGAGAAGTTACTCAATTATTTAGCTGTTATAAACTAATATAATGTAAATAAGACGATAAAAAGTATCGTTCTTATCAGGATTCGAACCAGTTTTTTAGCGCCCTAAAACATAAATAAGGACCTTTTCCGAGGCGAAAATTTTTAACTTGATTTTCGCTGATTTTTTAAAAAATTTGCCGAGTCAGCAAACCGGGTTAACGACGTTTAGTGTTCAACCTGTATATCTTATGGCCAACAAGTGCACCTTGAATTATGGTATATAATATTTATGAGTTAAGTTAATGTAATAGGTCTATACTGTTAGGACAGGACCTAGAAGGTTCTCTAGAAATAGCAACTATGTGTAGCTCCCCTGTCCTGACACTTAAACCAAGTTGTGAGAATTATTGTCTCTAAGGGTTTACAGTAGGGAGTCTATATAAGGGCCTAGAGTCTCTACAGCACTGCTTTTTTCGCCACTTAACAGTTTACAATTCTTAACATAGCTATCCGTTACCTTACATCACTACAGCCTTTTTTCATCACTTACAGTTATTTTATCATTTTGCATTACTCTAGCCTTAAATTCAGTGTCCAGTGCTTAGTGGTCAATCTCCTTACAGATATACTTTCCACAAGATAAACCCTTTATTTATAGCCATAATTAATAAGTATTACTTATTATAATCAATATTATATTTTTTATACTATTTTATTAATTTTGTTTTTTTATTTATTATTTATTCTACCCAGCTGCTCTGACAATACAGATAAGAGGAGCTTTGAAACTTCGGATAGAGAATAGTTTTCAGTATTATTCTTATAAAAGCAGATCTAAAGACATTACATTTTAAACTGAATAATAATATAATATATGTAAATAAATCTGTCAGTGAAAGTGATTTGAAGTGTTTAGATAAGTTAGAAACTATCTTAGGTAAGTTATGAGCTGGGTAGTTTGGGAAGGGATAAAACCCCCTCCCCCAACAATTGATTTTCTTCAAGCCCCCTCGAGCCATCTCCGGAAGCCTCCCCCAGCCTCCACTATAATACGTACAACTAGAACATGTGCAAAACATGTTTTTAAGCACTGTTTCTAAAACTTTACTGTGGTATACTGAGCATTCCCATTCTTTTCTAGGGTTTATATCGGTTTTGTAGCTCGGTATTTTAAATAAATTCAAATTTCAAAGTACTCTAGTACTTTGAAATAATATTGTTCTATATTTTAAAGCAGGTATGTCACTTATATTATTGTTTGTTTATATTAGTCCAAGTACTAATATAAACCTGCTTTAAAATATAGAAGGGTACTTTTAATTATAACTTCTTGAAAATTTAAAAAAATATTGATATTATAAGACTAATAATTATTTAAAAATATATAAAGGTACTAGCAATAATAAGAGCTATAAATGATTGAATATTTACAAAAATACATAGGGTAAGGGAGCATGGGCACCCCTGACAAGGGGAGGGGTGCTTGTGCAACCACGAAAATGGGGAAGAGAGCTCGCACCTACGATATAGGGAATGAGAGATCGGGCACTCACCGCATTAGAAGAGGGAACTAGGGAACATCTAACATAGGGAAAGGGAGCTCGTGTACCCACGACAAAGAATACAGGAGCTCGGGCATCTAGGTCACAGGAAAATCTTGGGTTAAGGTAAATATTAACCCCCTGAATGGTAACATATAAAGAAATCGTTATTTACGTATCAAGCCCCAGTTTTTAGTTGGGTCCTGAGGCGTAAGCCGAGAAAACTATTATGTTTAAACCCAGATTCGTAGCCGAAAGTAATTCACTTTCCTTCCAGATTTATGTTCCCTCCTTTATTTTCACAAACAGCAGTAATACAGTTTTTCCTCCCTGAACATGAGGGCGGAAAATTATTTCTTTTCTCCCTTCTAGAGGAAAATATATACTACTGCCTCATGGTTTTAAGAGAAGGAAAGCTTAGTCCAGTAGTGGGACACGTTTGTTTTTAGTTACAGCTTATGAAACTTTTAGGAAAGTCTCGGCTCTTTAGTAGACAAGACACAAAATTCTTTTATTTGGGCTTATAAGGTAAAACACAAGAAGGAAGTTAGTATAAAGGGCTCAAGGACGAGGCCTACTTGCTAGGTGATCTATTACTTCTCTCTAATTACTATAATTACTACTATATAGTAACACTATAATACAGGATATATAGATTATTGTTATGAACTAAAATTTGAAAAAAAATACCGACAATAAATATTTTCTATCGCGCAATTATTTTCCATACATTAACCTACGCAATTATTAACCGAACGCAATTCACAGCCTTGAAATAGCACACATAATTTTCAGCTATGCAATAGCACTGACAATTATTTGTTATGTAATCCCCTCGGGCAATTATTTGCTACGCACTAGCACGCGCAATTATTAATTTTTAGCCATGCATAAGAAAACGAAATTATTAACCATATATTAGGTTAATAACCACTAAAGGGTTCTTGGAATAGGGATACTTTTTGTGAAAATATAGAATTATAGATCCATTTGGAAACTACTAATTTATCGTCAATTGATGAAGATACTTTAATTGAGCTGACCCAAGATTCCACATCAAATTCAGTTTATAAAGTAAAAGTTTGAAACAGTTTTGGAAACATACTCTTAATGAATCTCCACAATTATCAACCATGGCCGTGAAGGACTAATTACCTTTCGGATCAACATGACGTATATTTCTCCTCACTGGTGCATATTAAGACCAAACCCAAGAAGCCGCCTGTACATTAAATCACGTCTTCCAGTTGCATTAAACACAAATTGCAAAAAATAGTATAAGGTAATCAACGACAAAAGTCTCTCCAGTTTAAATATTTCCTACTTAAAAAAACTTTAGATACTACTATCATTTTGATACAACCGAGTTTTGCAAAACATGAATAGTTGGCACAGTATAATTGTGCGAGAGGCATCTCGTACATTGCTTTTTTGCAACAAGCAAAAAGCAATGCTACATTTGCGAACTGTTCCATCATTCGACATTCGTCATCATCGATGGTTCGACATAATATGATGTTCCACTCTGTTTCGTTACGTCTAACTCATCAGGGCGTCGACAAAGCCTAAACTCACTCTGACCTTTAATAAAATTTCCAAAGAATATAATATGAAGTATTTACCAGAGACCGCTTGTGCCTTACCGCCATCATGCTTAGCAAGCAGAACATACATAATTTGATATTACCGAGTTTTATAAAACATGAATAGTTGATACGATATAATTGTGGAAATGACAACTTTTTTGCTAGTTACATTTCCTAGGTGTCTCTCGCTTAGTTATATTGTGTCAAAAAAAAACTTAATTCGTCTTTAAAAAAAAATTGTAAAATATTCTTTAAACAGTAGTTAAGTTTCAATTAACTAACAATGATTTCAAAAGTTTGTAGTTTCTTTAAATAAAAATTGTGTTACAATGAGTATCGGTAGTTTTATCGTTCCATAAAATATAACAAAAGAGGGGCTCCTCCTTACCTTTGGGCTCCATGAATTTTTAGGGATACCGCGCATCCCTAATAGTTAAGCATCACTGCATTAGCACATAAAAAACTGTAGGCCTATAATCCGGTAAAGCCGCAACGAAACTCAGCCCTTTAGATGTAAAGATTAACCAACGATATACAACCTCTCTTTATTTTCTATCAGGTAGGGGGGGGGGAGGAACAAATTGAAATCGGTAGAAATCAAGTAGAAACCAATTTAAATAGAAAGGAGACTATCTCGGCTCACGAAAAATCAAATTGAGAAAAAATAAGAGAAAAGAAAGTGATACAGGGAGACTTACAAAACCGATTTTCTCCCGTGCCCTCTAGATTTCCCTTTAGACTAAGAAAAAATCATTCGGCATTTTTCTTAAACTGAATCTACATTTAAAGCTCCCGACTCTCTAAACCCCTCTTTATTTCCGATCGTTTAATTTCGTTAAAAGGCCGCCTGGAAAAGACCAATAAATTCAGCGTGTCACGACGTTCTCCCCTCATAAATTTGAGGAAAGAAGTAAGAAAGAAAGAATTTAACTAAACTTGCTTCTCCCAAGGTTACCTGTCACGGCTATAAATGTGTTTTAATATTGATTTGGAACCTTTAGAATTAAATTTTTGTAACAAAAGTGATCTAGTTTTTCAGTATTTGTAACAATATTTACATTAGAAATATATTTTGACTACGCGCACATAACGCACTCGCAGCGGTATTTCTCTCACATTTAATTTGTATTATCACTGGCATAGAAAAATTCCCTATAAAGTACTTGGTATGGTGAGCCCGAAGCCAGAGATGTGTATAAAAGACTATTTGCTTAATACAACCTTGCTATTCTTATAATTTGTCCCAAATTTCTAGTCTTTATCACTAAAAGGAAATGGGAAATTTAAAAAAACACTGTTTGCACAGTATCAAAGGTACTGCAAGCAAAGCCTGCAGAAGAACTGGCAGAAAAGCCTTAAAGACATTAGCAGCAAAGAATTAAAGGTATTGACCGCAAAACCTTAGAACTGGCAGCACAGCCCTAAAAGCACTTTTGGCATAGCCTTAAAAGTTCTTTACTAGCCTTAGTACTGGCAGCACAGCCTTAAAAGTACTGGCAGCACAGCCTTAAAAGTACTGGCAGCACAGCCTTAAAAGTACTAAAAGTACTGGTAGCACAGTCTTAAAAATACTGGTAGCACAGCCTTAAAATACTGGTCTTATCCTTAAAGTACTGGCAGCACAGCCTTAAAGTACTGGCAGCACAATCCTTAAAAGTACTGGCAGCACAGCCTTAAAAGTACTGGCAGCACAGCCTAAAATACTGGCAGCACAGCCTTAAAAGTACTGGCAGCACAGCCTTAAAAGTACTGGCAGCACAGCCTTAAAAGTACTGGTAGCACAGTCTTAAAAGTACTGGTAGCACAGCCTTAAAAATACTGGCAGCACAGCCTTAAAATACTGGTAGCACAGCTTTAAAAATACTGGTAGTACAGCCTTAAATATACTGGTAGCGCAGCCAGAAAAGTACTGGTAGCACAGCCTTAAACTTACTGGTAGCACAGCCTTACAAGTACTGGCAGCACATATTAAAGGTATCGCCAGCACTGTATTACTGATACTGGCAGCAAAGCCTAAAAAGTACAGGTAGTAATGCCTTAAAGGTATTAGCAGCAAAGCCTTTAGGTACTGGCAGCAATCTTTTACAGGTACCGGCTGCAATAATAATAAGTTACGGTGAGTCACCATTTTAAATTTAAATTTATATGTTTTATAATCTAATTTACTATTTTAATTATTAAGTAGAATGTGCTTTTTCTCCTATATAAGACAGAAAAGAGATATATATTTGATCAGAACCTTTTTTATTTCCTTTAAAAAATATATCTTTTCTAAAAATCATATAATTTATTTTTTGCAACCGAAAGCCTACCAACTGATTGGTATACTAAACCAGCAATCATTGAGTGTATTGTAAAATAGTGTTTACCACGCACGGTAAGTAAAACATTGTCTGCATGGGAGTATTATATTATGGAAAGTGAGGATACTGCATTTTTTTATGCAAATCAATTTACAAGTAATAATCACACATAAACAATAGCAACAAAAATATATAATAACCCATGACATATCTGGAATATTATATGTATTTTCAGCACTAAAATTCCGAAATGCAGATTTTAATTTGATTATCCGTTTCAGGTTTCAGATTGTTTAAGACCTCCGGAGTGGTTCTTACCAAGCTGTCTGCCTGTATGTCTGTGAGTGTGTGTTAGTTATCATCGTTGCACCCCGGGTGGTTATGCTCGAGAGTTAAAACTTTATACAAAAATCAATCTTTAGGTGTACCACCCGGAAAACAATTTTTATGACTCCTTTAATGACTTCAAAAATTTCAAAAAATCATAATCAGATCGTTTTGAAATTTTGCACGCGTGCAATTCCTATTTTTGGTTGCTGAATACAACTAGTCCGGTTGTTGTTACCACTTAAACCGTAGTAGATATAGGAAACTGAAAAAAAAAAAAAATATCGGAAAACAACAATATCGAGTAGAGGGTCGTTTTTCGTGTTTCTTGGACTCACTGAGAGCATACGGACAGACAGCATGGTAAATACCACTCGAAGGTTTTTTTAAAAAAAATATGGAATGCTAATTCAGTAGAAATCCCAGCCTCAGATTTTTACAACCACCGCACAGGTGGTTGTAGCAATCGTTACGCTTGAAGTGCATTCTAAAGTTGGTGACTTAATTTGAACAATTATCATATACAAAGAGATAGCGTAACCCGAGATGCGAACCTCAGACCTCCGTGGTATCAAAGATCAACATAATAACGGACGCCTTAACGACCTCCACCACAGAGGCGGGATTAGTTAACCTATAAGTAAACATAATAAATTTAAAGAAACAGTAACACTTACTTGTAAGTCGTAGGTGAAATATTTATTTTGAGCGGTTCTGAAGAAGATTCGAACTTATTAGCGATGGTGACGTTGTGACCAAATAAACAATATCTGGGCATTGTTACTCCCACAACACCTGCAAGTACTGTGCCTGTGTGCAGACCAATCCTCATCTACAACACCAATATATCAAAGAATCAGAAAAACATAACAAACATAAACTAGGCATTCAGACTCCCTCTTCATCTAGTCAGGCCTGTAGCCAGGGAGGGGCCAGGCGCCTGCCTTAATTTTTTCCCTAAGAAAAAATGTCGCGTCCTCTGACGAAGAAGTTTTTAGCAAAAGTTCTTTTAAGGTGTGTGGAACATCGCCCCCTTTTGGATTAGTCCCCCCTACAGGCCCCTATGGGCCTGGATCTAGTCAACGTCATTCCCGTCATATAAAACATTGTATGGAGACATTAAAATTTGATAAAGACACTTAATGAGACGATCATTTTACACCTCTCAATCTTAATCAAATTTTAAATAAGATTTGAGACTAATAATAATAAGAATATGACGCGTTATTTATTTGAATTCATGGAATTTTGTAAAATTTAAATTAAGATGTTTAATCTAATCCCTGAAATCACGTTAACGCTGAAGGCCGTTTGGCCTTCACCATCTTCACAAGGAAATTTGTACGTTTATTTATCTAAATACCGCACATGCAAAATAAAATAGACACCGATTTCTTCATTTTTGAACTTCCAGGGGCAAAATTTTGTCTAATGCCAACATTAGATAAAGCAGATGTCTTTGTTTCCTGGTAGCTTCATGGACGCTACCACACGGGCATTCAGCATGTTCATCAGATTCCTCTTGTGTATTCGATGTTGTATTGTCGATATTGTATTGGTTGTTTGTATTCAAGGAGCTTAAATAAAGGAGATGACGCATTTAGGAGCTTTTTGGACCTCATGCACGTTGTATGCGATAAGATTAGGAGCAAACTTACCTTCCCATGGTTATAGCAAAACAGACGCGAAACGCAGGTTATGTAAAAAGATAAGTCAAGTTTGCTCTTCAACTTTCTTCTGTGATTGTCGTTCGGTGTTGGTCGTAATTCCAGTCACCTTTGGTGCTTGTTAAGTCAGTTAAAATAAAACAGTTAAAAAAGAAAATATATTACTTAGTACTATTTGTTTATAACCTTCTCAATCCCTCAGAGAGTAAGTTTGCCCCTAACTTTATGAACTGCACAGATAGTGTAATGATCGTAAGCTTGCGCAGTTCGTACCGACAATGTGCAATTTGTATTTGACATTTGTTGTGAGATGGATTTTTTTCTATTTCATTTTCTTAATAGGACCCCATTTTTCATTAGCAAATCGACTTAGTTGTTCCTTTAATGCAAGATCCTTGGTTGTATTCGAAGTTCAGAATGACAAGCGGAATAGATCCTCATACGCCTCCCCATTCACTTCCTCACCAATAGAAAGAAGTAAAATAACTTATAAACTATTCTCTACAACTCTAAGCCTAAACTAAAAACTTCAGCTAAACCTTACTTTCACTTCAAAAAAAAATACGGAAAATGTCTCAGGGTAAAAATTTAACTAGTTTTATTTGATGGGGCGAACAAGACGGTTTTATTTGCTTCAATAAAAATAATAACGCTATAGAAATATTTGTAAGGGACACAACAGAGAGAATTCTCTCTTGTTTTATTCAGCCCTTTGTTGACTTGGTAACCATTACATTTCTATTAACTTTAATATCCTCACGGTTCCCTATTAAACATCGTCCTTTAGAAAATTGAGTCACAATATCCCCTAAAATATTTGTTAAATGTATTTATACAAATACAACACGGTAAACAATTAAACTTTATTCAAATTTTAATACACTTTATTTAATAACATAAGCTCAATAATTTTAGAGCAGGAAATGCATTCTACGTACTTGAATAATATTTAGCAAATCTATAATTGTACTAAATATTTGTAGGTTAATTGAAAATATAACTAATATGTTTCTTCATTTATACGTAATAGCTACAAAGTAATTGATAACTATCTTCATCTATACGTTGTAACAATAATTCTTTAATTTTAGAAATACTTATCTTGCAACGTCAGTGGGTTACGGCGAGTACAAAATAAAATAACAAGAGAAACTCAAAACTATATTTCCAATACTGAGATCAACTGATAACAACTTCACTTCTAAACACTAACTATAAAAACTAAGAACATACTAAATTAACAAATGGTTTCCGAATTCCAGAGACTGAAACTATATCAATGTCACTCGGTGGTCGGGCATTACCTAAAGGAATAATTAAAACGAAGTAAACAAAACAATATCAGAAATCACGTCTGATAAGGCTCTTAGATAATACACCGATGTTAGCGCAACAGGCATAAAATCCGCTACAACGTACTTAAATAATTGATATCTTTCAGGATTTATAGGAAATAGTTACACAGTAATTCATAACTAGCTCATCACGTACTGTAAATAGTTACTAAATAAATACGTTGATATCTTTCATTATTTATAGGCAAAGTTACAAATAATGATAAATATCTTCATCTGTACGTACTTAAATAATTGATATCTTTCAGGATTTATAGGAAATAGTTACACAGTAATTCATAACTAGCTTCATCTGTACGTACTTAAATAGTTGATATCTTTCATTATTTATAGGCAATAGTTACAAAGTAATTGATAAATATCTTCATCTGTACGTACTTAAATAATTGATATCTTTCATTATTTATAGGCAATAGTTACAAAGTAATTGATAAATATCTTCATCTGTACGTACTTAAATAATTGATATCTTTCATTATTTATAGTCAATAGTTACAATGTAATTGATAACTATCTTCATCTGTTCGTACTTAAATAATTGATATCTTTCATTATTTATAGTCAATAGTTACAATGTAATTGATAACTATCTTCATCTGTACGTACTTAAATAATTGATATCTTTCATTATTTACAGGCAATAATTACAAAGTAATTTATTAACTATCTTCTTCTATACGTGCTTAAATAATTTATACCTTTCATCATTTATAGGCAATAGTTACAAATTAATTTATAAACTATCTTCATCTATAGGTTCTTATATAATTGATATAAGCAATCCTTTGACCCTACGTATAAAGGAAAAGTATTGTGTTTACAAAAAAAAAAATCCGAAACCGGGATGTCACCGGAATTATCTGTTTCATGAGTTTTTAAGACTGCCTGAGTGGTTTTTACAAACTTGTCTGTATATGTGTGTGTCTGTTATCACCGTAGCTCTTAGTGTATTCATGCTAGAGAGGCGAAACTTTGTACAAAAATCATTCTAAAGCTGTAGTTGTGCTATTCGGAAAATATTTTTATGAAGTCATGAACTCGCAATAATGACTGAGCGAAGCGAGTCCGAAGCAGGTAGGATGAGCGTAGTGAATCCAATGTAATGAAGAAAAGTTCCGAGTTACCCCGTACCCTTTTTTTTAAACATTTATAGGCAATAGTTACAAAGTAATTGATAACAATCTTAATGTCTAACGACCAATAAAATCAATATTTTACTTTATTTTATAGGAAACAGTTGCAAATCTAATCTAACCATCTTAATTTAAAAGTAATTATTACTAAACCTTTACACCATTGAGGTCTATGGTTCACAGCCCAGGTTACGCTCTCAGTTCAGACATAACATTTAGTCAAATAATTTATAGCCAACTTTAGATTATAGTTTGAGGGTAAGGGTTGCCACAACCACCTGAGATGGTTCCCTCAGGGGTTATCCCTGATAAGCCGTAAGTTTCCAAACGGACATTATTATTGTTATTTATTAAGAATAATTTAATTAATACCTTTCTTTATTTATATTGGCTTAAAATTAACCATTTTACTGAAGTGTGTTATTTTTTTTCGCTAGGCAAAACCATCAAAACCAATAATTACATCCCGAGACGTAGCAGAGCAATGTTTATAAATGTTTCCGAGGTGAAACCGAGGAATGTATAAATCTTATTACCAAAGAGAAACTATAGAACCTATATATACTTTAATCCCGAGGTTAAGCTGAAGACCCTTAAACATTTTATTCCCGATGTGAATTCAAGGAACTTATTCATTTTATTCTTGAGGTAAAAGCGAGGAACCATTATATATTTTATACTCAAGGTGAAACCAAGAAACATATGTATTTGATTTCTTATGTGATTTAATAAAAAGTTGAGCAAAAATAGAACAAACCAACGTATGAAACTATTAAAGAGTGTTATCTTACCCTATGATAAAATTTTAGTTTATCCCCATCAGCTCAAACAGATACAAAATTACCTCCTCATCTACCCGTACATACGTTTTCTAGCTATAACCGCTGGCAATATCAGGAGGAACTTGTATGTTCCTGGAACACATTTGTTTCTGTCGGAGGCTGCTGAATTTTTGAATAAGTACATACATATGAATTATATTTTACTTTCTTCTCTTTGTTATCAGCTTTTATACTTTATTATCTTATAGTCTATTATCTCTAAGCATCTTCTAATTATTATTATCTTCCTATCAAAATCTTTACAATAATTCATTATTTTTATTAACTCCCACCAGAGTGCAATTACTGGATTGTTTCTCTATCAAGTCATACCAAGTCACTACATCTGCCTTAGCTCTAAACTTGTAACAATTAAGTTGATTTCACAATGCGTCCGTCCGTTGCGTACGGTGACAGCTCAAATTCCAACCTATGTAATCGTATGGAACGTTCTTAAACAACTTGCGGTAGCGTTGCGGAAAAAGGAAATTTCCGCAAACCTACTAAACCCGCACAAATGATCTAGTGATTAGCATTTGATTGATTAAAATTATTTCTTAATATTGTCGGTGTTCGCTAATTTGAATGGAATATTTTTACTATCTTGATCCGTTTATTTTATCATAATGTAATTCATCTGAAATATTATACATTATTTCTGTTCTCTTGGTTTTACTGATTAAATAGTATTTAACGAATAGATCCCGAAGTTGAAATGTTTTTTTTAAAAAACAAGACTATTTATTACATTTAATAACAAGTACATTACAATATAATAAACTGAACAAGATAATACTTTGCCGTGTGTAGCAGAATAAATTATTATAAAATGGATGTTATCCGATATATCCACGGAACACATACCTCTTAAAGATGGCGAACGGGACTGAGTGAATCACCTTCTTAATATCTGGGTTCATTCATGCTAGGTCATATATACAGGACTGAAATGTTGTGCGGGTCTAGCAGAGTTGTGTAATGTAGTCTTTTGATATTTTAAAATTATACGAACACCGTGTTGATCGGGTTGATTAGTTAAAAAAAATTTAAATTAAGACCATATGAAATTTTAAATATGAAAAAAATAATTTGAACAAGAAAAAGCACTATCATTTAGTGGGAAAGTTCCTATTATCATCAGACTTGATTAAATAAATTAAATATTTGATACAATGAAAATATTAAAATGAAATCTAAAAAGACACAGCTCGTCCAAAACAACCTTTTCTTCTCCGTCTTTTTTATGTTTGTTAAGAAGATATATTTTTGCTTCCAAAGTTCGAAACAAGAGTGCGCTGCGTTAGTGGCTTTTGTGGCCGTAGCGTGGCAATTGTGGAACTACCATTTTCCGCATCGCAATAACCGCTACGCACGCAACGGACGGACGCATCGCTACCACAGTATTGTAAATGCATCTTTATTTGTTGTTGTATTACTCAATAAATAAACGTCAAAACAAAGCTTCTGCACAAAATTTCAATTAAGATTAAGAAAGATAAAGATAAAGTAAGATAAAAAAAGACAAATCAAGGAAGATACTAAAACTATAAGTAACGGAGCAGTTATGGAAAAAAATATACTGAGTGGATGGAACAGTGGTTCTGTCTAAAGCGACGTTTCTTTTATTTTATTAAAAGCTTGTGTTCTAAATAGGGAGGATTATGAGGTTTTGTTTTTATATAAAAGATAGCAGACAGGCGTTAGTTTTAGTACGAAGTATTGATTCGAAACATTAAAATATTCAAAAGTTTTCAAGGGAGCCAAAGTTTTTCCGTTTTCGGTTGGATGTGCCCGGCGGAGCAATTTTCCTTACTCTTTTTCATCCGCGTCATATTTTTTCCTTTTCAAAAATTCCTACTAAGAAATAATAAATTTTCTTTAAACTTGTCTTTAAAATAATTTCAATTTAATGCCTAATCCTACTTAAGAAGCCTTAATGAATTTATGTTGAAACGTTCTTAATTAATAATCACCTAAAGAAAAGATTAGCACGTTTATAATTCCCAGCTAGAAGTAGAATATATTTTGTTAAATGATATATTATGCAATGTTTAAAAACATAAGTCTTGGGAGACTGCTCATTCTTCCGTATTCCTCTTAAGTCTAAATGATGATTTATTTTAAATAAAGGTATATTCTTTTAAATTGATATCTTTTATCAAAGTTTAAATAGAAGCTGGTTAACCTATTTTACTATTTTTCATTTAAACCGTTGATATGTAGAGAAGTATTGTGTTTGCAAAAAAATACGAAGCCCGGATGTCACCTGAATTATCCGCTTAAGGCATAGAGGGCCAATGGAGGGGGCACTGGAGGGGCCAATTACGTGAAACGAATAATATTCAAAGTTCTTAAAAACAATAAATTTATTTAATAGATACACTAAGTTAAGTACAAGAGAACAATAGAAAACAACCTACAAGGCTTGGGTACATTAGTACCCCTATATATAAGTTTTATTATGTTTATGTCAACATAAAGATGAAGGGGGCTTGAGCTATCAAGTCAGCAATGTTCAGAATATAACTGGCCGATTAGTTGAATTTGAACATTCGAAAAATAACCGATCACCTTTGATTTCAATATGATCAAATAAACAGAACAAATTACAAGTGACTATATAGTAGAACGCTGAAAAGAGATAAATCAAAAAACACAAACAATTTGTAGGAAACCAAAAACAAATGATTAATTATAACCTTAATTTACTCTTAAAAGAGGTTTCTATGAGGTTACACAGAGGCCCTGAGAGGCCTACAATGATGTTTCAGGACGCTTAATGTATTGAGATAGGCTATGCCCCCTCCAGTATATATATCTCTATGGCTTCAGGGGATTTACAGAAAGTAAACCCTCCTAAGTGGCTTTCAAAAAGTTGTCTGTCTGTATGTATGTGTGTGTTTGCTATCATCGTAGATCCTACTGTATTTAAGCTAGAGAATTGAAACTTTGTACAAAAATA
>JACMZG010001893.1:27973869-28103352 GCA_018340805.1 Microvelia longipes | reverse complement strand
ACAAAAGAATAAATATCTAACGGACGATAACAAAAATAGGTTGTGGCTCACTCTCGCTCACTCACTCTTCATTTTGATATCGCGCAAAGTCGATTAACCATATAAAAAAGTGACCCCGGTGAGGGTTAAAGAAAAAAGAAGAAGAATTTCGCTTTTAATTTATAACCTAATAATAACCTTGTATTAATAAAGGTTGGTCATTTTAATGTTTTATTTGTCCTGAAGTTTCAAAATATGTTGAAAACCTTGTATCCTTAATAATCGTTCAAAATTACCTTCACTGCTAGGAAGGTAATTTTGCCTTTGTTTTTCCATCTTATAATACGTTTATAAGATGGGGGTCAGAAAAAATCCCTTGTTGCGTTATCTCTTTAATTAAAGATCTTTGAACTTACTTTTTATTCAGGCCTGAAAACGCCTGAATCCAAAGGCTGGCAGCACTGACTTTTACACTCGCAGCATTTGTAAATCTTAGGTAGGTTCATCGTTTTAATTGGTGCCGTATCGTAGTTTCGACATGACGATGTCTCGACACTACATAACGATTCTACGTAAGATTGACACCTATAATAGAGTCAAGGCTTTGAAGTGTCGGTACCTTGTAGGGTCTGGAAATATTTATTTATAATATTTCCCCCCTGGCAGGATTCTACGTTGTATTGACACGTCAATACCTCGACACGACGTAACATCGACACATAATTCAATTAAAGTGTCGAGCTTATGAAGTGCCAATACAAACGAATATTGAGACCAAGGAAAAGTGTCGACGTTATTTAGTATCGAGACATCGTGGTGTCGAGATTACGTGAGATCTTGCCACCGTCTATCGATGTTTATGTAGTGTCAGACTATCACACGTCGAGACATCGTGGGTCGAGATTACGTGAGATCTTGCCACCGTCTATCGATGTTTATTAGTGTCGAGACTATCACACGTCGAGACATCGTGGTGTCGAGATTAGTGAGATCTTGCCACCGTCTATCGATGTTTATGTAGGTGTCGAGACTATCACACGTCGAGACATCGTGGTGTCGAGATTACGTGAGATCTTGCCACCGTCTATCGATGTTTATGTAGTGTCGAGACTATCACACGTCGAGACATCGACCAAACTAACATAACTATCATAACATAACTAACATAAACCATTCCATGTGTCGAACCATTCCTGTCGTTATACCCGTGTTTGTACAGCACAAAAATTAGTCACGTGACACCCCTATCCTGATTCTACGTAAGATCGACACATGTGTCAACGTTACGTAGTGTCGAGACCCCGGGGGTGGCCCGTTTCAATTCATTCAGGTTTATCATTCGTCTTTAGGCCTGAGCAACTCTACCTAATCATAATTAAAATGAACTGGGGTAATTATAAGTGTTAAACATCGTAACGGAGTCAATTAGAATTTTAATTCTATTGCCTCCACTTCCCAAAAGAAAAGTGACGTATTAGCAAAATATGTAACACCCACACTTTTTATCAAATATTGACATTTCAAATCTAAAGGTCCCAAAAACCGAAAAAATAGTGTACGTGTGTAAGAGTATATAGATGTGCATTTCTTTAAAAAAAACACGGTATAGCTCACTCAAACGGCAAGTCCAATTTTAATAAACCTTGGCTTCAAAATCAAGTTCTTTGAGTGGAAAACCTGATTATATTTTGTTTTTGATTAATACTAACAGAATGGTGTCACTTTAAATATTTAAAAAAATCGGGTACAAGGTACCTCGGATCTTTTCCTCAACACGTCGAATTCGCTACGCTTATCTTAACTACTTCGGGCTCGCTTCGCTTGTCTTCAGATACTAAATGAATTCCTTTTATGTCCGGCGATCGATCACCCATCCTGGCACTGACCTTGCTCGATAATGTTTAACTTTTATTATTCAACAAAGACCGTAGATATGTATTTTATCAAAAAGTATTTTTCAGAGAGCACAACTAGACCTAAAGATTGATTTTTGTACCAAGTTTTAACTCTCTAGCATTAATAAGGTAGTAGTTACAATGATGGCAGACACACACAGATAGACAACTTTGTAAAAACCATTCAGGAGGTCTTAAACACACATGTGTGTTAATTCATAAGATTATATTATAGATAATTCATGAGAAATTCCAGTTTCGGATTTTTTTTTTCGACACAATACTTTTAATATATATATTATGCACGGTATAAATGAAGAAACGCAAACGTTATGAAAAAAACATTTTCTTGACAATAAGTGTTTCTAATGATGTTTTAAAGTGATGTTTTACAATGATGTCTTAAAAAGTGTTTTTAATGATGTTTTAAAGTTACAATGATGTCTTAAAAAGTGTTTTTAATGATGTTTTAAAGTTACAATGATGTCTTAAAAAGTGTTTTTAATGATGTTTTAAAGTTACAATGATGTCTTAAAAAGTGTTTTTAATGATGTTTCAAATTACAATGATGTCTTTAAAAAGTGTTTCTAATGAGTTTTAAAGTTACAATGATGTCTTAAAAAGTTTTTAATGATGTTTTAAAGTTACAATGATGCCTTAAACACATTTGTGGCTAACCAGTTATCGAGATACATATAGGAATGCGCAATTTTCCGGGAAATAATGTTTTAAAGGTTCCAAATACGGGTACCAGAACACTGAGAACACACTGGGTTTTAAGTCAATTTATAATTCCTTGTTTATCGGTTTTGAAACCCGTCGAGTCCGGAAATTTGTATTTAAAAACTTATCATTAATAAAACTGATAAAATTTGCAATCATTTATTTTTACTTGATAAGTACAAACTACTTTATGGAAAAATATAAGAAATGTATTATTGAATAAATTAAGATATACTTACCTTTTTCACTCAATAAATATTTTTATCTCTGCTTATTTAATCTTATCTCATAAAAGTCAAGATTATAAATATATTATTATTATTCTGACTTTGTTTTCTGCAATTGTGTATTTTATAGTACACACATGTATTTTAAAATACCTATGTTATACACAACATAATATACATATATTTAAATACGAATAAGCACTAAGCTGATTAAAAAAACAAAAGTTTTTGAAAAGTCGTTTTAACTTACTGCTTGTGATGCACAATTTAACAATAAGTAATTTTACTTTTCCTCATTTATACTGTAGGTATATAGAAACAAAAAACCTTTAGCCTCTTTGCTGCCACGCATCGTCGGCACTGGGGGCCGCCTCGACCCTCTTGTGGTAAGATATTTGTTGTACTTATTGAAAATTTATTTATAAGTAAAGTAATAATAGAAACTCTAAATTCTTTTCTTACCAAGCCATAAACGTTTGGCTATATTAGGAGGAAATATCAGGTGCAGTAACCCAACATTCTTTTGTCTTTCTTCGTCTACAGCAAGACTGGCCTCTTCTATTGATCTCTTCAATTTATCCATCCTACGCCTCAATCCATCCTGTAATCAAGAGGCAGTCCATTTTACATTGTACATGTAAATTGTAAATTTATACACAAACCAAATTAAGTAGCTCCTATACTAACCCACGTAAAAAAATTCTGACATGCAAGATCACTGATAGCTGGCTCAAAAATGAAAATAACTAAAATTTGAATAACTGTGTAAGAGCATTCTAGAATTAACCTTTTTTAATTTTTATTAGAAACTTTTTACTTGATGTGAGTTTTACTTTTTAACGTGTTTTCGTACATGTATTAATTTTTCAATTTAGTGAAAAATATTGTTATAATTCAGTAAAGAAAAAGAATGTGGTCCATAGAATTGTAGGTCACTTTTTTCGAGATTCTTTTCATAATCCAAGAGCCAGGCCTAAAAAATGTGACTCATTTTGTACTACTTCGAACCAAATTTTTCTAAAAATATACTTTAAATTATGAAGGAAAAACATAGTCTGTTTATCCAAAGTAGAGCCTTTCATATAATTGCGCATACTCAAAATTTTATAAAATCGCACTAATTCCAGTTTTCTTGCAATAAGTGGCTCCCTGTAAGTCGTGTGCAAAACATGAAGAAAACATTTTTTAAACCTGATAAAATTTTCTATAAAACGAGTGTTTAATCATCAAAATCGGATAAATACAACTTAAGTTGTGACATTTGTTAAATAACCAAAAAAGCCCAAAAAATCAATATATTTTCAAAGAAATTCGCTGACTTTGCATAAATTAACCATTTTTTTGGTGTTTTTGAAAGAGCCATAACATTGGTTGTAGTCATCCGATTTTGTTGATAAAACACTCGTTTATAGAAAATGTTATCAGGTTTAAAAATGTTTTCTTCGTGTTTTGCACACGACTTACAGGGAGCCAATTATTGCAAGAAAACTGGAATTAGTGCGATTTTGTAAAATTTTGAGCATGAGCAATCATATGAAAGTCCCCACTCTGGATAGGCAGACTATGCTATTACTTTATAATTTAAGGTATATTTTCAGAACAATTTGGTTTGAAGTAGTGCAAAATGAGTCGCATTTTTTCAGGTCCGGCTCTTGGACTATAAAAAATCACAATTATTCCGATTTATTATATTGTATAGCAAAATTAGTTTACCTTCTTAAACTTTTAGTAAATATTTACGTTTTATATTTGTGACTTTATTTAAACAAAATAAATTAACAAATAATAAAATAAGTAAAAAACAAACAAGAAATCTGACAATTCATTAACAGCCGTTAAAATTAATATTATATATTCTAAAATTAAATTTATTGATTATTCTAAAAAATTAAAACTTTATTAATTATTCTAAAATTAAAATTAATTAATTATTCTAAAAATTAAAATTTATTAATTATTCTAAAAATTAAAATTTATTAATTTAAAATTTATTAATTATTCTAAAAAAATTAAAATTTATTAATTATTCTAAAATTAAAATTTATTAATTATTAAAATTAAAATGTATTAATTATTCTAAAAATTAAAATTTATTAATTATTCTAAAAATTAAAATTTATTAATTATTCTAAAAATTAAAATGTATTAATTATTCTAAAAATTAAAATTATAATTTTCTAAAAATTAAAATTCTAAAATTAAAATTTCTTAATTATTCTACTTTTTGGATTTTTTTCTTTTTGAGCCTGCTATCACTGATCAAGCATGCCTGAATTTTATTACATGGGTTAATGTAAGAGTTTCTCTTTGGTTTATGTTATTACTTTATAAAGAACTTTTAAGCGCACGGATTAGGGTAGATTTTGAGATCTAGAATCAGGCTCTAATTGTTTCTAGCCAATAATTCATGACGGAAAGGCCATGAATGGGGACGGACTGCTGCCAACTGTATCAAAATAAATCCCACTAATCGAGGCGAAGTTACCTTTTATTGTAACTTATCAAGCATTATTTATGGTTTAACAAACTTCTGACAGGTTACTGTCACTTCTTTAATAAAAGTTCGTTTTAACCTAATTTATATTTATTTTACACTAAAGATTGACTATTCAGTGAAGCAGAGTTCAGAACTAGGAAACATTTTGTCTGTAAAAATGTCCTACCGTTTTTAGACTCCTCGTTAATTTTATATGGGAATTTGTTTAAAAGAGCACGTCTGTAAAATGGTAAGCAGTTACTTTGAGTCAATGTTATCTGAAATTTTGTTTAAATGCGCACACCGATAAACGATAAGAAGTAGTGCTTCGTAAGTTTAAATGGAAATTCGCTTAAAAGTGCACGTCTTTAAATAGAATGGAATGGTACTGAGTTAAAATTTACGAGAAAATTATTTTAGCAATTGAGCAAGATAGCTTGAGAATTATTAGGGTTAAGAAGACCATTAGTGGGTATCCCAGGTTTCTACCGTAGCCTTTAACTATTTGCCAATAGGTTAGTAAAGGATAAATCCCTATTAACATTCAACCCGAACAACAGCCCTTTTTTAAAACTAACATGAAATATTGGTTAAGCTTATAAAAACTTGTAAAGTGGGTTTTAGAAGTAGGAGTTTTTTAAGTATTATTATGATTAATGGTGTTGTGGGGGAAATGTTTGTTTTGGATGAGATTGACATAGCTATATCGGTAAATAAACTATCTAAACCTTCTAAAAAAATACTTCATTCAAAACTATAATGCTAATAATAATGTCCGTTAAGAGTCTTGGAGCTCATCAGGGATAAATCATGCGGGAACCACCTCAGGTGATAGTGACAACCTTTACTCTTTAAATGCATTGTGAAGTTGGCAAATATTTATTTGGGCAATAATCTTACATAAACTGAGGGAATAACCTGGTATTCGAACCCCAGATCTACGTGGTGTCAAAGGTTAGAATAAATACTATCGCTTTAACGACCTCGGGCATGGAGGCGGAAATTCATAAGCATATTGCTGTTTTAAAGAAAACTCAATTAAATATTGTTAAGTAAAGAACTTTGTCCAGCAGTTTTCACGACGTTATAAAAATAATAATCTTTGTGTAAAAAAATAACTCAGGAGAAAATATCAATTACAAAATGAATTTGTTCCAAAAAGTGTAATCAAACAACGGCAACAGAAAAAATCGAGTGATTGAGTTGTTCAAGGTAGTTATAATAAGATGTATACGCTGTTAGGGCTCTAGAGGTAATAATAACTGAAATTTAATCAGTTATATGAAACTACTAGAGAAGGCTAAGGAAACTCTTCTTGTCCAATATGAGTACTCCAATCAAGCTCAGCTTTAACTTAACTGGTAGAATAAGTTATAGCTTAAAAATTAAAGATTAAACGATTAGGTTAAAGATAAAATGAGGATGCAATTCAAGAAGTACTATTTGAGCGTACTTCTATAATCTTGCCTTATTAAAACATATACATAGATGAGCGCGGCCTAAATTGATCAAAAAGGTAAATTAGAAATATACATTTTTTATAACCAAATTTATATGAGTTCTGTCTCATATAGAAGGGCCATGAGGCCCTTGTATTTCGGAAAAAACTTCAACAATTTGTATCACTAGGCACGCCTATATATCACATTTAAATACTAGGCACGCCTGAATTTGTATCACATTTAAATAATACAAGGCAAGCCTATAATTTGTATCACATTTAAATAATATAAGACACGCATATAATTTTTATCACACTTAAATAATACAAGGCAAGCCTATAATTTGTATCACATTTAAATAATACTAGGCACACCTATAATTTTTATCACATTTAAATAATACAAGGCAAGCCCATAATTTGTATCACATTTTAAATAATACTAGGCACACCTATAATTTTTATCACATTTAAATAATACAAGGCAAGCCCATAATTTGTATCACATTTAAATAATACTAGGCACACCTATAATTTTTATCACATTTAAATAATACAAGGCAAGCCCATAATTTGTATCACATTTAAATAATACTAGGCACACCTATAATTTTATCACATTTAATAATACAAGGCAAGCCCATAATTGTATCACATTTAAATAATACTAGGCACCTATAATTTGTATTCTCAATAAACTAGGTCTAAAATTTTAATGATTTAAATAATAAGCGTTGGCTCTCTGGTTGGTAAAGAGTACATATTAGAATTATGATTGTCGTATAAGAGTGGGTAAAAGCTTGATAAATACAGCTTAGAGTGAACTTCTATCGGTTAATAAGCAAGACAAGGTAATTTCACTCTTAGGCAGTATTTATCATTTTGGAGAGGGTACGTCTCTCCAAGTAGTTGTCTCGTTTAATGTCAGAGGTACAACATGAAAGTATCGGTTAAATTTGGCTAAAAGATCTACCTGCGCTCTGGCTTGCTCTCCAACAAGAATAACATCTCTCTTAGCGTCATGTAAAGGAATATCACTGATAAATAAACCTCTACTTGTTAAACTATCTAGCCCGTCAAGGCAGGGAGATCCGATAAACAATAAACTTTCTGATTCAGCGCAATAAACCATTTGACCTTTTACTTCCAGTCCTGCCACCTAAAACATAAAAAAAAACAAGAATAAAACACGGTAAAGAAATTATATTGAAGTAACCAATCAATTAAGTGCTTGGAACTACGAATTTCGGTCACTGAAATGTATTTACAGCAACTTTAAATGAAGTCAATGGATGTTTAAGACAAAATCAACAGCATAGGTGGGAACCAACAGTTTATAAGCACAAACCAAAGATTGCCTTTAATCAGAAACAGTGAAATAGTATATTATGTTTCCTTTGCTGTATACTAGAAAAATGAATGTTATCTACTTACGGAAGAAAAATATGCAACAGATTATCATAGTTGTAGTAGAAATATGGGCAGGGTGAGTGATAGTAACAACCAGGCAAGTAGGCGACGTTGTTGGGCCCTTTTTGCCAGCTCCCTAAGATAGTGTTCTACTCGTTTTAATTTCAAGTGTAGGTATATTTCATCTAATCTAGACAGAAGAGCCGTGAATTTCTATGGTTTCTCTCATGCTTTTTTCAAGCAATCATACATATTTTGACTGACTTTTATAGTCTAGTGAAAACTAGGAACAACACGTGCCCTCTTTGTTAAACCAAACCTCCATACACTTTAAACTACAAGGCAGACACACTATAGTATTATAATGCATCTGCAATAAGGATCCTAAATTTGGCCTATACCCAGTTTCATTTAGGGTTAAGGCCACGTACCTTAACCACTACACCACAGGTGACTCTAAGAGATTATCATTCTTTAAACTGTTACTAACTTTAAAGCTTTTGGACAGTCACGAAATAAATAATTCAATAATTAATTAAGATATATTCTTTTGAGTAAAATTTATATAAAATAAATTATTATAAAAATAAACTCCCAGGGCGAAAGTTTTTTAATAAATTTTATTCAAAGCACTAAGGTCTTTATTGATTATTTTAAAATGTTATGTTTAAAGGCATAGGCGATAACAAAAAAAATAATAAGATTGTAATAAATTAAATAAAGATAAGAAACTAAAACTTGAATAATTGCTGCGAGATTTTAGAGGCAGTACAAATTGCTTGGAAGTTGTTGCAACTGTCAGGTAGAGTTCGGTCTTATGATTCTTTAATCTCAATAATGTTTTTATATCCATTTTCTCCACTGTAATCCTGATTCATTATATTTTTTACCAAATTTTGTTTACATGGTTTACAGAGCATAAACCATTTTGTTATAGCGTTTACTTCAAGAAGTAATACCTCTTCAAGCATTCAATAATCATGCGTTCCGAATACGAGCGAAGTAAGTCCCAAGATGTGAAAAAAATTATAAGCGTACCTAACTGCAAATTCTCAACCTATTACAGTTCTTAAAATAGAGTGTAGGACAAAAAGGCATAAAAGAAAAAGATAAGGGTTTTAAGGGAAATTTTAAAACCCATAAATACAAACTCCATAGGAAATTCGCTAGCTGTGAGACATTTGTCGTATTTTTCTCTTCAGAAATCGTAAAAAAGCTGTGATTGACAAGAGGTTGGAGATTGACTGAGAGAGGATTTAGAATTGAAGACTATTAGGAAGAAAGAGGTTGCGTCCAGTTTCAAGCTAAATATATTTAAGGTTGAGTAACTCCGCCTCAGCCCCAACAAATCCCAACTACAAGACCTTTTTTACGATCTTGCCATTTACATCTCGGGCAATATTTAAAGATAAAAGGATATAAGGCAAACATAAAGTAACAATATATTCTGCTTTCCATTAACCTCATTTTGCGTCCTTTCTTCTTTCGCTGCTATTAGATAGAATGTATTATATTGTAAAAGATCAAAAGCAAATTGAAAATATGAAAGATTCATCCCGACACTTTAAATTCTGTACGCGTAACACACAAATGTAAAATTATTCGACAAAATAATGCAGTTGAGAATTTTAAATCAATAGTCGTCTTCAACATTGATTACATTAAAAGTTTATAACATATAGAGAGAAAACGAGGAAAGAATCATAGTCACATACACTTGATTTGGAAGATAAAATAGTATTTCTTCGCATTAACCAAGAAATACTTTTAGCAGGTCACCCCGATAGACTGCTATTAAGCAGTCTAGGGGTATCCTGTATTTTCTAGCCTGTTTAGCACAGGATTTTAGTGAATTAGATGTTTTTGGAATAAGATGTGTGTAGTTAAATGAACTTGAGATCTTGCACTAAGAACTGCTGACTCTATTTTGACCAAAATGTGGTTTTTATCCTTTTTCGTCTGGATCCTTCTTACGTCTTAAGCTTCCAGATATTTTAAGGAGAATAAAGCATATAAAAACGTTTAATATCATTCTTTATGTTTTATATAAACCGTCGACTTCAGAGCAGAATTAAGAAGGGGTGAGGTCAAGTCTGGTAAAGTCGACTGCACGTTAACATCCTTTTTATTTCCCATAAAATTATCTAACCTTCGTATCAACTCTCCAAACTTCTTGTGCTGCTCTTTTTCTCCAGATATTTGATATCTGAGCAGGGGTTTGATTATTTGGGGGTAGGAAATCAATCCTATCACGTTCATTTATTTTAAATGTCCCTTTGTTATCGATGTTTCAGATTGTAGACGGAAAGAAACCATTTATTAGATTAGAAGACTATTAGCACATCATGCTCCAGAGAAACAGTCCTGCAACTCCTCAGCGAGACGCAAACCCAACCCGGATAAGCTAATCCTTGTCAATCAAAGGCGAGCTGAGAAAATATAGAACAAAGTGTATTTTAGAAGCGTAAAGAGTTTTTTTATTATTTATACACGCTTTCAAATTCCCAAAGACCAACCCGGTTCATTAAGATAGTCAATAGTTAGTGAAAGAGTCCTTTTAAATTACATTACTGACACGCGATTTTTAAAGCTCAGACTGCATGTGGAATATTTTATGGGCACGGCTGCGTTAGTAGTTGAGAACGGCTTATATTGGACCAGCTAACACCACAAGTTCCTAACTAACCTGGTAGCCCTTTTTCTGGGGCCCTTAGTGTACTCTCTTAGGGAAATAGAACACTTATAGCAAAGCGTAAAACACCCGCCGAAGAAAGACCGCCCGAAATAGAATTTACCCCGGCCGAAAAAGGCACTACACTTTAACTAAAGGAATATAAGTCAATGCACCTTTGACTTTTCTAATGTTTCTATACATCACGAAGTACCATTTAACGTTCCTTTACGTGTAACATTTTGCATTATTTTTCAAAAGGCCGTCTAATCAAGTTCAAAACATTTTAAGGTTAAGTATCCCACCTAACCCTAAATATTATATTTTGAAGTATTCCTTCCCGAAATAATATTATATTTAGGAATTGTGTTTGCACTAGTGGTCTGAAACCAGCATTTCACCAGAATCATCCGTTTCAGATGTTTTTGTTGAAACAAGCTGAATGACTTTTATAAGTTTCCTGTCTTTACGTGTTTTTATCGGGGAAGGTGCGTCTATTATCATCGTAGATGTTTTCGCTAGAAAGTTAAAACATAGTCAAAACTTTTTAGGTTTAGCTGTGTTATCCCTCTATATAGATTAAGGGATTTCCATATTCTTAGGAAGAGTGAAGCAAGTCCGAAGTGGTTTGGATGTGCTAAGCGAATCCAATAAGATGAAAAAAATGTCCAACGTACCCCTTCCTCGATTTTGTTATGCATTCTTTATTTTCACATTTATAAGTTAGTTATTTATTATTTATCTTCACCTTCTATTCTGTTTAAAATTTAAAAATGAGGGAACCTGATAAATTATTAGGCGGGCAGTAGAAAACCACAGTGAGTGAGGAATCTAAAGGACCCCATTAATAATGGAAATACCCATTATTAAAGGAAACATCTCGTATTTAAGATTAATTTTCCTGTCAGACTTGAGATCAAAACATTTCTTCGCCATCAAAGCCGTTCCCTTATCACGCACAAGCATTTTGAAATCAAAGGAATTATAATTGTTATCACTTTTTAAAATTGATGCATCAGAGGTGAACTTTTGATTGCTGTCCGTAACAAAGATTCTGTGTAGAACAGTACTCAGGATATTTTACAAATATCTTATGGTTTTGAATTATCATGCTTCTTAACAACCAGCCTTTTCTACTTAGTAACAAAATTTAGTTACAAATTGTTCTATTATATTTCTAGTTCTACATCTGTCTCTTACTCTTGGACTATGCGTTTAGCTGTTTTAAGACATTCTGAATAGAAAATACCAAATATGTGTGTACTTGTGTGTGATTGCAGCTCCCAGGGTGTTTATGATGGAGAGAAGTACACTAGTATAAAATTGTACCTTAAGATTTAGTTGTGCTTCTGGAATATCCAAAACAATCTAGGTGTCTTTCTCAATGTCATGTAAAGGTCTTGAAATGTTTAAACAGGGATTTTATAGATGTATTAAGTTGATAGTAAAATCACGTGTTTATAGTTTTTTAAAACAAGCTCTAGTAGAATTTACTGCTGTTTATCCAAACCGTGAAAATTTCTCGTCGAGATTCCACCTAAAGCATACGTTTTTGGTGTTTTAAGATATCTCTCTGTACTTGTGTGTGACTATAGCTCTGGTGTTTACGGTACAGTATAGACACTAGTATGAAATTCAACCTTAAGATATAGGTGAGCTTCTGGAATACCTAAAAGAACATTGCAAAGAGAACGGCGATTGGATCGATCATTTTTCGCATAACGTGCAACGTTGCATCTCATTATAAGCATAAATTCAACACTTATGGAATGACTACTAAACGATTTTTATCATATCAGAAATCATCTAATTGAGTTAAAAATTGGTACGAGTGTATACCTTCAGGTAAGACGCTGGCCGGTGTTAAATTGAAGTTTCATTATTATTCAGATGGATAATAAACAATCCATATAGCACAGTATTATCTTTTTGTAGTATGAGTATAATCAGGGGGGGGGGATTTGTGGAGTCATTTGTGTTAAACAGCATCGAACGTGGTCAGTAAGTTAGATATAACGATTTAAATTGTTTCAAACTCTAGCATAAACACACTGGGTGACGTGATAACAGACCTTAGAATAATACTAATATAGAAGGAGCACAGGGCCGTAACACACATGTAATTCCACGATAACACGAAACCGGTTGACTGGTGCAACTAAGTAATGCTGCCAACCTGACACAACAAACATATTTTTAAATATTTGCATAAATATCTATTAATAAAAAAATCGTAAAGAACAAATATGAACTTAAAAACACCTGCTGAGTATTTTAATAAAACCGGTCTTAGATGGCACAAGGTGGCGGAATACAAGAATCTACATTAGTTTGACGAGGACTACTTATTATATATAATTTTAATAAATACGTTAAACTACTATTAAAATGCTTTAAATATTGTAATGCACCGATATTATATTAGTATTTTATGAAAATCCATGATAATTAATAATAAAACATAATAATTCAGCAACGGAAGTATTGCCAACTTTTTTTTTAGAAAATTGTATATTGTTAGGGTGGCTGCATTACTTAGTTGCCCAGTGAACCGACTTTCGTGTTATCAGTAGTGCTCTTCTATATATAGTATTATTCTAAGTAACAGACACACACAGATAAACAGACTTGAAGGTAAAACACACTCAGAAGATATTAATAACGCCTGACAGGGATAATTCAGTTCAAATTTCGGCTTCGATTTTTTAGTGCAAAATATAACTTTCTTTAATATAACCTACGGTATAAATAAGGAACATTGAACAAAATCGGGTGCTATGTACCTCAGAAGTTTTCTTCCAAATTTAATGAATAACATGCATTTGGACTCGCTTGCTCATTCTTAGATAGTAAATACATCCGTATCATTCTTAGCGGTCACCCATACAGCACATACCACGCTTAATGCTGCTTAACATTTATGATCCAAAAAACCATAGATATAATTGTCGAATCAGAACAAAACTTAGTGTGCTTATATTACGTAAAGTTTATATACCAAATTTCAACTCAATTAGATTATTTTATGATTTTTACCATTTTTTAGAAACGTACTCAAGTCATTTGATAAAAATTGAACTAATGCTAAAAATGAGATGAAACTTGGCACATAAGTTAGTCTAATATATGGCTGCATGCGTGCCAAATCTCATTGGCAGGCTCGAATCTTTTTTCAGCGTTTTATAATTTTTTCTAAATTTTTGGTAAGTCATTAATGCGTTTCTATAATGAGTTAACGATGTCATAATAAAATATTTTCTGAATAGCACAAGTGCACCTATATACTGATTTTTTTTACAAAGTTTCAACTTTCTAGCATAAATACACTAGGGAGCTACGATGGTAACAGACACGCACACTTACACACACACACATACACACACACACACACACACACACACACACACATACAGACAGACAACTTTGTTAAAACTTTTTATGCAATCTCAAACACAAAAAACAATTACGATATAAACCAGGGGTCTACAAACTGGGGTACGCCAAAAATATGTTAACACATATTATTTAAATAAGTATAAAATATAAAAAAATATACGAAAAAAATGTGTAATGGGATTAAAGATAAAGAATGTTTAACCTAATAAGTTAAGCCTTATTAAGATAAGCCTTAATCGAAGCCGACAAATTACAAGATGTAATATAACTAAGATATGAACGTTTATTTTTTGTACCGCCTTTGGTTACTTCTTGAATTCTTATCACCAAACATATCTAACTCAATTTTCATAACTGATACTTTATTTTGATATCGCTTTAGTCTTTATTTTACTGTAGTGCTGTTAAAACGTGATTCTTTTGCTCCAGAGTGTGTTTACTGTTTTACAGCGTCTTATTCCCTTTTTCGTTCAAACGTTTACTTTTATATCTACTTTCAAGTGGTTACTAAAATTTTGTTTAGTTTAAAGAAAAAAAATAATATATTTGAGAGTTAAATCGTTTCCTATAAATATAGACGAATATTTGAAAAATCTAAGAAAAATATTGGGGGGGGGGTACACAAATGATTTGGTCTACTTTAAGGAGTACTTAAACAAAAAAGTTTGGAGACCCCTGGTATAAACTAGGAAAAGTAAAAATACGACTACTCTATTCTAATTATACGCACTGTAAAAGTTATTCGATTTTAGTTTTCTAATAGACGAATAATACTGGGGATGGGACACGTGTTTTGCTTTATTTATTAAAGCACTAGTTGAAGAGGTTGAAGCTGGAATTTGTTGATCTCCGACCCGGCTAAAACTTGGTGTATTAGCAAAGTTTCCCCTCTCAATAATTTCTTATTCATTAAAACTTTCATTTAATTCAAAACGTGATTGAATTGTAAATATTGGGACATATTTATGAGTGTTTCATCGCTGGGATGTTGGTTTCAAATTGCAATCAAATAACTTTGATTTGGCAGAAGGGATTTAATTAGAATAATTCGTCTAAATTTCCTTCTGTTATATGTTGCTATTACGCCTAAAGTATAATCTAGGCTGCCTTTTAGCCTTAAATAGTTTCTATTTAAGAATAACTATTCTAGATTTAAAATAACAGTGCTAAGTAAAATGAATAAGGTTAGGCGGAAGAAACTATTTAAGGCTAAAAAGCAGCCTAGATTATACTTTAGGCGTAAAGTATAATCTAGGCTGCCTTTTAGCCTTGAATAGTTTCTTCCGCCTAAGCTTATTCATTTTACTTAGCACTGTTATTTTAAATCTAGAATAGTTATTACAGCTAAGATCATAATTTCGACTAGGGGTTATTTTTGAGCGAAGAATTGTTCATTGTTAAAAATATGTACTTAACTATAGCACTGATAATATATAGCTAAATATAGTACCGATATTTGTAACAAAGAACAGTTCTTTCTATAATTTTAGTTTAGGACTAAAATTCAGCCTAAGGGTCGTCTTTTAGCCAGCAGAATGTAAGAATCGCTTAATTGGTCAGCCGATTTGTCAGTCATGGTCGGTTTTAGTTGTTCTTTCAGCTTAGGATTAAAATTTCTGTCTAGCAACGTAATCTCAGCCTAGGATATTTCTTTTAGCAAGGGATCATTCTAAAATCTCACTAGCGTTCTTGATGATTTTGGGCTAGGATGGTTTTTTAGCCAAGGATCAATTCTTTTGGCTAAGAATCAATTTTCGACCTAGATCTTTTCTTTTAATATCCAACGGTACTTAAAAAACTGTTTTCATGAACATTATTTAGCATTCTTGAATGGTAGAAGAATAAAGTATAAATAAACACAGGCATTCAAAAACTCAGACTAGTCATAATTACAAGACTAAAAATTGAAACAGTTCAGCACCAAACTTAAGAATTATTCGCTTAGCAATCCGCGCTACAGCATTAAACCATTGAACTACCGTAGTCTAAAGAAATTAATTTAAAGGATTTTGTAAAAAAAAAACTAATTTATTTTTATTTTCTTTTGTTATTTTTGTGACTTTATTTATACTATGAATAGTTTAAAATAAATACTTATTATTATGGTATGAAAGCAAAATAAATCTACTATATGTTATACTTGGAATATCAGTACAATTTAAAACATTATCGGGGTGACTATTGAAATTAGTTTGAGTGCAGAGTCCCAGGAGTCCCGTTCAAAATACCTTTTAATTCTCTTAATATAATGAGAGAAACTATGCTGGCAAGAGTAATAATATTTCTCTGAAGCCAGAATCACAAAAGCGATTCATCTTGTTGGATTTAAATGAAAATAAATCATATCTTTGTCAACGAATACCAACAGGAGTTTATTTTATAAACTCCTTTAAATATTTAAACAAATATACAATTTCAGTTTAATATGCCACACAACTATATTTAATTCAAACGTCGAAAATCTCAACATAGAATTTCATCAAATTATATAAATACAGCAATATAATTGACATGGATGCATTAGTGGAATCGATGTTAGAATCAAATTAGAAGAGCGAATATCCGACATAAATTCAATTTCATAGCTATTAAAATATTTCATACTAAAACTTTTCAGCGATAATACGAGTGGAAGGTACAAGACGGGAAATTGATTGCTCTCTGGTAACGGGAGCTTGCCCCCGTATGTCCAGGGGCAAATACAGAAACCATTAGTGTAAGTATTTGCCCCCACAACGTGTCTAGAGGCAAATATTCCAACATTAGATGATTTTACAGCTAATATCCGATTAGATTATCATTGCAGACCCATGTGAGGACAAAATATTAAATTTTTAAAATACGCAATAGAATGTTTCTCTGTGTTAGTAAGATCGTCAGGTATAATAAGAATCGGGTATGGGTATCTCGGAAGTTTTTCTCATCGTATCGGATTTGCTACGCTCATCTTAATCACTTCGGACTTATGGCCACCTATCTAAAACTCAACACTCTCGATGATGCTTAACACTGTTGATCCGTCAAAACACGTATTGAAACATTAAAAAACACATTCATGCCAAATTTTAACTTAATGCGATAGTTTTTCAATTTTGAACAATCTTTTAAACAACAATTATGTCATTCAATAAGAATCAAAATAATTCTGGTAATATCATAAAACTTCGCATACTAGCTAGTTTCACAAAGGACCATGTACGATCAAAATTTTAAATAATGCAGATAATTCTGAGATAATGGATTTTTGAGGTTTTTGCTGAGGTATTAGTGTCATACTAAATACTTCCTAGGGATGCACAGCTAGACGTAAATTTGGATATTCGAACAAAGTATTAAGTTTCAACCATAAACTCTTTGAGACCTATAATGGTAATAGTCACACACAAAGTCAGAAATCTTGGTAAAAACTACTCAGGAGGTCTTCAAATAAGTTAAAAGTCTTGAAAAATAAAATTAAGCTTGTAAGTCAATAATCATGAAACTAATTTTTCATTGGTAGATTGGGGCATTTTTGTTCACACTAATATCTACATACACACATCTAATTTATAATAATTTAAATATTTAGATGTATATTATTATTTGATATTATCTAAATATGTATAGATTGTATATAGATACAATCTATAAATCATGCATAATTATCTAAATCTATATTGATTATACATTAATACAAAGACAGGTCCATAGATACAAAATATAGTGGCGTGATTAGCCGAGAAAATAATATTTTCTTTAATGCACTATCTAAATAAATAAATGAAAAATAAATAAAACATATATCATTTGATACTACCGAGTTTTGCATAACATGAATAGTTGACACAATATAATTGTGCGAGAGACACCTAGGAAATGTAACAAGCAAAATGCAGTGCTACATCTGGGAACTGTTCCATCATTCGACATTCGTCATCATTGATGGCTCGACATAATGTCATGGCCCACTCTGTTTCGTTACGTCTAACTCAGGGCGCCGACAGAGTCTGAACTCACTTTGACCTTCAATTAATTCCGAAGAATATAATGTTAAGTACTTACCAGAGACGAGCGGTGCTCGTCAATAAATATCGCAAATAAATAAAACCTTTATTTGCATAACAAACATTTCTGTACAATTGCAAACAGTCAATGCAATAATCAAATATACAGTTGAAACAATAATTTTATAACAAATTTAATTAAAAATTAATTGAAAAGAATTCTTCTACCGAGTACAAAGGGTTGTCCAACAGAATTCATTTAGTTTTATTTATGAAGGGCCTCTTATCTAAGCTAATAATGGAGTCAGGCAAGTGATTATATAGTTTAAGTCCTAAGTAAGTAATGTTAAGTCTTTGTGACTCTGCGCTTCCTAATAAGTAACTTATTGCTTTGTCTAATCTGGTAGTTATGCAAGTTGTTAATTTTATTATAATATTCTTGGGTGATATAGATGAAGTTAAGTGTCTGGTAACAAAATATGGAATATAGCCTTAAAATTCTCTTAGACCTGAATATTTCTCTACATGATTTCCTAGGATGAGATTTAAAAATAATTCTGATAGATTTTTCTGTTGGAGAAAGAGATTCTGAACTGAAGAAGCAACCCCAAACAACAATACCACAGGGAACATGACTAAAAAAATGCATAGTAAATAATCCCTATCTATCTCCCTATCTCTTTTCTAAAGAGGAAGTAGAGCTCCCTTCGAAATTCTACAGAGGGAGCGCTCCCTATCTCTTTTCTAAGAGGAAGTAGAGCTCCCTTCGAAATTCTACTGAGGGAGTAGCGCTCCCTATCTCTTTTCTAAAGAGGAAGTAGAGCTCCCTTCGAAATTCTACAGAGGGAGTAGCGCTCCCTATCTCTTTTCTAAAGAGGGAGTAGCGCTCCCTATCTCTTTTCTAAAGAGGAAGTAGAGCTCCCTATCGAGCTTTCTAAAAAAGGAGTAAGTTCAATTGTGCTTGATGACTGCTTCTATAACTTATTCTAAAAGATTAATAATGAGAGAATAAATACCTGTCCTCTGTTGCAGGTATCAGAGTCAATGAGTCTAAGTCCTAAAAGAAAGGGAGAATTTGACCGACTCATCAGTCCCCTAAACGATAGTTCCATTCCTCTTGGGCGTTTAAAATCAAAGTATGTTTCAACTTTTCGACCTAAAACATAGAATAGAATGACAATGAATATACGTATATCGCAATAAATGAGTTAATGTATTACGAAACAAGAAGTCTTCGAGAGAAATCTGGCCGCTTCGACGCCCTCGCGTCTACTTGAGGCTGCATTGTTGTTATTTTGGGGTAGTTGCATAAATAACAATGTTCTCGTGGTTTTTTCAAATGGCACATTGTCAAAAAATTAGCAAATTGCTAACGGAATTCGTCAAAAGCCAAGACTTGTTTACATGCAAATTTATATCTAAGATAAACTTTATAAATATAATTTATATTTATATAATTATATTATATTATTAATTATAATATAAACATAACATAATTATATTATAAAAAAAAATAAACATAAGCCCGCTCAATTCGGGCTCCTGGGCCATAATGAGCAGGTTTATCATTATATTGTTGAAGTAAAATAAAATAAATAAATAAACCATTTATTGCAGATTATACATTGTTTTTTACATCTTCGTAATTTTTTTTTACCAATAAAACTGCAAATCGGCATAGCCGTGGTTACCCTTTTAAGGGTTGAGTTGCTTACTGTATTATTATCTAATGGAATTAATTTTAAAGATTTAATAAGATTTCATTTATTTCATTTTAATTTAACTACTTAGTTAATTTTTTGTAATAAGTATTCTATATTAATTAAATTGGTTGTATATTATTTTTTAAATTTATTTTTATTATTCTTATTTTTGTTTACATATTTTTATTATGTAAAAAAATCTTACCGTTATTTAAATATTCACAATTTTAATTTATTTCTTAAAATTATTATTATTTTTTCTTATATATATATATTTGATTATTGCTTAATAAATAAATTTCATAAATTATTATTATTATTTTTTTTAATAACTGCACTATAAATGTTACAATTGTTTTAAAAGAAGGTCCTAACTATTCAGTCCAAGTTCTGCCATTCGAGTCCTGTCGATTCTTTTTTTTTTTTTAAATTCCTGGATTTTCTTGTCTAAACTTCAAAAGGCAGGAATTTCCTTATTCGGCATGTGTAAGCTATTTTTTTCTCTTATTTTGTAAACAATTAATTTTATTTATTTTCTTCAGCTTTTCCTTTCTTTCACGTAATGGTTCTTTAGACTCATCTTAATATTTTAGCCTTATTTATTTTTTTATCTGCCTTAAACTCTTTAATGATGAGGCGATCATACTTAATTACTGCATATTTTCCGCTTTGTCGTGCTGCAAGCATTTTTGGAACAAGCGTTTTCTTTTTATCTCTTACAATTTTTGGGTAGTCCTCACCTATGCTGATTTTTTCTTCCGCAGATGATAACTTATGCCTATTTTTCAAGACTAAGTATTTCTTTTTCGATGCTACAAACGATACACGGACTGGATTTTTTGTCCTGTTTTCCCATCTGCCTAACATCTGCACACAGTCAATATCAGATTCTTGTATATTAATTTTCATAACTTGATTAAATATATTTAGCACTGCTTCTTCTAAATCTTCTTGATCGATGTCAGCTAAGCCATAAATAATGACATTTTTCTTATTTATTTGCCTTTCCAAGTAGCTTATTCTTTCTTCTTGGACTTCAATCGTCGCTTTCAATTTTTCTATAACTTCCTTAATATCTTCCCTAATTGATTCCTGAGTTCTCTAAGTAAAGCCAGAACTTCACTTTTAAAAGTTTCTCTGAAATCTGTTATTAATTTATGCATATTGCTATTGCTCATTTCCATAATTTAAATTATTTATCTAAAGTAAATTATTTAAAGTATTTATTATATGGGTTATATTCAAAAAATTAAATATTTTGTGTATAATTAATTTGTTTATTTCATAAACTGTAAATAAGTTTGTTTATAGGTATTCATTCAATAGAAACAGTTTTATTGTTATCACTCACAAGTATATCCACATCAACACACTCTCAGGGATTCCCTAGATCTAGCTAGATTGTTTACAAGTCTCCCCTCTCTAAGCTTGAAGAGTAGGATTGATTTTATGAATTTCTTTTCGCTAAAACACGTGTTTTAAATGGATTTTTAAAAAACTTGTAACTTAAAAACGGCTCGATAAAAATTCTTAATACTTCACAATGAGTTTACAATTATTTTAATCTCCGATTGAGCTAAATTTGAAAACACTATCACAAAGAAAACCTGCTAAATAATTGAGTAATTCACGGACACGATCTTACATCTACAGCGTTAATAAAGCAACTCTATTGTTGAAGTATGTAATTATAATTATTTTTAAATTATTTAAATAAAGAATTAAAAAAAAACTATAAATCAATTTTCAACTTCGTGTCGCGCACAAGCCTTGAGCTTATGCGACAAAAATGGTCAATATATATTATTTTATTTATTTATAATTTGTAATTTAACCTTTGTAAACCGGTATTTATATATAAACGATTTATTTATTTATTTATTATTACTTTCTAGCAAAAACATGCAGGGAGCTTAAATGATAAAAGTCACACACATACATACACACACACAATCACACACATACAGACAACATTCTGCGCCTATCCAACTTTGAGCACATTTGATAGTAACGACCCCAATCATTTTTCATGCTTTATGATTTTTTTAAAATTTACTTATGCCATTAACAGTAATAAATAACTGTTAATGACATAAACAGTAACTATATAACTGTATAACCGTACTCCGTACCGTAACCGTCCGTCCGTACCGTAACTGTATAACTGTTTATTTACCTAATTAAATAAATATTTTTCGATAAACACAACTAAACCATAAGATTGTTGTGTGTGAAGTTTCAAAGTTTTTGCATAAGCACTCTGGGAGCTGCAATGATAACAGACACATACTGATAGACAGACAATTTGGTTATGACCGCTAAGTAGGTCTTAAAAACCCTTCACTTGATATTGTTAATTCAAGTAAACTACCACTTTAGGATCATTAGTGCAATGAGTATGCCTTTACTATATACTTAGGATACCTAGATGAGGAAAAGCAAAAAATCTTAAAATACTAGACGCATTTCACAGTTACAGATATAAAGCTACAGAACATTGCTAGAGCACTACAAGGACCCAACTGATTGAGTTTTGAAACATCGAAAAAGTAACCTGACCTCCTTCGACTATCAATAAAATTAAAAAATTACAGTGAGTTATGTGGTAGAAAATTTAATATACAAATCGAAGCACAAGCAATGTGCGAGAAACCGAAAAAAATGATTAATCATAACCTTAACTTTCTCTTGGAGGTGGTTTCAATGAGGTTACACAGAGCCCCTGAGAGCACAAATATAATTTTTCACGCCCCTCAATGTATTGAGATAGGCTATGTACCCCTCTAGTAATATTAGTCCAAGAGATTGATAACTACAACTAACAACTTTAACTACAACTAAAGTTATGACATTTGTTAATGGCCAACAAATGCACAAAAAGCCAATATTTTTCCAAAGAAATTCGCTGACTTTGCATAAATTAACCATTTTTTGGTGTTTCTTAAAAGAGCCATAACTTTAGTGCATAAATTAACCATTTTTTGGTGTTTCTTAAAAGAGCCATAACTTTAGTTAGTCATCAGATTTTGATGATTAAACACTAGTTTTACAAAACATTTTTTCAGCTTTAAAAAAGTTCTCTTCGTGATTTGCTCACGACCTACAGTAAACCACTTATTTCAAGAGAACTGAAATTCGTTCGATTTTATAAAATTTTGAGCACGCGTAATCATATGAAGGACTCCACTCTGGATAGGCAGACTATGTTTTTTCTTATAATATAAGGTATATTTTCAGAAAAATTTGGTTTGAAGTAGTACAAAATGAGTCACATTTTTTCAGGTCCCGCTCATGAAATATTTTGCTTTATGACTACAGAATATAGCGAAGGTGCTCACATTATGGCGGTACAATGAGCACCCTCTTCTTAAGTTATGCCTGAAATTTGTAACTTTTATGATGAAATTCCTGACTGGAGATAAAGTAGTAAAAGAGAAATACTCTTAAGATTTACCATTAGAGGGCACTGAAAGAGTTAACTACGGAGAAAATACAAAAGCAATGCTGAATCATACAAGTTCATTTAATTCAAACCCAGGATAATATAATGAAATTTAGGAAACATCTTTAGATTCAAGTTTCATGTCGCTTTATTATAGTAAGCACTGTTTCAACATATTAAACTTTATCATATTAATATTAAAAGAGAACTAAACTAAATCCAAGGGGGTTGACATTAAAATGAATATTCCAACTTAATTTACCTACCCAGTTAATGTCTTTATTATGCAGACAATGCTAATTGTGAGAAAGCTTAACATCTGTGATTTTAAGCTTTTCAAAGTGGAGCATTGTCAAACAGGAAATTAGTATAGGTCTAACATAACATAATTTGTGTTTACATAACTGATAGAATAAAACATTTCGAGAATCCAAGATAAAATGGAAGTGTGACAACTTGATCGCTTTATACCACTTAACAGTTTGAAAGTAGTCTCTAGCCATTATATTAATAATCTCATTGTTAATATTTCTCTCCGAACGTCTTAAAAGCTAATTTTATCTAAAATAGCTTCATCCACGATACGTATTATATAATTTTTCATCTTTCTTTATGTTTTAGAGTAAGGAAGTATATAGTCCAAGAGCCAGGCCTACAAAATGTGACTCATTTTGTACTACTTCAAACCAAATTTTTCTGTAAATATACCTTTAATCATGAAGGAAAAGCATAGTCTGTCTATCCAGAGTGGAGCCCTCATATGAATACGTTCGCTCAAAAATATTAGAAAATCGCACGAATTCCAGTTTTCTTGTAATAAGTGGTTCCCTTATTATTTTTAATAATAAGGTCGTGTACAAAATCGGTCTTAAAGATTTAGGTCTTCCGGTGGTGACTGCGTCAATGTAGACGAAGAATCCGACGTTTTACTTCGACTGTTGGAGGCATCTTGAGGGATGTAGGTCATCATGTGTAGAAACGCAATGCTCTACAAAACTGAACTCAGTTTAGTTCAGTTTTTTATCCATGATGTCCTAAATCCCTGAAGATGCCTCCCACAGTGGAAGTGAAACATCGAATTCTTCATCTACATTGACGTGGTCGCCCCACAGGAAGACCTAAATCTTCATGACAATAACCGCAGAAGCCTACGCAGTTTAAAATCGATCTTAGATATCAAATTGGTAGCGGTATACGAGAATGTACATATAGTTGACAAGGACTACTTTAAAATACAGTCGGACCTCCATATAACGAACTTCTATACAACGAAAGTCTCTATGTACCAAATTTTTTTTACGTTCCCTTGAATTTTGTGTGTAAAAGTGTTTCTATTTAACGAAAAAAATTTTTATATAACGAACAAAATTTCCAGAAACAAAGATAAAGACAAGATCCGCAAACTTTCAAGGAATTGACCAAAACGGCTCTTCTGTTTTTCTGTAATTTCCCAGAACAATTATTTATTGATTCTGCCCTGCCTTATTTAATTTTGCGAACTATTTCTTTACATTTTCTATGAAATTAGGATTAACACAGCATAGAATTAAAAATCTTTCAGTTTTAATTTGGTATTCGGTCTGACCAGTTCGTTTGTGAAACTTTTTATTTGTTTGTAAATCGAGTTTATTAAAATGTCAAAACGGAAATCGCTGTCCCTTTCTGAAAAAATCAATTTATTAAAAGATTCTGACGATGGAGTCAAAAACAAAGACTTGTCTCTGAAGTATAAAATCGCTCCTAGTTCTATATCAACAATTTTAAAAAATCGGGAATCTATACTTAGGTTATACGAAACGAGTGGCGATTTAAAAAAAAGTTCTCGAGTATGCAAGTATGAAGACATTGATGACGCAATTTTACAGTGGGTGACAATGTTAAGGGACAAAAATATGCCTGTGACAGGACCGCTAATTAAAGAAAAAGCTGCTGAATATGCAACTGCGAGGTTATTATTCATCCTATATATCCATTAAAATATCATAAAATAGTAGAGTTATTTATTTTTTCAATTTCTATACAACGAAATTTCTATATAACGAATTTTTTTACTTGAACCTTTAAGTTCGTTATATAGAGGTCCGACTGTAATTTTAATTAAAAACGTTAAAATACAATTTAAAATGCTTAAAAAAATTTAATGCACCGCGATAGTCATATTAGTATTTTATGAATAATTTATCATTAATTCATAATAGAATATAATAATTCAGTAACCGGAAGTATTGCCAACCTTGTTATAAGAAAATTGTGTATTTTTAGGATGGCAGCATTACTTAAGACCACCAGGGAAACGACATTGCTGTTATCAGTTGTGCTCCTTCTAAATATAGTATTGTTATAAGTTCAAGAATCTTTTTTTTTTGGTAAATTTGTTGAATAACTTGCTACGAATTATTCTTTTCTGTTGAGTGGAATTATTAACTTTTCTTTTGTTTCTGTTAATTCATAATTATTTTTTATCTTTCTTTTATGGTTTTTATGGCTAATTGGTTTTGGCTGTTTTTTTTCTGATGAAGTGAGGCATCAGCACGGCAAAAGCTCTTTTTGAATAAATAGTCTTTGTTTAATAGGTCCCCTGTCTTCAATAACTTTCTGCCCTTGTTTAACACTACTACAGCCCTAAAACTTTACTTATTAATTATTAATATAAATGTGGAGGTTGGTAAGTCTCACTAACAACCCTGCATCACGGCTGTACAGTCTATTTATATCAATTCTTTTTAAAAAGACCACCAACATTAGTTACAACTCTGAGCGAAGCCGAAAGGAGGTTACACCCCAGGAGGTTTCCAGCTCCCTGAGGAGACACGACACTCTAAACGGGTATGTTATTTAATTATTAAGGTTTTATCAACATCTATTACTCTATTTTATACTGTTTTACATTCGAGAGTTTCAAATATGAAAAAAACATTATTCTTTCATTTAAATTTGAACAAAATTTTATATTTTTAATGTCTTGTGCCTTGCTGTCTTTACGGAAGGAGTGCGATACATTTAAGTTATGTACAACAAAGGACAGGAGAGAGGTAGTATAAAATTTTGCCAAAAAAATAATAAAATCGGATACGAGGTACCTTAGAAATTTTCCACATCACATCGGTTTCGCTACGCTCATCCTCCCTACTTCAGACTCGCTTCGCTCGTCCTCAGAATATACAAGTCGTTAAATATTTTATCAACATCCTCCCTTCGCTCGTCTTGAGATAGAAAATACATTTGTATCAATCCCAGCGGTCACCCAACCTGACATTGACCGCACTCCATGCTGCTTAACTTTTATCCAAAAAAAAATAAATGGATATACTTGCGTATTAAAACGAAACACAAATTACTTATTCATTACGTAAAGGTATACACTTGTACCAAAATTCAACTCATTTGAAATTTATCCCAAGTTTTTCAATTTAAAATAAAGGTATACAAGTCATTTGATAACAACTGAACTAATACTGATAATGAGATAAAACTTTGCACATATATTAGTCTTACACAAGGCTACATGCCTGCCAAATCTTAATTCGATCGCAACATTTTTTCACGATTTATAATTATAAAAGAGTAATTTTTTTGGACTGGTATGATATATATATATATTATATAATTTTTTTTTTTAACTGCAATCCCATATAATATTAATTTATTTAATAATTCTCCCAAAGTTTCATTGAGCGAAGCTCAAAATCTTCAGGTGAATCCAAAATAAAACTTAAGTTTTAATACAAAACATTTTTTAAACGAAACTTGCAAAATTGAAAATAATTTAGAACTGTTATTTGTTCTAAATTTTTTTTCAATTTTATAAGTTTCGTTAAAAAAATTGTTTGCATTACAGTTTTATTTGGGATTCACTTGAAGATGTTGAGCTTTGCTCAATAAAACGTTGTGAGAATTAATTAATAAATTAATATTATGTAGGACTGCAGTCATCAAAAAAATTATTAATACGTTTTATGATTTATCGGAACTTAAGAGGACTCGTATTTTGACGACAAGCGAAACGAGTCCGAAGTGTGAGGATGAACGCAGCGAATCTAATGTATAAGAAAATATTCCGAGGTGTCACGTACCCGATTTTTCAATATTACAAAGCTCCTTCCTTCTACATGAGATAAGAAAGTAATAAAAATAGCACATATAAATAAATTTTAATTAATTCTGAGAATTAAAAAAAAATCATACAATATATCATCGAGACATTTGATAGGACGATATAAAAAATACAGTTCTATTTATATTGTATATTTATTTTTCTAAAAGAAAGATAATTAAAAATATACATTTAAACAAAAAGGTAAATAAATTTGGGTTGTGCACATCGTCTAGTTATATAACCAAGGATCATGAATATAAAGGATGACGCTTTTAGGAAAACGTTTTAGGAAATAAGCGAATGGAAGCAGATTCTATTTGTTATACAGTTTTGGATGACGCTCTGAGGCGATTCTCCATAAAACAAAGAGGATAAACAATTATGGCGTTAAGGTCCGCAAGCTAGGCGAATTTTCTTTGAATGCGCGCTTTCTTGCTTATCAATCTACTTCTTGCTTAATTTTGCGGTACATATTTAAAAACCTGAGCAGTAGCGGCAAAACTTGTTGTTTAATTTTTCGTGTTTTCCAAAGAAAATGCGTATTTTTATCCTATTGATATGATGCATTGATAGGATTGCTATTGATAGGATAAAAATTTTTATCCTCAACATACACTACACGGCACATCATTATCCACGCGGCCAATTAAAGCTTAATTTATGCTAATTTTTAGCGCGCATATTGTGTATATATATATATATATATATATATATATATATATATATATATATATTATATTATATATATATATATATATGTGTGTGTCTGTGTGTGTGTGTGTGTGTGTGTGTGTGTGTGTGTGTGTGTGTGTGTGAGTACGACGGGGCCTCTGAGGGCTTGTCGTGCTCATTGAAACTAAAAGTTATGTAACTTTTAGTTTTAATGATATAACTTTCATTAGTCGAAAGCTCGAGTGTTGCCCCGCCTGCTGATGATGGCGTTATGCCGAAACCGGTCCAGGGATATTCATATCCAACAGCAAGTATCGACGGTAGCTTATTCTTCAATTGCTTCTTTAACTTGCGGTAAGCATAACCTTTTTAATTTAACATATATGTCTATTTTAATATATTAACATTTTGATAAAGATTGCGTACATACCGTGGGTAAAAAGAGAGTTGGAGAAGAGACGCATAAACCCTGTGCCTAACTGGACGATTTCTAGAGTTGTATCCAAGACAAAGTGCCAAGGAAAGGCACGACAGAATGTCGTCTGGCCGACCAACAAGTCTTGAGGTTTATCAGAGCACTCGGCTCGACCCGCTGTAACAACATCTTCTTCTTCAGCTTCCCAAGTAACCCATATTCTGAAACAAACAAATTAAAACCCTTAATGCCTTATATAGTGCTGGACTTTATCATTGTGTGTTGTTACAAAACAACACATTTCAGTAGTACTAGGATAGAAGAAGCATAGTACGTAAAAGCAATGGATGTCTTCCGATAACACGAAAACCGATGTTAGTGTTGTTATGTAGGGCTAATAACGACAAATCATTAAAGCTTTAAATAAATATATACATATAAAAACTCAAAAAAATAATCACTTAATTATTTAACAGAATCGATCTTAGATAGCAAAATTTTTGGCTTTGAGCCGAAACCGAGCTTCTACATTTTTTATGCTAGAGAGTTGAAACGTGGTACAAAAATCAATCTTTAGGTCTAGTTGGCTATCAAGAAATATTTTTTTAAGACGCCATTAATGGCAATGATGAATTTTTATAAAAAGCGGGAAAATGTTTTGGTCGATTTAAAATTAAGCACGTTTGAATTTCCTGTATAAAACAAACAACTTGGATTGTTGTGAAATTATTATTACTGTTTACGCAAAGTAAACACTTCTATATTTTTTTAGAGATTTTTTTTTAGCGCCATTTGAAAATTAGAGTCTTATCAATCAACCGCTTCAACTGATGCCTTTACACTGTGGATCCCCAATTTACAAATCTTTATTTAGAATTTTCAACGTATTTTTACCTAATATATTTTTTGTTAAAACCTTTTGCTCTTCATATATTAAACAAACAACTTGGATTGTTGTGAAATTATTATTACTGTTTACGCAAAGTAAACACTTCTAGATTTTTTTAGAGACTTTTTATTCTAGCGCCATTTGAAAATTAGAGTCTTATCAATCAACCGCTTTAACTGATGCCTTTACACTGTGGATCCCCAATTTATAAATCTTTATTTAGACTTTTCAACGTATTTTTTGTTAAAACCTTTTGCTCTTCATATATTAAACAAACAACTTGAATTGTTGTGAAATTATTTTTACCGATGAGGTAAGAAAAAGTTACTAAGTACCCTGTTACCAATTTTTTTATAATTATAATGAAAATATTATAAAAGAAACACTCTCCTAACGACGAGACAAGCAACTTTTACTTTTACATTGTCTCACATTTTGTTTATTCATTCATTTTATAAATTTTAAATATTTTCTACCTTATTTACCCATTAAAAAAATTACGTTACCTCATTAAACTGGCTAATTAATACTAATACATTTTTCAACTTAAAATTTCATACTTAACAGTATCTAAGGAATAAAAAACTTGAAAACTTAGCCTGATTTAGTTTGAAACTTTTAAAAGCATTGAATTTATGAAACAAAACTTTGAAAATCAGACTTTTATAAGTCTGACGTAAAAAATGTTAGAATATTCGCATTATGGCACAAATAATTAATTAGGTTATTAATAATAGAGTGCAAATGCAATCAGTGTAAAGACGCTGACACAATTGTTTTAAAATCCGCCACTTTGATTCCGTGCATAAAAAAGAATAATTCTTCTTTTTGCACGGAAATATATATATATTGTAAACATATATAATGGGAAGAATATCTAATATATTTTCGCACGGATAATAGAATAGTTCCTTAATTATTAAAGAGCAACTCTATTATCCTAAAGAAATATTATTAGTCTTTAGGTATATAGGATATTATTAGTTATAGTTATATATTTAGTTATATATTTATAACTAAATTTAAAGTATAAGTATATAATAGTTATATTTATATATTAGTTATATATTTATAGTTATATAAGTATAAACTAATAATGTAATAAATAATTAATTTATAACATTTTATATCAAAGACACATCCGTTTTATGTGTCTTTGACCCTGCCTAAGTAGTTTTTACAAGTTTTGCTTCAATACGACAAGTATTGTAAAAATATTAAAGAGTAAAAAAGATTTTTGTTGGATTATTAAGCAGCATCGAGTGTCATCAGTGCCTGGATGGGTGACCGTTGGGAATGAAATGAATGTATTTACTATCAGAGGACGAGGGAAGCGAGTCCGAAGACGTGCTGCAGTATAAATTTAACGACTTGCATATTCTAAGGACGAGCGAAGCGAGTACGAAGTAGGGAGGATGAGCGTAGCGATCCAAATAGTCAAGAGCCCAGGTGTTTTGTTAATAAAAAGTGTAATGGCTGGAACCGGTCTCAATTTTTCGTAAATACCTTCCTGAACAAGGATCTGCAATTCTGCCGACTCGTATCGGATGGGTGTCCCAGGCAGAACGCATTTTAGGGGTCAAAGGTTCTGCCTGGGACACCCATCCGATACAAGTTTGCAGAATTGCAGATCCTTGTTCAGGAAGGTATTTACGAAAAATTGAGACCGGTTCCAGCCATTACACTATTTGTTAACTTCGGTGGTAAATTTTACATGTAAAGTGCGTTCTCCCTGAGACACCCATCCGATACGAGTCGGCAGAATTGCAGATCCTTGTTCAGGAAGGTATTTATAAAAAATTAAACCCGTTTCCAGCCATTACACTTTTTATTAACTTCGGTAGTAAATTTTACATGTAAAGTGCGTTCTGCCTGGGACACCCATCCGATACGAGTCGGCAGAATTGCAGATCCTTGTTCAGGAAGGTATTTACGAAAAATTGAGACCGGTTTCAGCCATTACACTTTTTATTAACAAAACACCCCTGGGCTCTTGGTCTAAAAGGGATGAGGAAAAACTCTGAGGTATCTCGTACTCGATTTTTATTTAAGGTTGTACAGATTCATAAGGGCCATATGATTCTGGCGTAGAAGTCCTCATCCCGGGCTATTCCCTTTAAATGTCTGTTCGCTCAACAATCTGTTTCATGTTTAAGTTTTCGGGTTTTGCTTCATTCACACTATTAGAAGTATCTGAAGCCGCCTCCGTGGCCGAGGTTATTAAGGCGTTAGTCTTTACACTGACCTTTGACACCCACGGAGGTCTGGGGTTCGCATCCCAGGTTTCGCTCTCAGTTTATAGAAGATTATTGTTTAGATAAATTATCGCCAGCTTTAGAATACACTTTGAGCGTAACGGTTGCTACTACCACCCGAGGTGGTTCCCGCAGGGTTTCCCTGATGAGCCGCAAGGCTCTAAACGGGCATTATCATTATTATTATTATTAGAAGTATCTGTACTGCTTGTTATTGGATTATGCCCAGGTATTTCGAAAGAGTCGAGCTAAACATTGTTAAAAAAAGTTAGCATTAAACAAGTGGGAATAAGGCTGTGCTGGGCCGATTCGGGATGAAGACCATAATTTTGTAAAACCTACAGAATAATTACGCGCATTTCCTCCAGGCATTTTAAAGAGTATTGCCCGGCATGTGGATCTCTACGACTGTATCATTCGGTTTCTAAAAGTGGTTGTAATATTTTTACTAAACCGAACAAAAAATATCCAATAAAAATTATATGGGTCTGCTCAGGCATGAACACAGTACCTTCTTTACCATATATAATGGTAAAGAAGGTGTATTTACCATGGTATTATCCACTCGAATGGTCCAGTGGATAATACCATATCCACTGGACTACTAAGAAGCTCCGATTTCAAAAAAATTTCAAGAAATAATATTTCTATTAAATAAATACATTATAATTAATTTACAAGAAGTGGATAACAGAAAAAGTGTTGAATGGTTAAAACAGAGTTCGGCATAGGCGATTCTAGGTAAATTTTAGGGGCTTTAGCCCACTTTGCACCTTTTTAGAATCGCCTATGGTGTTGCCGTTGGACAGAACTATGGCTGAACTACATCAAGAATGTGGTCTTCCGCTTCTTGCGGTAGATAAATGAACTCAAGTTGTAAAAAAGTTTTTTTTGTTAAAAAAAGAACTTTTCTTATACAGTGGACACGAAGTTTTCAATTCACCTTCTGTACAATAGAGTATAAAGTGAACCTAAACTCACTACCTAAGATAAATCAAATTTATCCACCAAACTGTGAACTAACAGCAAAGTCTTAACAGCAAATGGAAAATTATTATTTTGATTAATTTGAAAAAGTTAGATTAAACGTATTTTTAGATCTGTAGCCTTATATTAAATTCAGTCTCTTGCTTCGAAAAATATTTTTTCAAGATTATGTACCTCTGAAACGGATTTTGGCAACACTTAGAAGTTCGAATTTAGGTATAACATCCATCCTATCAGCGAGTTTTTTTTCTAAAACAATATCGCGAATACTGATATTTTCAGTAAAAATTAATACTCTAAAGCAATTCAAGCTAAGTTACACGCTACATTTTGATTTCGTTTCATGTAAGCTTTAACAGTTCTTAAACATGCATCTGAAGCAATAATACATTTCTTAGAGTAAATTCATTTTTAAAAACAATCTTTAAAACTATAAAAATTAATAAGACTATTTGTTGGTGGGCGAGATGTTTTAGAAAACAAAAGAAGCTTTATATGAATTTAAAAAAAAGACAGTTAAGGTAGAGAGAGAGAGCAATTCAATTTGCTAAGCAGAGGAGGTGTGGCAAGACGAAAGGGGAGGGGGTTATTTCCCACGTTACAATGTGTTCCCCTTTTAATGCCTTTGTTGAGATGCTTGGATAAAGGTTTTGTAGGTAAATGTAAAAATAAAAACCTTTTTGTACAATTTTATCTGCACTTTTTTTTACTGTTACCACACAGGGTTTTCTGAAAGTAGATTTAAATAATAGTTTCATGTAATGGAAGTAAAGCGTTGTCAAACTGGTTGTAACTAATTTAATAAGAAAGTAATAATAGTTTCATGTAATGGAAGTAAAGCGTTGTCAAACTGGTTGTAACTAATTTAATAAGAAAGTAATAATAGTTTCATGTAATGGAAGTAAAACGTTGTCAAACTGGTTGTAACTAATTTAATAAGAAAGTAATAATAGTTTCATGTAATGGAAGTAAAAGTTGTCAAACTGTTTGTAACTAATTTAATAAGAAAGTAAATAGTTTCATGTAATGGAAGTAAAACGTTGTCAAACTGGTTGTAACTAATTTAATAAGAAAGTAATAATAGTTTATGTGATGGAAGTAAACGTTGTCAAACTGGTTGTAACTAATTAATAAGAAAGTAATAATAGTTTCATGTAATGGAAGTAAAACGTTGTCAAACTGGTTGTAACTAATTTAATAAGAAAGTAATAATAGTTTCATGTAATGGAAGTAAAACGTTGTCAAACTGGTTGTAACTAATTTAATAAGAAAGTAATAATAGTTTCATGTAATGGAAGTAAAACGTTGTCAACTGGTTGTAACTAATTTAATAAGAAGTAATAATAGTTTCATGTAATGGAAGTAAACGTTGTCAACTGGTTGTAACTAATTTAATAAGAAAGTAATAATATTTCATGTAAGGAAGTAAAACGTTGTCAACTGGTTGTAAACTAAGAAATAAATAATGTTTCATTAATGGAAGTAAACGTTTGTCAAACTGGTTGTAACTAATTTAATAAGAAAGTAATAATAGTTTCATGTAATGGAAGTAAAGCGTTGTCAACTGGTTGTAACTAATTTAATAAGAAAGTCATGTTATGGAAGTAAAGCGTTGTCAAACTGGTTGTAACTAATTTAATAAGAAAGTAATAATAGTTTCATGTAATGGAAGTAAAACGTTGTCAAACCTGGTTGTAACTAATTTAATAAGAAAGTAATAATAGTTTCATGTAATGGAAGTAAAACGTTGTCAACGGTTTTAACTAATTTAATAAGAAAGTAATAATAGTTTCTGTAATGGAAGTAAAACGTGTCAAACTGGTTGTAACTAATTAATAAGAAAGTAATAATAGTTTCATGTAATGGAATAAGCGTTGTCAAACTGGTTGTAACTATTTAATAAGAAAGTAATAATAGTTTTCATGTAATGGAAGTAAAGCGTTGTCAACTGGTTGTAACTAATTTAATAAGAAAGTAATAATATTTCATGTAATGGAAGGTAAAACGTTGTCAAACTGGTTGTAACTAATTTACAACTGGTTGTAACGGAAAGAAATTATCATGAGGGGAAAAATATAATTTACGTCCAAGGAGCAAATATGATATTATCACCATACCTTAAAAACATTTAATTATTATAATATTAATATTTTCTTACTATATTTTACGAATCCCCTTAATAAATTTAGGAGCCCCCCCCCCAAAAAGTCAACAATTTTTAATTGCTCCAAACAGTTTCTTTTGTCCTGAATCGGATTTTGAGCCAATATTTTTTTAATCGGGTCGCATTTATTAGGTTTGGGGTGAGCCTAAAAAAATGAAAAATATGCTCCATACAACTTTTTTTACTTAAAACGGATTTTGAGTCTAAACAAATATATTTTGGTTAAGCCGCCCCCTTATAAATTGATCGGTCCCTTTTATAAATTTAGAGGATACCACTTCCAAAAAATTAAATAATTGGCTCTAACCCCAATAATAGAAAACACTTTGGGAGGAAAAGGGAAGAGCAAAAATATTGTAAAAATAGCTTTGCTCTTCTGACGAAGAGCAAAGCAATTCTAGAGCTGCAAAATACATTTTTTTTTGTTTTTGTTGCTGTTTTGTTGGTAGGGCCTCCCTTATAAGACGTGTAGTCCTCAAAAAAGTAAAAAATCTATCCAAACAACTGCCTTTCACTAAAGGGGATACGAAAAAAACAATTACGGACTAAGATACTCCTAGTCCGTAAAGCCAAAGATACCCTAGGGAGGATCTTTCTAGGTTAATTTTATTTTCTTACCCTAGAACAAAACTAGAAAAAGCGTGCTCTCCGATGTAAGATCGATTTTCGTACCAGGTTTCATTCCGAAATAGATAGGCATTCAAAGGTTATCGAGTCCCAAAGAAATCTTATATATATATATATATATATATTATATATATATATATATATATATATATATATATATATATATATATATATCATAAAAGTCACCTTTCCTTTTCTATGACTTAACTTCATTAGATATTTTTTCCTTGGAAATGCGCTAGTAATCTTAAAACCATAATGTGTCGGATTAATCTGTCGAATAAAACTAACCCCGCCTCCCAGACTGTATCATTAAGGGTGAAAGAGAGAAATTTAATTTCAATCCTTCAAAAAAAGCAATCGATGTCATCCAGGGTATGACACTGTTAGGTTTTTACTGTTTCCAAAGAGCCAATAAACACTACGCTTCAATTTATACTGAGAAATTAATATTTCAATACTTTTACTCAATATTTACACTGGAATTATTACTCAATCTTTCATATTTTTTAATCTAATGAAATGATTTTTTCATATTTCTCGTTGTGCTTCTTCTTTAACATGTCCAAAGGTCAAGTGGAATCACATGAAATGTTAGAAGTTAGAGTAAGAACCATATTCTAAATACCCTAAATGTTTATCGTGCAGCTGATAAGGTATTTTATACTATTAAACGTTATCGAAGAATCAGCTACCGTCGATACTTGCTGTTGGATATGAATATCCCTGGACCGGTTTCGGCATAACGCCATCATCAGCAGGCGGGGCAACACTCGAGCTCTCAACTAATAAAGTTATATCAGTGATTAACTTCTAGTCTCAATGAGGACGACGAGCCCTCTGAAGATAACGTCGTGCTCATTGAGACTAGACGTTAATCACTGATATAACTTTATTAAATGAGAGCTCGAGGGTTGCCCCGTCTGCTGATGATGGCGTTATGCCGAAACCGATCCAGGGATATTTATATCCAACAGCAGGTATCGACAGTAGCTGATTCTTCGATTGCTTCTTCAACTTGCGGTATAACATTTGTAATATTAAACGTTACCTGAAACTTTCGCTACTAGAATGTCCATGATCGATGAATATATCCGGAGTTGTTTGGTACAAATCAGTTGCGACTGTTTTTAGAGCACCTACTAGAAGAAAAGAAGAGGCTTTGCTCATGCAGTCCCAGTCTATTGATATACGACCATCTTCTACTCTGCATACGAAGCTCTGAAACAGCAAACAAAAACCTAATTAGATCTAGAGTGTGCAAATGTATCTAATATTATTATAGAGATTGTATCGAATTCTACCCCTGTGGAAGGTTCAAAACCATTTCAACATGTTATTCAAGCTTTTTAGGAGGAATAGGTCCAAATTCATTAAAAAAACCGCTAATTTTGCCGAGCTTTCAATATATTTTTATCTTTTTCAAGGCTTAACATAATAAATAATAACAAAAACAGTCACATGATTTTTGGACAAAAACTAGAGTAACAGACAAATAATACTATTTTTTTTTTAAACAAGTTCTTTATTGGCAAAAGTAATACAATATTTATTTTGTGTATACCGGAGCCATATTATATTTATTGATTAGGGCAATTTGTGCCTCTTTATTTTTTATTTATTTGTTATTTTTGTGGTATAAATTTTGATTATTTTTTGGGGTGTGAGGGGGTTTGTTTGGGTCAAGGATATTTTTATATTTTTTGGTTTGGGTATTTTATTTTTTTATTTATTTGTTTATTTTTTTTTTTTGGGGGGGGGGATTGTCAAAAGGTATTTTGGTGGTGTTTTGAATAGGATTATATTGTATAGGTAATTTGCAGGAGTTTCAAAAAGGTTGCCTATGCAGTCTGTGGACTGACTTTTAATGATTCAACCTGGCATTCGCCTGTAAAATTGAGGGAAACCACAGAAAAACCTCAATCAGGTTGATCGGACACGCGGGTCCTGGGTGTAAAGGTTATGTTATTATTTTTTTTACGTTTGGGGGTTAACTGTTAAGGTTTGGTCTCTAGATTTTTTTTGAGGCTAAGGGGAATAGTTAATTTTATTTACGATTTGAGTGTATTTATTATATTTTTTAATTTTGAGAAGAGCAGAGTCTTGATTTTTTCAGTATTGTCTTGGGTATCTTGAAGTTTGACATCTTGATATAATTTGTCCGTTCTGTCTTGTATTTTGTGCAGTCTAGTAGGATGTGTTCTACTGTTTCGTCTATTGTCGGGCAGGAGTGGCATGCTGGGGAGTCGCTTAACCCAATCTTGTAGTGATATTGAATGCATCTGGCATGTTGACTTCTTAATCTGTTTATGCAGACAATATCTTTTCTTGACAGTCTCGATTTCCAGAACCACGGTTTAGCGGGAACTATCTTGATGATTTCTTTAAAAATTTTCCCCTTTTCTGGTTTTCTGGTTTAATACTATTAAAAACAAAAAAGGTAACAATGTTGTTGAGTTACATTAAGTTCTAAACAAAGATCTACAATTAAAAACTCCTTAGTTGGGGCAAGGCCCTCTTAAATTAAATAAATCTTCAAAGCTAAATGTTTTTGATTATGATTGTACTATTAAAAATAGATGGCATTTTAACATGGACATCCTCGAATATTCAGTTTACGAAAAGTGTTTGAAGTCATTAAGCTACTTAATTAAATTATCAGTTCTAATCAGTGGAGAAAATTCTTTTTGTCGCGGGTCTCCGGGATTTATTTTTGAAGCCCGTTAAGCCTAATAGGATCAACCGTTTTCCTGATAAGTAATTACATAATATCAACATATTTTTTTTATATTTATTGCGGCGCTTAGTCGAATAAAACGGTTTCCAAAGCAATAAATTCAAAAATCCGAAATTTCGAAAGTTTAAGGAGAGCAGACAAGCAGGTGCTTTCCAGAGTCACAGGCAAGCACTCATTTACAATAAGAAAACCATTTTAGTCGAATAGAATTTTGTTCAACTTTTTTTACAGTATTGTTTTTACAAAAAAATCCTGTAGCGGCAGGGGCTTGCGCCTGACTGTAACTACACAGGGAAGCAAAATAATAATAATACAGGAAACCAAGTAGCATAAGTAAAAGCAGGTTATATATTAGATTTATACACATTAAATATAAGTCCTAATCTATGAACAGGTACCAAGTATATATTGGAATAAGCATATTGTAAAATAGTATAAGTAATTTGGCCAATATTTAATTTAGCTAGTGCACTTAGCTGAACGAAGACGCGCTCGCGAGCACCGTTGTTCAGCTGCTGATCACGGTGCAAATCATCTCATCTTCAGCCGAGTTTGTTTACTTGAACCTCATAGGCTGGATGGAAGTTTAGTGATCCTCCAAAAATGTGCACTTTCACTAAATTTATGGTAAACGTAAAAAAAAATTAATGCTAAATCACAGAGCTATACAAGATGGCGGCAGATGCAGAATATTCCCTGGAAACTTTTTAAAAAAACGGCATTCAGTGTTGCCAACTTGGGTGGATGAATTGAATGAAATCTAAAGCCAGAGCTGAAATGTGGACTCAGGTTCAGATGTGGAATGTTGTGCGGGTCTAGTATGCTATGTCGTAGACAAATCCGAAACCGAGATTTCACCTGAATTATCCGCTTAAGGAGTTGGAATAAAACTGGTGTATTTACTATCTGAGAACGAGCAAAGCGAGTCTACAGAACAGACGTCTTGCAGTATAAATGTGGCAATTTGTATATTCTGAAGACGAACAAAGCGTTTTCGAATCAGAGAGGATTGGCGTAGCTTAACCTATGTTGTGAGAATAGTTCTGAATTGAGAAGGATTCCTGAGTTGTAGTAGTTCTGAATTAGAGGATTAGTAGCTCATTCTGTGTTGTGAGGAATAGTTCTGAATTAGAGAGGATTAGCGTAGCTTATCCTGTGTTGTGAGGAATAGTTCGAATAGAGAGGATTAGCGTAGCTCATTCTGTTTGTGAGGATAGTTCTGAATTAGAGAGGATTAGCGTAGCTTATCCTGAGTTGTAATGAATAGTTCTGAATTAGAGAGGATTAGCGTAGCTCATTCTGTATTGTAAGGAATAGTTCTGAATTGGAGAGGATTAGCTTAGCTTATCCTGTGATGTGAAAAAAAGTCAGAAATAGAGAGGATTAGCATAGCTTATCCTGTGTTGTGAGAAAAAGTTTCGAAATCCCCCGTTCTAAATTTTTATTGTTATTCCATAATAACTATTTGTCATAATTTTTTCCTCAATGTATTCAGTTGTTTCGCGTACTACCTAAAAGCCTTTTGCGTACCACCAGTACTACAAGTACAATTCACTTTGAAAACCATTACATTAGGAGGTAGTTGAACTTATTAAAATAAAATAAAAATAAAATGCCCGTTTTAGGGCCTTTCGGCCCATCAGGGTATTAACCCTGCGGGAACCACTCAGGTGGGTTGCATCTACTACACTCTAAGAATTAATTAAGTTGGCGAAATCTTTTTAAATTAAATACTATTCATAAATCTTAGAGCATAGTCCGAGCTGCGAACCCCGGACCTCCGGTGCCGAAATCGAACGCCTTTACGATCACGGCCACGGAGGCAGATGTGAGTAGTAGAAATGTGAGAAGTATTCTTGAATATATTTATTAGGCTCTCAGCTCAACCAGAATTCCGGTACGAAGGACCGCAAACCGGGTAAATTCTCTTTGAAATGCGTGCTTTCTAACACATTAATCCATTTATAGCTTGAGTTTCCGGTATACTATGCTTGATAACCTATGTTGCATTGCTTTATAAATAACAAGCATCGACAAAAATTGTTATTTATGTTCCAATATTATTCAAAGAAAATGAATATATTTATCTCAAAGAATATACATAACTATAGTCATCAAGTACAACAAATTATTCGTACCAATTTTTAGCCCATATATATATATATATATTATATATATATATATATATAATATATATATATATATATATAATATATATTATATATATATTATATAATATATATATATTATATATATATACTGTAATTAAACCTTAAAACAAACATTTAATGTAAATCGAAACAAAGGTTTGTGTCTGACCCTAAAGGGTCTTTAGCCTTAGGATTGCAAGGGATACCCCAGATCATCAATAAAAAGAAAATATAATTAGGGTATATGGGGGCAAAAGGTTTTATGAAGCAAAGGTTTATATGTTTTTTCATAGAAGGCCACCAGATATAAACCGTTTTATTGAGTAGGCTTAGATTTAAAGGCCCTCCCACTACCACTGGAACATACAACTTTAACATTTTCATCCGATAAGAGTCAAATTTGTGTCAAATTGTTTGGCACCATGGAGGTCTGGGGTTCGCATCCTTGGTTAAGCTGTCGTAACCTAAATCTTATCGTTTATATAAGATTTGTTTAAATAAATTATAGTACACTTATATACTTATAGCCAAGATTATAATTTCAGTGTAAAGGTTGCCTGTCACGCAGAGGTCATCGCTGAGCCACAAAGCTCTAATCAAGCATTACTATTAATATACTACAGCGTTATTATTTGTTTATATTGTTTAAACAATTTTGAAGCGCCCCAGCAACTCATCTAAACGAGAACCACGATTACTTAAAATCGTATCAAACATAGATATATGAATGAATCGTATATTACTAGATGAAGGATAGCCCTATAATTGTTATAATTATAAGTAAACCATAAGTAGATTGGTATAAGTATCAAATTTAGACATAGAGATATTTAAATAGAGGGGGCATATCCTTTCATAATACATTGAGAGGCCTGAAACATCTTTTGGGCTTTCAGAGGCTCTGTTTAACCTCATTTAAACCTCCCTTGATAGAATTTTAAGGTTATAATAAATCAATCGTTTTAGTCTTAAAATAATACTATATATAAAGGAGCATAGGACCGTAACAAAATGTAATTTCACTGATAATACGAAAGCCGGTTGACTGGTGCAACTAAGTAAGCTGCCAACTGACAACAAAACATTATTTTAATATGTGTCATAAATATCTATTAATGAAGAAAGATCGTAAAGAAAAATATTATATTTATATACTCAGCAGGTGTTTTAAAGTTATTATAACTTAAACACCTGCTGAGTATATAATAAACTGGTCTTTAGATGGCAAAGGTGGCGGAATACAAATCTTCATTTAGTTGACGAGGACTACTTTTTATATAATTTTAATAAATACGTTAAACATTTAAAATGCATAAAATATTGTAATGCACCGATATTTATAGTATATTTATGAATAATCAATCATTAATTAATAATAGAACAAATAATTCAGCAACCGGAAGTATTGCAATTTTTTTTTTAGAAAATTGTATATTGTAAGGGGGCAGCACTACTTAGTTGCACCAGTGAACCGCTTTCGTGTTATCAGTAGTGCTCCTTCTATATATATATTCTAAGGTTTTAGTCTTTCGGACATTGTTAGACAGGTGTCTCTCTCTCTGAGAAGCCACTTGCAATGCTACATCTGGCTCTGCCGACGCTTTGATAGTTAGACGTAACAAAACAGAGTGGAACATGACATAATGACGAGCCATCAATAATAAGGAGTGTCGAATGATGGAACAGTTCCCAGATGTAGCATGCATATTGCTTGGTACATTTTCTAGAAGTATCTCCTACAATTATATTGTGTCAAATATTCATGTTTTGCGAAACTCAGTAGTATCAAATGAATATATAATATATTTATATATATATATATATATATATATATATATATATATATATATATGTATGTATGTATGTATATATGTGTGTGTGTGTTGTGTGTGTATCTATATATACATGTATTTTTTCAAAACTTATATTTTATTTACCACTTCAATCGCTAAAGTTTTTAATTCTGGTGTAGTTACTAACAACTAAGTGTCACTTAAATTATTTTCAAATATTAGAAATACTTTCTATTAAATAAATACAAATATGTGATTCATTTAAATTTAACTTTGAATATTAAGAAACATAAAATAGATAACAGAAATAAAAATATACTATCACAACAGTGTTGCCATCAAGCGGAAATATAGCTAAACTAAAAGTCTTCAGCACTTCTCGCGGTAAAAACATGAACTCCCAGCAATACAAAATTTTGTTTATCTTTTCCTTTTTATATTGGATAAAATTGTTGTCCATGTTCTGAACAACATGGAATATAGTGAACCTTGACTTCCTACCTTAGAAAAAATACTTTTGCCGTCCTTGAACTGAAAAAATGGATTTTAACTATGTTTTTTTGGCTCCTACGTTAATATGTACTTCACAGCCCTCCTCTGAAAGAACATAGTATTTTAAAACTGTTTAGCCTTAGCCCGTTTCGCCCATCAATAAAAAAAACTAAAGCTAATCCTACTTTACAGCCTAGTATCATATTTTTTTGTAATTCGCAGAAGATTTTACTGCCTCGCTATAAAATGAAAGAAAACTGAAAATAATACATTTTCTTACAGCGAGCAAGGAAAAGCAAAAATAAATACTTATTAATGGGGCAAAAGGCAATGCGAAGCAGGGTAGAATACAGCCTCGCACCACACACACACTCATACACACATATTTAGTAACATAATTGATTTATAAGGTTATACTTGTGTATGTATTGAGGCAAAATATACAGCGACCTAATTCTAACCATCCGCCATACGACTAATATTTCTTATATTTCTGGCAACGAAAACAATGTAACTTAATAAATCTTTAATATGGTAAGACTATTATCTTAATATTTAAAATATATTTTTTCTATGATGCAAAGTTATTTGTGATAACATTGACGGATATTTCGTAATTTAAAGCAGCTGGTTTTACAACATAAATTTACGATATGTACGATCATTTTACGAAAAATTATCCTTATTATACGATCAGATTGTTCCAAATACTGCTAGCGGCAGGAAAATAAGTATAGTCATAGAATAGTAATTTTGTAAATAAGTATAGTAATATTAGTATAGTAAATATGTAATTATTGCATATATTTATGGCAATCCAGCAAACGAAGCGATTCTCTACAAATAAAGGGGCTTTATTAGGCTTTATCTTTAGTTCTTTAGAACAATATACTTGCAGAGCCTTCATTTACGTTTGATTTATAGAAATCTAGTCCAAACTTCGCAAACGAATTGAGCTCTATGATCCTAATTGATTATTGTAGCAATCTTGCGAACCAAGCAAGCCCAGTTTGCATATATACTTAGTAATTTAACGAGATTTAAACCATTATTGCTTTGGAACCATATATTTTCATAAATATTATTAGCAATCTAGAGTGCCCCCTTGAATGTACCTAATTTTATATTGTACCAATTTTGAGAGCGAGGCGAGCCTTTTTCTAGAGACAAATAGCAAGTTTTTTTTCTATATCCATGTACGAGTATATAATTTTTCCAATCTAGCAGTTTTTTTTATATTAAGTTATTATTATGAAAAAATGCAGGATAATAACCATTAAATTTTTAATAATTTGCATTGCAGGTCAATCTAACTTTGATGATTTTCCGGAGAGGGGGGGGGAGGTCAAGTGACCCGTTTTACCCCCCCCCCCCCCCCCCAAATTTTAAATTGACCCCCCCTGCCAAATCTCAAATTGATTGCGAGTTAATGATGTAATAAATAATTATTTTCTGGATAGTACAAATGCACCAATGGAATGATTTTTTTACTAAGTTCCAACTTTCTAGCTTAAATACAGTGGGAACTAGGATGACAATAGGTATACACACACGTGTGTATACACGTGTGTGTATACACTCTGTGTGGGTGAGTGTGTGTGTACACACTCACCCACACAGACAGACAACTTTGTGAAAACCACTTAGGAGGTCTTAAAAACACCTAAAATGGATAATTCAGGTGACATCCTGGTTTCGGATTTTTTGCAAACACAATATTTTCTTTTATACCTATGGTATAAATGAGGAAAAGTAAAAACCGATTAGTCATGCATGACAGCTACATAACCAGCCAAACTGCACATTAAGGGACCTCTAATCGGATCCTCAAAATAAAACAAATGGTCTCAAAAATGTTGTGCAATCACAAACAAGAGCCCTTCAGCCACTTGACCTTCCGGCCACGGTTATTTTCTTGTATCAGTTAATATCTAGAGAGTAATTTTTTAAGTGACGTAGAGCCATGATATAACCAAATATACAAGTACATTAGTCGAAAATTGTGATTTAACATAATGTCTTACATATTGGATAGGCTTCGCCTCCCCACGCTATGTTTATTATTATGTATTCAACGATAAAATTTTAACACTTCGTACACACTTGCATACACATACATATGAAATATATATATGAAAATCACCTACCCCCACCCTCACCTCCAGGACCCAAACCAAAAGCTTCAATTTTGGTTTGAAAAATCGGTTATGTGATAGGCGGAATAGCGGGAGTCAGAACCGGGAGTTTGTCCAAAGTCGTTTCCGAAGTCTCTTATCACGAAAAAATAAGTTTCGCAAGACTTTTCGCTTTATAGTTGCAATATTGTGGCTTCGCTCCACAATTCCCTTTAGAATGGGATGAAGCACCAATATTTAACTAATAAAAGGGATAATGTGAACTCACGGAGAAGATGCGAGAGGAAAGAGCGTAGCGTAATAAGTGAGTGAGGTGGTAACACTGCTCCTGGTCCAGGCTTTCTGTTAACGACCTGCATTTTTTTACCTGACATGTCATCTAAAAGTTTAAACAATATCTCACATGAATTTTGCTGATAACCCTTTTATTTCATATTTGTTTTATAACTTTTGGTATACTTTTTATTGCACAGTTTATTTTTTTTGTATTTATTAATGTAGCTTGAATGTTTACTGTTTATAGGTTCAATAACAACATAAAATATGTATTTAAAGGAGTTCTCACTAAGTTTTTTATTAAAATACTCGGCCATTATTGTTTCGAAAGCCAGAAAGCTTACTCTGGAAGTGGGACACGTGTGGTTTTTAGTTAAACCTATAGAACATTATAGACAAACAACGGTTCTTCTGTGAAGTGAACACATAATTCCTCCACTACGATTTTAAAGGTAGAACACTATCTTCTATATAAGGGAGTTAGGAAAAGGGGCCTAACGACGTGGACTACTTGCTAGGTGATCTATCACCTCTCCCTTAAATATCATCTGTGATGATATTTACTATCATCACATTAAAATACTATATATATAATCGGAGTAAAATTAATGAACCAATCTTTGAACAGTCCCCATTTGGTTTTTTGCGAAGATTATTATAAAGACAAAAATTTAAGAGCAATCTTTATTCTTCACTTTGCGGAAAGGATTTGTGTATTTTTACTAACAAATATGTAAATAATTGTAATGATGTAATGTATGTAAATATGTAATGAAACTCGACACATTGTTTTCATGTTTTGTGTAATTTTACTAACAAATATGTAAATAATTGTAATGATGTAATGTATGTAAATATGTAATGAAACTCGACACATTGTTTTCATGTTTTGTGTAATTTTACTAACAAATATGTAAATAATTGTAATGATGTAATGTATGTAAATATGTAATGAAACTCGACACATTGTTTTCATGTTTTGTGTAATTTTACTAACATATGTAAATAATTGTAATGATGTAATGTATGTAAATATGTAATGAAACTCGACACATTGTTTTCATGTTTTGTGTAATTTTTACTAACAAATATGTAATAATTGTAATGATGTAATGTATGTAAATATGTAATGAAACTCGACACATTGTTTTCATGTTTTGTGTAATTTTACTAACAAATATGTAAATAATTGTAATGATGTAATATGTAAATATGTAATGAAACTCGACAATTGTTTTCATGTTTGTGTAATAAATACGCGGGCGAAGTTTGGAATCCGATAATTTTTACTCGTTTTATAAATTTTAACTATCATTATGACGCTTAATGACGTCATAAACAAATATTTTTCATACAACACAACTAGGCCTAATGCTTGATTTTCGTATCAAGTTTCAACCCTCATGTATAAACAAACTCAGAGTTGCGATTGTAAAAGACACACATACGATTATACACATAAATAACATTTAAGTTGCTAATGAACTCGCATGCATAGCGGCAGGGGTCCCGGAATGTGACATATATATATATATATATATATATATATATATATATATATATATATATATATATATATATATATATATAATATATATTATATATATATATTATATACATATATATATAATAATATATAAATATATATACATATATATAATATATAATATGTATATATAATATATATATATATATATATTAATGTATAATATATATATATATATATATATATATATATATATAATATATATTATATATTATATATATAATATATATAATATATAATATAATATATATATTATATATACTACAACTACAAAAGATGGGCTAATGGCCTTCATTACTGAATACATGAAATGTGCATCAACACTTATCTATGTCTATACATTCAGGGACGGACTGGCCATTCAGGACGAGGATGGCAGCTCTCCTTGGGCCCACCCAAAATACATAAACAAATTATTAACATAAAACAAATATTAACATAAACATAAAACAAATTATTAACATATTAAATATTTTTAATATTATAGTATAAACATTTATGTATTCATGATAATTATATAATTTATTCATAACACCAGAGTCAAAGGGGCCCAATGTCCTAAGGTAGGGCCTTAAGGGCTCCTAGAGACAAATGCTATTAAATCCAGGGTCGTTAAGGCCCCTATTTATTTTACCTGGGGTTTTAAAGGCCCTATACTGTAGACTAAGACCATAAAGGACCCTAGCATACTTGATCAGGGCTCTATTGTAGCATTAAAGAGCTCTAGATTTAATATTTTTTAAGTAATTAAAAAATATATTTTAAATTTTAGATCTTTACGGCACTTATTCAATGAACTTAGAAGTTAAGGGCCCCATACGAAGATTGAGAACTTCCCCCCTTACCCAATGATCTGGAGCATTATTAATTAAAGTAAGCTTGCTCTAATCATTAATACTACTCTCGTCAGTGGCGTAGCCAGGATTAATTTCGGGAGGGGCTGAATGTTAAAAATTGTATATATATATATATATATATATATATATATATATATATATATATAATATATATATATATATATATATATATAATATATATATATATATATATTATATATATATATATATATATATATATATATATATATATATATATATATATATATATATATAATATATATATTTATATATATATATTTAATATATATATATATATAATATATATATATATATATATATATTATAATATATATATATATATATTATATATGTATGTATATATATAATATTTTTTTATATATTATGATATTTATGTTATAAGTTTATTGTGAAAAATATATGTTATGTAATTTATTAATTTTAAAAAAAAATTATAGGGTTTATTTTTTCACACATTTATTGCGGGTTTAGGTTATGTAAAAATTTCGGGGGGGGGCTGAAGCCCCCTCAGCCCTCCCCTGGCTACGCCACTGACTCTCGTTAAAAGTAGTCCTCTCTGCTTAGGAAGCATTATGGCAACCTCCCTCCTTATTGGGCCCCTTGAGATGTAGGTTTGGGCCCTTTAATGGTCTACCTGGAGTCCAAGTCCAACTCCTGTATACGAAATAACAGTCAAGTTAGACCCAATACGTTTTGTTAAGAGAAAACTTCAAGAAATAACTTTGTTTCAAAACTTAATAGCATACAAGTAAAATCCTGTTAAATCCTTCGATCCATAAATATTTTATTAAAAGTCTCGAAAGAGAGAAAATTAAATTTGGCAGAAGAGAATTTGTTTTATGTCGGTATCGTTAGAGAGAGGTAATAAAATTGACGGCTGTATTTTGATACGAGGATTTAATTTTTTGATTGTGGATTAAAAAACTTTCTTTCCTTAGAGGAATATTCCCGGGAATCCAGCGGGGTAAATGAGTTTACCCTGGTTCCCACCGCATTTTCAATATCATCAAAAGATGCGGGTTTTAAAAGTTTGAAATTTCATTTTTTTATCTTATCTCGGTTAAGACTTTTTTTAGGGTAAACCCATGTCTAAGATACTGTCAAAAGAAAGTAGCAATATAATGCCGAGAGGAGGAGTAAATTGAAAATGCTGTTCTTATAAGCAAAAAAAATATCCGAGAAATTGCTTTCAAACGCACTTTGTTTCATACCTTGTTGAATAATAAAACCTTGTCATCTCTCTCGAATATTTTTATTCGAAACACCACAAAAAACTAACCATTAACGCTGGAATGGTAATTAGTGATTTGAAAACAGATAACAAGGAATACATGCGTTTCCCAATTGCAATTTGTGTGTTTTAGTACGAAATTAGATTAAGAGATTAGTACCACTTCGAAATTGACTTACGAACTTAACATATAAACATAACTAAAATACAAAATCAAAGTAAAAGATAGTCCGACCTGGTCGAAACAGACAAACAAAAAAACGGACGAGACTCGAATAATAGAAATACGCCCGACTAACTGACCACGCATGGTTCAGTGGCGAGCTAATCCTTATTGCTTGCTGTCTGATCAAAACATTGACGCAGCGAGGCTTTCAAACAAAAGACCAACACGGTGCCCCTCAGGGTCAGAGGGGCAAGTTGACAAACACGAAATTAACAAACGAACAGGCAAATTACGATTTAACACAAACTTAAATCGTAACAAATTGAACTCTTAAATTGAAAAGTTAACTTAAAACAAACTAAACCACGTTGTCGCAGACCGTACTAACTGTCTTGATTTATGGGAGGCAAAAGAAAAATCGCGTCGCCATCGTTTTACGGGGGGGCATCGGAAAAAAATTTCCGACACTGTGTTTAAGCTTTGGAGAAGCTTAGTGATAGAATTTAGGTATAGGTGTTTGATCGCCTAGCAAATAGGCCAAGTTTATGGGCCCTTTTTGCCAACTCCCTCAGATAAAAGATAGTGTCTACTTTATGAGCCCTAGTACATAAAAATTTTCAGTTTAATCCTCAGAAGAGCTGAGATTTACTAAGGCTCTCAATAGCTAGGACAAGAACAACACGTGCCCTACTACCAGACTAAACTGTCCAGCTTGAGCTATTTTTTTTAAGAAGTGTAAGAAGTTTGTGTTTTTCTTTCTTAAGGTCTTACATGCTTAATGTCAACACACTTTAATCCTAGTCATTTTTCTAAGATTCACAACTACATAATCTTAAACAAGTTAAGTACTACTAACCACTACACAATAATAAAGAAAATCTGGTTTGCCATGTTTATAACCTGATGGTAAGAAGAAAGCATTAGTGTTATGAGTGCCCGAGTGTTTATATGCAGACGATAAAAAGGAAGCATTTGTGTTATGAGTGCCCGAGTGTTTATATGCAGACGATAAGAAGGAAGCATTTGTGTTATGAGTGCCCGAGTGTTCATATGCAGACGATAAGTAGGATGCATTAGTGTTTTATTAGTGTTCGAGTGTTTATTACGACGTTTCGGGAGCAGGTACTTCTCCCATCATCAGGTTCGTCTTGAGAAAGACGGTGTGTGTGTCAAGTCTTGGGTGTTAGGACTGTAACCTAACTTCGTAGGCAGGTATCAAAGACTTTGTTATGCACTTTGAAACCTTGTCTACGATGGGGCCTTCCCCCCACACCCAACACTTGACACACACACCGTCTTTCTCAAGACGAACCTGATGATGGGAGAAGTACCTGCTCCCGAAACGTCGTTAATTGTAAATAGTACTGACAATGGATTACGTCCAACTAATTTTACTCATAATTCACCATTGTCACGAACTTTCACGTCTAAATTTTCACGGTGTCATAAATGACAGTTTAATCACGTCATTAAAAAATATTTTCCGTAAAGCACAACTAAACTACTAAAAATCGATGTTTGAACCAAGTTTCAATTCTCTACCATTTATACAATAAGAGTTAGGAAGATGACATACACTCATAAACCTACACGTACAGAAAATTTGGTAAAAACCGCTCAGTAGGTCTTAAAACATCTAAAACGAATACTTAGTTAGAATACCGGTTCCATATATTTATAGCAAACTCATCACTTTTACTATAAACCAACTTTCTTTTTTATCAATAAGAAAGTAAAAATAAAACCATAAATGGTTAAAAAAATCTTCTCTGTCCGCAAAACTTTACCTTTATATAAACATTTATATTTTATTTTTGCTTTTAATGAGTTAAATTCACGAAAGTAGCGTAAAGAGTTTGTGCACGAAACTGAGTTATAAAGGGGCAAAAGACCTGTTGCCCCAGGTAAGCATAGTTAGCTGTTATCAATGTTTTATTATCTCTATACTCTTGACATTACCTAGTTTAATATTTTATAAAACAACCCATTATAATCGAATTTTTTTTTTCTCGTGAAAAATTTAACAGTATTAATTAGTGATCTGAAGTCAGGATTTGGCTAAATGACGTTTTATGGAGGTAATAAAGTTTCCTTCTTTGGTTTGCCCAAAGATCTTTAATAAAGGGAATTGCGTGCCTTAAAGGGAAGTCCCTTTGCCATAAAACCAATTTAGGGTTACCAAACCGATTTTTTTTTTTTTGGGTACGAGGTACCTCGCAACTTTTCCTCATCACATCGGATTCGCTATGCTCATCCTCCCTGCTTCGGTCGTCTTCAGAAATACTGTTCACCATATTTATACTGTAACATGCCTTCGAACTCGCTTCGCTTGTCTTTAGATAGGAAATGCATCCGTATTATTCTCAGCGGTCACCCGTACAGCATAATGGGTTTTTGTTTATGATCTAACGAAAATCATGGATATACTTGTCGTATTGAAACGACAACCACATGATAGTGGTTCTCAATCGTAAGTACTATTTTGAACTTATTACAAAAATTTATTTGATATTCTGCCACAAAAACTTAAATAAGTTAACAAAAACGTATTATTGGAACTGACACCGCGAAATCCCATTACTTTATCTTCCTAACACTACCTTTTTAATTAGCTATAAATAATGTTTTATTAAATGACAAAAAAATTAATATCCGAAATTTAGATAAGCCATGCAATTTTCATTAACTGGAGCTGAATAGGATGGACAAAGAGAGTAAAACCGAGCGGGGAGGGGAAGGTAATTAATCTTGCTATCTATTGTCTATAGCTCGGTGAGCATTAACTAAGCCACATTGCAAAATTTAGAGCAAATTATTCATTATAAGTTACAAATTATAGAGCAGAGATTTAATAACGCTGTCATTTTACAGATTCGATGTAATTAGTCTGCGGAACGCCATAATTATAACTTTTAATAATTCTCACTCTGAAATTTTCTAAACTATATTTGCTGCGTAATATTTCGAAAGGTTATAATGGAAGTTTTTACAATTAAAGACAACGAAGTTATTACTAATTTTTTCTATCCACGATTGATACGTATAATTGACACTTCATCTTTATTAGCATGCTTCGAAAATACGTCTTTACACAGGTGAAGAAAATCCTTTTCACTTTCAGCAATAATGCCGAAAAAAGAAGAATTCTTCTCCCGGAATCCTTATCAATAGGTTTCTTAGTTTTTATCACCACTTGTTGACAGTTCAAATTCTAGTAGCTTATCGAATTCGCTTACCTACTTTGTCGCAATATTTAAAGAATCATTTAAACAATTAGTGCCAGAGGTTATAAAGAAAATACTTCGCCTATATTTATTTATAAAATTCAATAATTATTAGTTCTTTTAGCAAATTTTTTGATGAAAAAATGAGCTTATGATGTTTGGGACAAGGAGGGGGTAGAGGTGCGGAATGCATATTTTAGCCGGAGGGAATTCACTAATCAAGCATATATGTATGTATATATATGTATGTGTATATATATATATATATATATATATATATATATATATAATATATATATATATATATATAATATATATATATATATATATGTATATATATATATAATATATATATATATATATATATATAATATATATATATATATAATATATATATATATGTTCGATTTCGGCACCGGAGGTCCGGGGTTCGCAGCCCGGGATATGCTCTAAGATTTTATGAATAGTTATGTAATTAAATGATTTCGCCAACTTTATTAATTCTTAGAGTGTAGTAGATGCAACCCACCTGAGGTGGTTTCCGCAGGGTGAATACCCTGATGGGCGAAAGGCCCAAAAACGGGCATTTTATATATATATATATATATATATATATATATATATATATATTATATATATATATATATATATATATATGTTTATTTCTTTATGTGTTAAAGTAATAACATACCTAAAGTTACTCGCAGGTATGTATTTCTAGCTTAATTTTTGAAACATTTTTAGTTGGAGTTATGAGGCTTCAAGCTTATGTTTTGTGTATCTTGACAAGCCAACGTAAATGCAGCGGAAGGCAATAGGTTAAAGATAGTGTAAGTATACTTTTGTTTTTGGAAGTTGTAAGCATTTTATACTAAGTTGCGTAACGGTTCTAATTGCTCAAGAGGAATTAAAAGGTACAAGATAATGTGCTCATGTCACTAATGGAATTTCTTGTACAGAAAAGTTAAAAGCATTTCATTGCCACCCCCAATCTCTTGTTTCTTGAAACGAGAAAATAATAAAAAAAAATAAAACAAAAGCGATGAGGTCAAAAGTCTTAACGAAAAAATCTAAAGTAATTTTAAAGCGTGGGCTTGATAAAGTATTACGAGAAAAAGTATTGTAAGAAACATGGGACGGGGGGGTCAAGCTTACCCTCAACTTTTCAAAAAACATTTTAAAACACTAAGGCTTTCATCGCTTTTAGGAGTCCCCCTGGGAAGGGGGGGGCGAAACTCAAACATTTGTATAATGAGCCCTCTACAGTATTTATAGCTTTTACAGTCCCCCAAGAATTCTTTTTTTACTTAATGCTTAATTTTTAAAGAGAAAGAAATATTTTTAAAGGTGGTTTTATTTTAGATAACGATAAATTCATAAGTACAAAAAACCTAAACAATTTGTGTAACTTTCTTTAATATTTGTTAAAAACGAGAAAACTATTTCAATCGAATTTTCTGTAATAAATTCGTCACAGAAGGGAATTATTCTTCGATACAATTCTTCTAGAAAAAGGCTCTCAAATTAATTTTTCTTATAGCAGAACTGCATAAAAAATATTTATGGAAAGCAAGATCTCTTAAATAGTCCAAGAAAATATCTTTATGGGAAATGACTCTCGGCTGAACTGCATAAGAAAATATTTATGGAAAGCCAGATCTCTTAAATAGTCCATTTTTATGGGAAATTACTCTCGGCTGAACTAATAAGAAAATATTTATGGAAAGCAAGATCTCTTAAATAGTCCATGAAAATATCTTTATGGGAAATGACTCTCGGCAGAACTACATAAGAAAATATTTATGGAAAGCAAGATCTCTTAAATAGTCCATGAAAATATCTTTATGGGAAATGACTCTCGGCAGAACTACATAAGAAAATATTTATGGAAAGCAAGATCTCTTAAATAGTCCATGAAAATATCTTTATTGAAATGACTCTCGGCAGAACTACATAAGAAAATATTTATGGAAAGCAAGATCTCTTAAATAGTCCATGAAAATATCTTTATGGGAAATGACTCTCGCAGAACTCTATAAGAAAATATTTATGTTAAATAAGTTCTCTTCAAGAGTTAATAGAAATATTTTATGGGAAATGGCAGTCGGCTGAAGTTTACATAACTTCAAACTGCAATTCTGATAAAAATTCTCAAATGGCAAATCTATCAATCAATAGTCATCATCAATAGTCTACTCCCCCCCCCTCTCAGCCCGGAAAAAAATATAAAAGCTTAGTTAGGCTTTCTTGTTAAAATTAAATTTTTTTAAAAAAGCATATCTACTAGTCTCAATTTAAAGCATTCCTATTTAATAAGTTGACCAAATTCTAATAATTTCAGCCTTTCAATATTTTTTGAGACTTTTTATTGAGAAATACAATAGCAAACAAATTTTTACAAGCATTGGAGCTAATTCATTTGCAATGACATAGAAGGATTAGTTAAAGAAACAATCTAGTGATTGCTCTTTTAAATAACTACTTTATTTGGTATACCAAATATTACTCTAATCAGATGAAAATTATGTGAAGAATAAGCATTGTTTAAATAACAGGTGTGGATCATTTTTCGATTTTAACAATATTTTAAAGAATTTGAAGAATTCATGCAAAAATAATTGAACTAGTTACATGAAACTTAGTACATAGATTTGTCTAATGTATCACTACATTCATGCTTAATCTTCAACCGATCAAAACATTTTCCCGCGGTCTATGAGCTATAGAAGTCATTTTGCCGGTGAATGGCATTATAAAAACATTTTCTGGACAGCAAAGCAAGACCTAAAGATTAATTTTGTTCTTACGTTTCAACTTTCTAAACACAAGCACACTCTATAATGGCTCTCAGGGGCTCTGTGTAACCTTATTGAAACCCTCCTCCAAGAGTGAGTTAAGGTTATGTAAATCAATTGCTTTCGTCTACCCACACATTGTTTGTGTTTTGATTTGTATTTCAAACGTTCTACTATATAAGTTATTGGGATTTTGAACTGATTATTTCATTTTATTCCTGAGGCGGTCAGGTTACTTTCTTGATGTCTCAAAATTTAACCTATAGGACTCTTCTATTAATATATCTCTATGCTAACACACATAAATACAGGCAAAAAACTTCGTAAACACTTCTCGAGAGGTCTTAAAACACCCGAAACGGATAATTTAGTTGAAATCCCCAGTTTCAGATTTTCAATTTAAACACAATAATTTTCCTTTACACCTTCTGTATTTCACTGTATTCACTTTCTGTATTTCCTGGGAAAACCTTTGTGATTCACTGGTTCCTTTTCCAAGAAGAAACTGGTGCAAACCCAGGTTTCATTAAATGAAATACTCTATATAAGACCATTTGTCAAACAGTGTTGTGGGTTTAGTAAAGATGATGTGAAGGTGTGGATTCCCCTTCCACAGAGCACATGCCACATTAAATCTTATATAAACCTAAATATACATTACCCAACTCGCTTTCATGTCTCATCTACCTCAACATAGACACAATACTTTAAAATATCAAAGTGACAATTCCATAAAGTGTTGTTACGTTTATTGTTTAAAAATTAAATATAAGAGCAAACAGAAAGTCTTCATAATGAACCAGATAAATAGTTAAAATTAAATTGCGTCAAGGGAGTAAAATGAGCTATCATATCTAATGATAATAATTGTATAATGATGGATAATGGTAAAATAAGCTTCCTAAGGCATTTCTTAATTCCTAAGGCAAAGCCGAAGAAATAAAGGTTTATAAATCCCGAGGCAAAGCCGTGGAAGCGTATAACTTTGATTCCCGAGGCGAAAACTATAAACTAACTATAAACTAAAACTTTTTCGTACGAAAAACAGGTGTACTAAATATGATTCTAATCAGATGAAAATTAGAGAAAATGAGAATTGTTAAATAACAGGTGTACCAAATATGACTAAAATCAGATAAAATTATGAGAAGAATGAGAATTGTTTAATAACAGGTGTACCAATATGACTCTAATTTAGATGAAAATTGAGAAGAATAAGATTGTTTAAAATACAGGTTGTACCAAATATGATTCTAATCAGATGAAATTATGAGAAGAGTAGAATTGTTTTAATAACAGGTGTACCAAATATGATTCTAATCAGATGAAAATTATCAGAAGACTAAGAATTGTTTTAATAACAGGTGTACCAAATATGACTAAAATCAGATGAAAATTATGAGAAGAATGAGAATTGTTTAAATACAGGTGTACCTAATATGACTCTAATTAGATGAAAATTATGAGAAGATTAAGAATTGTTTAAATACAGGTGTACCAAATATGATTCTAATCAGATGAAAATTATGAGAAGAATGAGAATTGTTTAAATAACAGGTGTACCAAATATGACTCTAATCAGATGAAAATTATGAGAAGAATAGAATTGTTTAAATACAGGGTACCAAATTGATTCTAATCAGATGAAATATGAGAAGAATGAGAATTGTTTAAATAACAGGTGTACCAAATATAACTATGTATTATGCTACGGAGCAAAAACTGTTTACCCCCAACACTACCGATTTTTAAAACAATTGTTGGACTCATAAAACCAGGTTAATGAAGTCACAACGATCTGATTTTCAATAGGGTTCTTGATCATTTAAGGCTGATTTTTGTACCAAGTTTGATAAAAGGGTATTTATCTGTTTAGAAGATCGGAAAGAGCGTGTTCTCGAAAATCCGCTAGAAATACAAGCGTCAAGTGATTGATATAGCGGAATCTAAATTTTCATGTTAGATTTAAATGAACCTGAATCTGTATTTATGACGTCAGACCAACCTTTGATACCTAATAAATCTTTTAACTGGGAAACCCGGTTAAGCTCTGGGACGTTATTTCTCTTTTTATCTGCAACGATTAAGTTGCAGTTAAGTAAGAGGTAAAGTACCTTTTACCTCTGGATAGTTGTTTATACTGCGAATTCAACCTACGAACTAGAACCCTAGACTCAAGGGCCTAGGGTGCTATAGGAAAACCCAACTTGTCTATACAAAGAAGAAAATGGACTAGGTGCTTGAAAGTTATAGGTCGAAGAAGGGGGTGTAACGGAATAATAAAGCAAGAGATTACCTACCCGAAAGATGAGGGAGGTTATGTAACCAGCTTTAGCTGTAGCGTCACGTGTTTACTTTCTTGAGTTCAATGTGATATTTCTTTGCAGTTCAGAGTGTTTTGTTTAATATTTAACATTTTATAGACAAACTTTAAAAAAGTTATTTATATTGAACTTCTGAAAGAGTAAAAAGAACACAAAGATTCTTTCTACTTTTCTTTTTTATTTTTTTTCCAACAAAAACAATATGTCCATTGAACGTACTGTCGTTACATGTACGTACTCTCGATATGTGATCAATAACTTTTCAAAAACATAGTGACTATTATATTAAACCGTTGCTTGGTATGTAATATCTAGTTCTCAAAAGTCTCTGATTAGGTAGCAGGCATACGCAAACTATAGAGCCATGCGGACCCCATTATAGATAAACAGTATTTGGCGGCCCTATTTCCGTCTCGTTACCCCCCCCCCCCTCAACTAAGAAATTCAATAAATTGTACTCATCCGCTAAATTGTCTGTCATTAACCTTATAAATGTAGGCTTGCGAAGCTTCTCTATGATTTGCAACATAATGAAGCTTGAAAATTATTGTATTTTTTATTAGTTTGATTTTATCAACTACAATCAATTTTTTTAGCCCCTTCATAAATCGCGATCACTTGAACAAAAACCAATTTTTTATAACCTTCATTTTGTCATATTCCATAAAATATGTAGGTAAAACGTCCTAAATCGTATTGGCAAGAAATAGAATCTCTGTAATTAATCTATGGATGCCCATTCCTCTGGCCACAGGAAATATACATATGTTTATGTTTACCAATAAAAACTTGGCTGACAATTTCTCGATTCCTGGACTTTTCTAAAACATTTTCGTATTTATTATCCATCTCATAAGCTTATTTTTCTTTTTGGAATTCGGTAAAAGGATATAAGAACTGATAACTGTTATTATAATTACTAATTATAATAGCAATCAAATTAATTATTAATTTTTATAATATTTTTTCTATTACATCACGGGCCTCCAAAAATCTTTTCACGGACTCCAGTTTATCCAACTCGACTCCTAATTAACGGACGACTCTAGTATATCCAATTCGGCTCCTAATTAACGGACGACTCTAGTATATCCAATTTGGCTCCTAATAAACGGACGGCTTAAGTATATTCAATTCGGCTCCTAATAAACGGACGGTTCCAGTATAACCAATTCAGCTACTACTAAACGAATGGCTCCAGTATATTCATCTTGACTCCTAACATCTGTTAGGCTAAAATCTTAAACAGGTAGCCAATGTAAAATCCCGTTTTTGGTTTTTTAGGGCAAACACAATTAATTTTTAAGAATATATTCTACCCACGGTATAAATGTGGAAAAGTAAAAAATATTATACACTTTGTGAAAAGTAAATTAAAAGAAAAGGCATACCGGTATTTCAGCTTGATCAGGCTGAAGAGCTTCTAATGTGGTTAAAAATGTTGGAAAGTCTCCAGCAAGTGAAGCAAATGCTCTACCTAACCTGCCTTCAACATAGGTAAGCATTGCTTCTTTTCCAAGCTGACTAAGCAATTCTCCAGCTTCTTCTTCTCCAACTGAAACAAATCAAACAATTCGGTTATGCAATAGTGTGCTCCGATAGTGTCTAAACTTTTTCCGGTTATTCTAAATTGCCTAAAATTGTCCCGGTTATTCTAAATCCCCTAAAATTGTTATTCTAAGTGTCTAAAACTGTCCAGGTTATTATAATATTTTTATAAGGCTAAGGTATAAAAATATTACTATTTCTTTCCTTTACTAACTTTAGGCGCACAAAAATATTCTTTTGATGCTGCTATAGGAACACATTTAAGTTTAATTCTCTTTTGTTTCAGTATAATTTTTATTCTGCTTAAGTATTTCCACATTCACTAGTGCAAATACAGCTTGTTCTTTCACATTTTTTAACTTCAAAAAAAATATGCCCCGCTTTCTTTTGCTCTTTGACATTCTGTGCCCTCTGGCCGTATGGGAAATGCTACTTTGCCCATTTCAAACCAACCCTTATAATTTTTTCTTCTAAAACATGCTTTCTTTGGAAAAAATACAAAACTAAGAGAAAAGGTCTTGACCTGCTAACTCAGAGATAAAGATAATATCCTTTGGATTTGGAAAAACAAATACTATTTGATAGTGATAGCTTAACATTTTAACTATAATATGTTGAAACAATGCTTCAACTCAAGTGAAGCAAAAATTTATTCAAAAAGGAGGGGGTGGGGGAGACAGTTTTCTAATTCACCCTAAGTAAGATGTTTTAGATGGGCCTGTTTTTTTTTAGTTCGCAGTTTTTCCACTGCAGCGGGTAAGTTCACGTTGTACCAAATATATATATATTTTTTATTTATTTATCACCAAAAAAACAGTACAAAATAGTTTTATAAAAACAATAATATAAAAAATACAGTTTTTTGTTATACAATTCTATAACATATTTGAATTAGGTGCACTCTCTGTATAAGCAGTAGCTTGTGGACAGGGGTGGCCGTGTGGAGTTAATTTGATAACTACAGTTTCTTTTTTTAAATGAAAAATTAATAAATTTAAACAAATCTTATTTGTTGCTTTTAATATAAATACTAAAATAGAAATAAGCAAAGGTGCAATTTAAAAATAAACAATAATAATTGTGTCTTCTTAGACAGAATTGTAATATTTATTACAATAAAGTTATCAATGTTGACCTCTGGTAGATCAACCTTATCAAGTGCAAAATTCAATTACTCATGATAATTATATTAAATTATTTTAAAAATATTATAACATAAGCTGAATGGAACATTTATCGGAATACCATTTAATGGAAAAAGTAACAACTAACAGTAGTAAAACCATAGTTATATTTACTGGAGAACTTAAAATATAGAAAATGCTGTAATAAGAATTATTAAGAAAGCAAAGAAAAGATGTGAGATATAAAATCCTTCTATAAAACAAAATTGTTACTTTAAAAAGATTAAAAAATGAAAAATAAGATAGTAAAATTATATGACTACTTCGAAAAAATGATTAAAGATTAAAATAGTTTAATAATGATGAAAAATGTATTGATGATGTACGTAAAAAGTTTATACTCTGCTGGTAATGGACAATAATTTGCACAAAAAATATGGATATAATTTATTTAACTTAATGTAATTTTAATATTAATTATTATTATTTATATATATTATATTATTATATATATACATTAAATTACTATTTCTTTATTTCTAAGGTTAAAATTATTAAATGGAGTTTTAACAATATTAAAAATTGTATTAATTATTTTAAATGTAAAATTTTCATAAAATAAAAGAAATATTATTATGTTTTATTTTTTACAAGACTTCATGTATATCATAATAACCATGACGAGCACAAATCTTAATTTAATCTATGTTAATGGAAAAAAATGCAAAACTTATCCTAATTTATTTACAAATAATCTTATAATCAACTAAGAAGAATAAAAAAATGTTAATAAATAACATAAATAGACGTCTCCATTTAAAACTTATAAAAATAAAGAAGAAAACTAATAATGATAAAAGGCGGAACGAGGTGAAAACTAGCGCTCGGTGCGGCAGTAGTTCATACTACTAGCCCCTGTTTTAGGACCATCTCAAACCTGGAAGTTGGAACACTGTGTCTCTCGCCCCCTCCCCTACTATATAATTGTTTACATCACATTAGCTTCAACGTTAAACTGACACCTATAAGGTTGCTTGGATGACGGAATTTCTCCGTCCAACCGTTCCAAAATGTCTAAGACGAGTGCTTTAGTTATGAAACGGATTAAGCTATGTCATATTTAGGTAATATTTCCGCGCCCAATCCTGACTACAAAACAATGTATAATTAACGGATGTATTTAACAGTGTGTGAGATTTTGAATGAAATACTAGATACATTCTCTTACGCGCAACACATCAACAAATAAATAGAGAGGACAACATCGTTTTCAGTTCCATCGCAAAACTAATGCTAGATTTGTTCGCAACAAACGAAAATCGGGTACGGTGTACCTCGGAACGTTTTTACCATATCGGATTCGCTACGCTCATCCTCACAATTTTGGGCTCACTTCGTACGTCTTTAAACAGTAAAACATCCATTTTATTTTTTATCGGTTTCCCATCCTGCTACTGTACTGACCTGCCATAACGCTCCTTAACCAGGGATGTTAGCATAAATCAATCACAGAAACCATGGATATTCTACCCGCATTGACATTAAACTTTGCTTATTATACATTGAATACACTTAGCCGAATTTCAACTCATTTAGATGGTCTTTAGATTTTTATCGATTTTAAAAAAAACGAATGCAAGTAATGCAATAAAAATTGAACAAACGATAATTATAAGATGAAACTTGGCACATTTGTTTGACTAATATAGGACTACATGCGTGCCTGATTAAAAATCGATTAATTTTATATTTTTGCGTTAAATGGATTGTTAAAATGTTTTCTGACATCAATTATTTTTCAGATAACACATCTAGACCTTAAGATAGGTTTTAACACTAATTTTAAAATTTTAGCTACGATATTAACATACTGAATATCTTAAACGACCTAAAACGAATAATTCAGATAGAATCCCGGTTTCGGATTTGTAGAGCAAACGCATTACTTTTCTTTTTTACCTACGGTATAAATGAGAAAATGGAACTTTTCATTAACGCTTGGTCGACTTATGTTTCGACCAAGGCCCTGTCCATCTGCAGTCAGTTATTGAGTCTTCACTGAAATTATCCGGGCCGGACCAATTTGAAATAAATAAACGTTCGTTAAATCAAATTAAACTTATGTCCACGCACTCAAGTTAAACCAGAAAATGACCCTTATGATGTTTTTGGATAAAGGAAGTATAGAGGAAGAGAAGGGGGAGAAAGGTCTGTTCTAATTTGGCTTATATATATATATATATATTAATTATATTATATATATATATATATATATATATATATATTATAATATATATATATATATATATAATATATATAAATATATTAATATTATATATATATATATATATATAAAACTATATATAAAATAAAGACGAGCATGTCAATGTATTTTTGTCGCATAAAACACAGGCCTTTCAGTGATTTTGTTTGATGTTCTCACGAGACAGGTACGTGCAAAAATAAAGCGGTTTAACTATGAATAATTCTCACGTTCGCTTATATACGTGAAACCTTTTCCTCTCTAAGCATGCTGAAATTGCCTTGGGATTGTCATGCATTCAGGGTGTCGCTCGTGGACTATTACAGAACTGTCTCCCTAAACCTTAAACGATTAAATTGCGGCAAGAACGCGTAAAACGTATAGAATAATCTATTTTAAGTGAAAGTGTTTACGGGTCAAGATGTCAGAGTGGAATTTCACGAAAGTGTCTCACTTATTCATATGCAATTAAACTTTAAAAAGAACACGTAAATATTGGGATCGTCTTGTGTGTTTAAAGAAAATCTTTTTGAAATTAAAAAGGTTGTATTTACCGCAAGTTGAAGAAGCAATCGAAGAATCAGCTACCGTCGATACTTGCTGTTGGACGTTGCCAACAGCAAGTATCGACGGTAGCTGATTCTTCGATTGATAAAATCTTTTTGCCTTGGGTATGGTGTAGATCCACGTCAATCTAAAAATTTTAACGTCAAGCAATCCAAGTCAAGTTGTAGATCAAACATCAAACAATGCAGGTAATGGAATCCGTTCAAACTGTTCTACCGGCAATGAAGCGTACAAGAAAAAAACAATTTACTTTCAATATGAGATAAAACAGGTATAGGTAATGTAAGGGTTAGCTAAATCCCAGCAACAGCTTGAAGCAAAAACAAAAGGCATTCAATTGCAGGGTTGGCTTGATGCCAGACACTTAGCTCACTCATCCTCACATTATTACATGGGATAGATTTCTCATCTCCTATATTTATGTTAATCTTATAACTTCGTATTCATGGCACTTTCCTCATAAGGTCCGACACCAATATTTGTTCAAGGTATCACTACAGAGCCAGTATCATACTACACCTGACAACCAAGAGCGTTCCAACTCTTTCTTCCTATATTGCTTGGAAAGTAAAGCATAAAAACTTTTTATTAAATGTAGACGATTCAGCTTTTATAACACCTTTTAGCAAATATTCAATAGAAAATAACGTATTTAAGGTAGGTTGCATAGAGTTAAGAAATGGGAACATCGATTCATTATTACAAGCCTGCTCTAAAAATGATCTCAATCTAAATCATCAATCCATTAAGTAGATATGTTGCAAGACATGACTTTTTTTGGGAGGGCGCAACTAATTCCAGAGAGGTGGTTTACACACCTTTAAAGGACCTCTTTTATAAACTATTTCGTCAGAGAAGGCGAAATTTTTTCCAGGGAATACGATGCCCCTCCCCTAGCCTTTCCCTAGCTACAGGCGTGGTATAGTTATGAATTATAAACCTAATTATGCAGTATTATAAAGGGTAGTTTTGTGTTGGTTACCAAAGACCATCAGTCTTACCAACCAAACCTAGGAGTCTGTTATTCTCGCCAAAATACATCAAGACATATTATTGAATTTTGACGAATTCAGACATTTTAAATCACCTGAAGAAAACCTAATAATTGAACATTGGATAACCCTTTCTCCAGCCTTCTTAAAGGCGGACTAGGCTTTAGGGTAGCATCTATATTTTTCTATTTACTATATTTCTTTGAACTTAAGAGACCTAAAATTATTACGCTTTAGGGTATCAGCAACTTTTTCCTAGGCCTGCTATCCTCTGCTCTTAAACATATAGATAATTATCCCTTAGATTTAACCAATATTCGAAATCATACATCAAAATCTATCCATGGCTTTAAATTTTAATAGCTTTTACACATCCTCATATTTATATCTAAATTAGTCAAAGAGGCTCTTAATTTGTCTAAATGGTCAGCAAATATTTTAGATAGCTCATATGCCAACACGTAACATCTTGTGAACCTAGAAATCAAGGTTCACAAACAATTTCTGAAAGGTGTATTTTTTAAAATTTGTGGAAGTCAGAGGCGTGTTTTCACCATACCACTGCTTTTTTTCAGGATTCAATATGTGTTTTTCAAATATTTCCCGGATAGCCAAAAAGCTATCTAAAAACCCATTGAAAAAACTACGATAACAAATACTGACTTGGTAAAACCAACTCAGGACATCTTTAAACAGCTGAAAATTACATTTTAAGAGACATCCCTGTTTCGGATTTACGTACAAACTCAATACTTTTTCTTTATACCTGCCGCATAAATGAGGGAAATATGTAAAATATGAATGGGGGGGGGGGTGGTTTTTTTTTAAATATAAAAGAGTTGTTGAACTAAACCCCAGCAAAGCTAATAGTTTTTATACGGAAACCTTAGTTACAAGGGGAAAGATTATATAAGAGATTTGTCCGGCACTTGTATAGAAAGAGCTTCATTGATAATGGGCAATAATAGCTAGCGAGGGGGGCAATAGTTTTCAATAGATGCCAGAGAGAATAGATGCTCTTTGTCTTGACTGACCCTACCACCCTATTTTGAACTAACTTTAATTGTTTCAAACCAATTAAAAGACTCCAAATCAATTAGTGTTGTTAATAATAACAAACAGACACTTGCAGATATTTGTCGCTTATAATAATAAATAATTAAGTATATAATTTAATAAAAAATTTAATATATTTTAAAAGTACTTTTAAAAAAATTGGGTACGGGGTACCTCGGAATTTTTTCTCATCACATCGGATTCGCTACGCTCATCCTTCCTACTTCGGAATTGCTTAGCTCGTTTTCAGATAGTAAATGCATTTGTTTTATTCCCAGCATTTTATTATTCAGCACTCAAATATATAATTCCGGAAAATATTTTTATGACGTCATTAACCTGCAATGATGACTCAGCAAAAGGATTAGTCGAGGGTAATGTTTTGGATTACTGGCATGCGTATTATTTGTGCAACGATGGTAATCAGTTGCACAAATAATTATAAATTATTTTCTGTTAAGAGGTTAACAGAAAAAAAGCTTTTAAGTATCCGGTCACTATAAGATTCAGTATCCAATGTCAACATCTAAAATACTAGCAATTTACATTAAACATTCCCTTACCACCAGATAGGATGAGTGTGTCATAAATGTCTTCGGTGTATCTATAATTAGGACAGTTAACATCGTTTGGTAAACAGCTCCTGAAACAAAACAATATTGGATTAGTAACAACCGCATATTAAGGTTAGTCTTAACGTATGGTTAATATCCTGAGGAGTTTAGTATAAAAATTCAGAGATGTAAAAGTAATTTCTAACTACTTTGCTGGAAAGATAATGATGCCTTCGAGAAGTAGGAGGCAAGAGTATCACAGGATTATCAAGGAGGAGGATGTAGGTAAGGTCATCGGTAACTCATAAGGTAAGTCATTCCTCCCTGTAAACAAATTAGATCCGGGTTTGTGAACAGGGTTTTGAACTTAGATGATTCCTCCTTCCCAAAATCCCTGGTCCGACTATTCCAGACTGACCTCCACCTCGTCCTCCTTTATGCGAATTTCTTATGGAAAACTCGCATATGGGATTTTTCAAACCTTGCCTTCATCCCAGTAGCCTTGATTTGTACCTTGAGAGAAAGAACTAAATATGGCTTTTATAAATATTCAAGGAATAATTACAAAATATACAAAGGATCATCTGGAGGTCGTAATATTCATTTTAAAACAGAAACAATAAAATGGTAAAGTTTCTTTGACTCACGAGTTAACCTTATTGCAGATCAAATCAACGTCTTTTCAAATTAGTAAAACAGCTGGTCTACAACTCAAACTCTAATAGCTGATACAATATAATTTTGCTAGAGTAATTGTATTATATATCTCGCACAATTATATTGTGTCAACTATTTATGTTTTTCAAAACTCGATAGATGGGGGTAAGAGAGCACATTTGGTCTCTGGTAACTTTACATTATAATCTTCGGAAGTTTAATTGAAGTCAAGAGTGAGTTTAAGCTTAGGCTCTGTCGGCGCCCTGATGAGTTAGACGTAACAAAACAGAGTTAGACATGACATTATGTCGAGCCATCGATGATAAGAATTTCGAATGATGGAACAGTTCCCAGGTGTAACATTGCAATTTGCTTGTTAAATTTCCTAGGTGTCTCTCGCACAGTTAAATTGTGTTAACTATTCATTTTTTGCAAAACTCGATAGTATTAAATGGTACTCCTTATAGAAGTTGCAAGAGTCTTTAAAAAGTAAGCAGAATAAAACAGCTATTCTTTATCACAAAACAAACTTTATACATCGGTTGTAAGGGTCATTTCATAACAATCTTGGTAAAGTGCAATTTTTAATGCCACCACGAACAGTTCATAATGTTAGCTTATGTTTCGAACATTATTATAGTTAGAATCTTGTGTGGTACTGTATGACGTTTCCCGTCTTATTTCTACATCTGTAAGTTAAGGCGAAGTTACAACCCCTGATTGCCGACTATTAACTTCATCTCTCTAAACTTAGTATCCCCTACTGTTCCAGCAGTAAAACTTTTAATGCTCCACCCTCACCACTCTTACCACAAGTGAAAGAAACTCAACAACTTTTTTTCCGTCAGTTTGCAGCAACTCAGTTTCTTATGAAGCCAACTTTGTCATAAAATTAACCAATTTTCATTCTTCTTAGTTCGAGAAGATTGCTTTCATTTGATTCTCTATTCTATCTTGGATATTTTTATTATCCTCTAAATAAAAAATAAGAAACAGGGATTTTTTTTATAACCCGATGTTTCGAGCCGATAGTTCGAACACAAACAACCATGTTTGGTTTATAGGTTTAAGATCGTAAAAAATGTCGAGGAGCTAAAATTTTTTTAAGGTAAATAAATAATAATTTTATTAACCTCTAAAAGTATATTTATTGGGAACACAGCCTGTAATATCGTTTAAAATCGCTACATTTCACAAGCATAAAGCATTATAAGGGACATCGCGTAGTACTTGGCGTCACGAACACCAAATCGTTCTCAAACGAATTGAACCCAAAATATCAGGGGATAGGGGAAACTACTCATTCTATCAAATTGCACACTGTATTTAAAAATGTCATTCTAAATAAAATTACGCTTAGATGACCGAAGAAGTGTAACTCTAACGAGTGATTAAAGAAGCTAGTGATAGAAATAATATCACGCTTCCTGACTTTTTCGTTAGAATAATGAAGTATCTTAAGAGTGTACTGACACAATTTTAGCATTTCCCAAATTCCTCCGTTCCTATTAGACACAGAAACTTAAAATTTCCAACAGGTGTTATAAAATTATTTAGATGAATCTTTTTTTTTAGCGAATTTCCTTTGGAAATTCGCTAATGGGATAGGCGTCATGGCGGAATTTGAACCTCGGACCACGACACAAATCCGTTTCAGAGGTCCTAATGACGAAAAAATAAGTTTCGCGAGACTTTATATATAATATAATATATATATACATATATATTATATATATATAATATATATAACATATATATGTATATCTATATATATATATATATATATATATATATATAATAATATATATATAATATATATATTTATAATATACATATGTATTTCTAGACACTTCTTGTAACACTCTTATCTTTCGAACGGATTAATATTTTTTAACCAAACTTGGTACAAAATCACTTGGGGAGGACACGAACCTATTGAAAACCAGGTTTTTGTGACGTCATTAACCCGGTTTGCTGAGTCAGCGAAATTTTTCAAAAAATCGGCAAAATTCAGGTTAATTTTTTTGCCGCGAAAAAGGTCAATAGTTATGTTTTTTGAGACGCTGAATCGAATGAAACCGGTCCGAAGTCGATACGACCACTCTAAGTGACCTAAAAATCGAAAAAAACCATTGTAAATTACCAAAAACCAAAATTTAGGTCGATAAAAAATAAATTTCGAGTAGGGTGTCGTTTTCTATGTAATTTTGGGCGCTGAATAGAATGAAGCCGGTCCGAATTCGATACGACCACTCTAAGTGACCAAAAAGTCGAAAAAACCACAACAAAATTATAGAAAACCAAAATTACGGTCGTTGAAAATTAAATTTCGAGTAGGGTGTCGTTTTCAATGTTTTTTGGGCCTCTGAGTTGAATGGCAGTGGTGCGGAGTCAATACGACCACTCAAACGCTGGGTACCTGGGTTCTCATCCTGGAAGGGTCTATAATTTTTTATCGTTTTTTTTACTTAATATAAGTTTAGAACTAGAAAATAATTCTGGCGCGGTGGTCCGCATGTCAGGCGAATTTCCTTTGGATGCGAGCACTCAAACCCAGAGTACCTGGGTTCAAATCCTAGTAGGGACAATAATTTTTTATCGTTTTTTACCTAATATAGTTTACAACTAGAAAATAATTCTGGCGCGGGGTCCGCATGTCGGGCGAATTTCCTTGGGATGCGTGTTTCCGTGCTTTTTACATTATGTAAGTTACAACTACTAAATAAAATAATTCCGGTGTGGTGGTCCGCTGTCGGGCGAATTTCATTTAAAATGCGTGTTTCCGTGCTAAACAACCCATTTCTTGCTTAAGGTTCTGATTCATGCTTTAGAACCTAAGCAGTTACTCAATTGTCAAGCACTGCTCGTAACTCATTTTGTCTGTATTTTCCAAAGGAAATGCGCTAAAACCTTTAAAGATAAACTGACTAAGCTTAAAGATAAGTAACTAAGCTTTAACCAGTGCAAATAATAGTGCGTACTTCTATTTTAGAGGCATAGTTTTGTACAACCAACTGGATAATTATGCGCATTTCCTTTGGAAAATACAGGCAAAATGAGTTACGAGCAGTGCTTGACAATTGAGTAACTGCTTAGGTTCTAAAGCATGAATCAGAACCTTAAGCAAGAAATGGGTTGTTTAGCACGGAAACACGCATTTTAATGAAATTCGCCCGACAGCGGACCACCACGCCGGAATTATTTATTTTTAGTTGTAAACTTACATAATGTAAAAAGCACGAAACACGCATCCAAGGAAATTCGCCCGACATGCGGACCACCGCGCCAGAATTTTTTAATTTTCGATAGCATACTTAAAACCCCACTTTTGTTGTTCTTAAAAGATCTATTCTTAAGGGATTCATTCTAGAGGTTTAAATATAACGTACACCAAATTTGATGCGATTATGATAAAAATTGTGATCGTAGTTTGGGGAATAAAATTGACATTTTGCGTTACAAAATTAAAGCTGTGTAACGTCACAAGGACAACAGTCAAACATTATCAAGTAAAAGTATAATAAGATACCGCATTTGAAGTCAAAGGTTAATTTAAAGACTTTTCTCTTTCTTACATATTTTTAAAGTATTTAAACAATTTCTCTTAATGACATCTAAATGAATTAAGACTTAGGTCTTCCAGTGGTGACCGAATCAATGTAGATGAAGAATCCGACGTTTCGGATTCCACTGTGAGAGGCATCTTCAGGGATGTAGGACATCATGGATAAGTTCAGTTTTGTAGAGCATTGTGTTTCTATCCATGTCCTACATCACTGAAGATGACTCCCACAGTGGAAGCGAAACGTCGGATTCTTCATCTACATTGACGCGGTCACCACCGGAAGACCTAAATCTTAATCACAATAACCGCGGAAGCCTTCGCAGTTTATTATCCAAATAAATATAATCAGAGGACATTACCAGGCAAAAACTGGTAACCCTTTATCGTATTAAGATTTTAAAAAATGGTTTCAATTTGAAAAACCCTAACCTATTTAGTAATAGGTTTTAAAAAAGAATCTAGATCGCAATAAGGAGGTCTAGATACAACCGAGAAGTATGTTTGTGTATGCATGTATATATATATATATATATATATATATATATATATATATATATATAATATATATATATATATATATATATATATATATAATATATATATATATATATATATATATATATATATATGGTGGATGACACATTATGTCATAATTTTTGATGTTTATAATTTATATCTTAAATATATTAGCATTATCTGTTTAATTCTTACAATCAAGCAGTGTTTCTATAGTGGTGACCCCGACTAGTGAACTATGGTCCTCCAACCAATATCCGGAACATCCACTAACAACTCAGGTACTCCATCAGACAATACTTTAGAAGAATTATCAAAAACATCAATAAAATTACCAAAATTTTGGAAAAATGACCCCGAAATCTGGTTTGCAACTATTGAAGGGCAGTTTGCAATAGCAAAAATCAGATCGGACCAAACTAAATATAACTACGTAATTAGTTCAATCGATTGCGAACACTTAACAAAAATTAGAGACGTAGTTTGCAATCCCCCCGCAGAGAATAAATATGAGCATATCAAAACAATTATAATTAAAAGATACGCCCTTTCTCCTGAAGACAAATTAAAGAAAATATTAAAAGGTATTGAAATTGGAGATAAAAAACCTTCTGAACTTTTGATTGAAATGCAAGGATTAGCTAGTGGAACTGATATGCATAGTAGTACATTAAAACTTCTATGGCTTCAAGCACTTCCTTCTAAAATTCAAACTATTTTAGCTTCTAGCAAAGAAGAAGTAAACCAACTTGCTACTTTAGCCGACGCAATTGCCCTTACACTACAACCAGAACTTAACGAAACAGAAATTTTAGACAACCAACCTACTAATTTAAACACAATAGCAAGTACCTCTACCTCTAATTATAATAATAATAATATTTTAGAAAACCTTCAAGTACAGATAAATGAACTAACCAAATCAATTGAAATATTAAACCAAAGATCAAACAAATATCCGTTCATTAATAAAAAATACCAAAATAATTATCAAAATAAACGACCAATTTGTCGCTATCATCGTCAATTTGAAAACGAGCGAGGAAATGTGAAGAACCATGTGATTTTAAAGCGTTAAACTGAAAAGCCTTCGTCTAGAAGCGGCTAGTAACGGAGGCCAGAAAACATCACACCGCTTATTCATGCAAGACAAAATATCTGGTCATACCTTCTTAATTGATACGGGAGCTGATGTATCAGTTTTACCTCCAACAAGATACGATCGTAGTCATAGAAACACAAAAAATGAAGTAAGTGGCTCTCTTTACGCAGCTAATGGATCAAAAATTTCTACATACGGATCTAAGTCAGTCAGATTAGACCTGGGACTTAATCGTAACATCATTTGGAAATTCACCATTGCAGCTGTGTCAAAACCTATTATTGGAGCAGATTTACTCAATCATTACAACCTTCTAGTTGACCTAAAAGGGCATCGACTGATCGACAGTTGCTCTTTAAGAAGTTGTTTAGGTAAATCAGCTTTCACTACAGACCCTATTGTAACAGTTATATCTAGAGACAATAATTTTAGCGAACTTTTAACGGAATATAAAGATATCACTCAACCTCTGATGGTTACTGATACAGTAAAACATGATGTTACACATCATATTATTACTCGAGGTCCTCCGTTATACGCTAAAACACGAAGACTAACTCCTGAAAAGTTCAAATTAGCTAAAGAAGAATTTGACTATATGTTAAAACAAGGGATTTGTCGTCCGTCAGACAGCCCTTGGGCAAGTCCATTACACTTGGTCCCCAAACGAAACGGTGAGTGGAGACCATGTGGGGACTATCGTAGATTGAATAACGTTACTATACCCGACCGCTATCCAGTACCTCACATACAAGATTTTGCCCAAAATTTGGCAAACAAAACTATATTTAGTACAGTCGACTTGGTGAAAGCCTACTTTCAGATCCCAGTCGAAACAAAAGATATTCAGAAGACAGCTATTATCACTCCTTTTGGGCTCTTCGAATTCCCCCGTATGAGTTTCGGACTCCGGAACGCAGCCCAAACCTTTCAAAGGTTCATTCACAGAGTTACCCAAGGACTAGACTTTTGTTATGCTTACTTAGACGACATACTAGTGGCATCAAACAGTTTAGAAGAACACAAGGAGCACTTACGAATTCTTTTTTCCCGATTTCGGCAATACGGCGTGGTTATAAACGTAGCTAAATCAACTTTTGGTCAAAACGAAGTAAAGTTTCTTGGACATATTGTTTCAGCAGAAGGGTTAAGACCACCGGTCGACAAAGTTCAAGCCATAAACGATTTTCCCGAGCCAAAAACAACTCAAGAACTGAGGAGATTCTTGGGGATAGTTAATTTTTTCCGCAGGTTTCTAAAATCTGTTGCAACACTGCAAGCCCCACTTTTAGAATATCTTAAAGGATCGAAAAAAGACAAAACAATTGCATTGTCGGATGAAGCAAAAGAGGCATTTTCTACAATTAAATCTAAATTAGCTGAAAGGACATTACTAGTACACCCGTTAACAAATGCTCCAATAGCGGTACTGGTAGATGCTTCAGACAAAGCTATTGGCGGAGTAGCGCAACAATATTCAGAAGGAACGTGGAAACCTCTGGCATTTTTTTCGAGTAAGCTAGATAAGGCTCAACAGAAGTACAGCGCTTATGACCGAGAACTTTTAGCTGCTTATTTAACTGTCCCGACATTTTAAACATCTCCTGGAAGGCCGGAATTTCACATTGTATACTGATCACAAACCTCTTGTCTACGCTTTTAATCAGAAATCCGATAAATTTACTGCCAGACAACTACGACACCTTAACCATATAAGCCAATACACGACTAATATACAACATATATCGGGTGTAAAAAACTCAGTGGCAGATGGTTTGTCACGCCTTGAATCTATCACTAGTACCTTTCCAGTTTTAATAGATATGAAACAGCTACGAGAAGAACAGAATGCTGATGCGCAATTACAGAACTTACTCAAAGGAAAGACGGGACTGCAACTAGCTCCTGTTCCTATAAATAACGAGATCATCACTTGTGACGTTTCAGCCTCTATTCCAAGACCTTATTTGACAGAATCGTTCAGAAAAATAGTGTTCCAACATTTACACCAACTTTCACACCCAGGCACTCGAGGTACGGCAAAGATTATAAAGAAACATTTTGTTTGGCAAAATATGAGCAAGAACATACAAGAATGGACACGGGCTTGTATGGTATGTCAACGTAACAAGATACACAAGCATACAAAACCCCAGCCAGGCACATTTAGAGAACCAGACGCGAGGTTTGCTCACGTAAATATTGATATTGTAGGACCTCTGCCCATGTCGCAAGGATTCAAATATTGCTTAACGTGCGTAGATAGGTTCACTAAATGGAATGAAGCTTTCCCATTAGAAGATATACACGCTGATACAGTCGCCAAAGCGTTCTATGAAGGGTGGATAGCTAGGTTTGGAACTCCCTTAACTGTCACAACGGACCAAGGTCGACAGTTTGAGTCCCAACTATTTAAAACCTTGGGCCAGCTCATGGGAATGGATAGAATCCGAACTACTGCTTACCATCTCAAGCCAACGGGTTAATAGAAAGGTGGCACCGGTGCCTAAAAACCGGTCGACCTGAGGTCCTAGACCCTATTGAAGATCCAGAGAAGAAAACTTGTTTGTTGGAGCCATACTCAAAAGAAACTAGCCACACCGTACTTCCATTGGACAAGTTATCGTCATGGCTTCGGCTACTTCGCTGTGTGGCGTGGGTGTTACGATTTCGAATGATTCTTAAAGAAAGAAGAACCAAAGAAGTGACAAGAATACTAACAGAGAGAAAAACGGAAAAAGAAACCAGAATTCCTTCATGGATTTACGAACGAATTTCCGAACTAAGACCTGACGAACTTGCTGCTGCTGAAAATTGATTCTAAGGTCCTGCCAAATTCAGGCATTTGGAGAAGAAATCCAAACGCTAATACAAGGGAAAACCCTAAAAAGTCGAGTAGACTGTACCAACTGTGTCCCGTACTGGACGAGAATGGAATTTTACGTGTGACTGGAAGAACGGGGACGTCGCCCGACATGGAAGATGATGGGAAAAATCCGATTTTATTAGATGGTAAGCAGTGGGTACCAAGATTAATAGCCAGGCACTTTCATGCATATTTTTTCATCAAGGCGTGCTCACTGCAATGGTTGCAATTAGGCAGAAATATTGGATTATAGGCCTGAGAGAGACAGTAAAAAAAGCCACTAAAGAATGCACTGAATGTCAGCGTCGATTTGCCAAACCCAAGCCGCCTCAAATGGCCCTTTTACCTCCATGCCGGGTGACAAAGCCGCCTCATGCATTTTTTTATACCGGTGTAGACTATTTCGGTCCCATAGAAGTGACTGTGGGCAGAAGACACGAGAAGAGATGGGGTGTGATCTTTACTTGTTTGTCTTCTCGAGCAGTGCACTTGGAACTGGCGCATTCACTTGACACCGACAGCTGTATAATGGCAATTCAACGCTTCGTTAGCAGAAGACCCTGTCCAGCTGAAATGTTTTCTGATAACGGAACCAATTTCGTAAGAACGAATCAAGAACTCCGAAACCCGGGACCCCAAACGATTTCNAAGGATCGACAGTTACCCTTATAGACAGAGAACTTTCGGAGAAGCTTGGTCTTGATGGAGATACTGAACCGCTTAATATTAGCTGGACTAACTCAGCTGAGTATCAAGATAAAGAGTCAAAAAGAGTCAAAGTTTTCATACGAGGATTGTACGAGAAGAAAGAACATGAGATGACAGGAGTACGCACCATGAATGGACTACACCTACCTCAACAACATTTGCCTATGACCAAACTTAAAGAGTATTGGTCTCACCTAATTGACTTCGAATATCCATTGCCAAAAAATGACGTTCAACCGAAAATATTAATAGGGCAAGACAATTGTCACCTACTGGTATCTCGTATGATACGAGAGGGTCCCGCGAATGCCCCGGTGTTATCTTGGACTAAGTTAGGATGGGTGATACACGGTAACTCAGATTTCCCAAAGGGTAGGACTAATGATAAAGAATTTACCTTGACCTGTTTTAATAAACGTAACGAGGAGGATGATATGTTACACACTATGGTTCGCGAATATTTTGACAATGAAAATTTTGGATACCAACCTAGGGAATTAGCGTTAGATGAGAAATTTACTTTCGAGGAAAAAAGGGCAATTAATATTTTAGAAACAACTACAAAATTTTTAGGTGAGCGTTATGAATGTGGATTGTTATGGAAGCGGGACGAGCCTAAGTATCCATCGAGTTACGATTACGCATTTAGCCGGTTGAAAGGGATTGAGAGAAAAATGGATAGGGATCTTTTGTTCGCCAAAGTACGATAACAAGGTAAATGAGTTTATAGACAAAGGATACGCTAGAATGTTATCACCTGAAGAATCCGACACTACTACAGATAAGACGTTTTATTTATCTCATTTTGGCGTGCGCAATCCAAATAAACCTGGCAAACTTCGCTTTGTATTTGACGCCGCAGCCAAAATTAACGGCGTGAGTTTCAATGATGAATTGATAAGTGGGCCTGATTTACTGAATTCACTCCCGTCAATTCTTATTCGATTTCGCCAAGGAAGAATTGCCATTGTAGGGGATATTAAAGAGATGTTTCCTCAAGTGAAAATACGAAAGGAAGACTCTGATGCCCAACGTTTTCTTTGGCGAGGCATGGAGAGAGAAAAGAAACCAAATGTTTATAAGATGGATGCTATGATTTTTGGGGCAACCTGTTCCCCCACTACAGCCCTTTATGTCGTTAATAAAAATGCCAAAAAATTTGAAGCTATGTATCCAGACGCGGTAAAAACGATTTTAGAAAAGGAATACATGGATGACCTGCTGGATTCAGTCGATTCGGTTCATACAGCTATAGACAGGGTACGCCAAGTAACCGAAATACACAAAGCAGGGGGATTTGATATCTGCAACTGGCTCTCCAACTCAAAAGAGGTGTTAGCCGAAGTTCCTGTTGAAAATAGAGCAAAAACTGCCAGAAACATTGAACTGCACTCAAATTTACCACTTGAAAGAGTACTTGGCGTATGGTGGGACGCAGATGCTGATAAATTTACCTTTCGGTCGAATAAAAACCTAGAAAAGATGACGTCCACAGCCAATTTACAGTTTCCCACCAAAAGAGAAGTATTAAGTGCTACTATGTCTATATACGACCCTTTAGGCTTTGCCACGCCGACAACTATTTAAAGGGAGGTTAATGGTGCAGAGCATATGGCGACAACAGACGGGTTGGGACGAAGTAGTTAGCCATGAACTTCAAATAAGATTCAGCCGTTGGATACAAGAACTAGAATCTGAAAAGTTTAGAAATACCTCGGTGCTACGACCTGAGATTAAGTAAAGCTACAAAATAGACCTTCATATTTTTGTTGATGGAAGTGAAGAAGCCTTTGCAGCTTCTGGTTATTTACGAGTGGAGCACGGAGGAGAAGCAAAAACAACTTTAGTTATGGCCCGCGCCCGTACCGCCTCCCTTAAATCAACCATCACGGTCCCTCGCATGGAACTCGAAGCTGCCTTATTAGGATGCCGTATGGCTGACTCTATATCTGAATCACTTGAAGTAAAGTTAGGTCAACGATATTTTTGGTCAGACTCTAAGACCGTTTTACATTGGATCAAAGATATAATCGGGAAATATAAACCATTTGTAGCGAACCGCATCGGAGAAATTCGGCGACTGAGCGAAGTCAGCGAGTGGTATTGGGTACCAACTAACCAAAATGTAGCAGATCTAGCTACACGGAGTTCCAAACCATTTGATCCCTCGCTATTCAAATGGTGGCTTGAGGGCCCAGGGTTCATTCGTAAGCCTAAAGAGGAATGGCCCAGTCGACCTGAGGTCCTAGACCCTATTGAAGATCCAGAGAAGAAAACTTCGTTTGTTGGAGCCATACTCAAAGAAACTAGCCACACCGTACTTCCATTGGACAAGTTATCGTCATGGCTTCGGCTACTTCGCTGTGTGGCGTGGGTGTTACGATTTCGAATGATTCTTAAAGAAAGAAGAACCAAAGAAGTGACAAGAATACTAACAGAGAGAAAAACGGAAAAAGAAACCAGAATTCCTTCATGGATTTACGAACGATCCCGAACTAAGACCTGACGAACCTGCTGCTAAAAATTGATTCTAAGGTCCTGCCAAATTCAGGCATTTGGAGAAGAAATCCAAACGCTAATACAAGGGAAACCCCTGAAAAAGTCGAGTAGACTGTACCAACTGTGTCCCGTACTGGACGAGGACGGAATTTTACGTGTGACTGGAAGAACGGGACGTCGCCCGACATGGAAGATGATGGGAAAAATCCGATTTTATTAGATGGTAAGCAGTGGGTACCAAGATTAATAGCCAGGCACTTTCATGCAAAATTTTTTCATCAAGGCGTGCTCACTGCAATGGTTGCAATTAGGCAGAAATATTGGATTATAGGCCTGAGAGAGACAGTAAAAAAAGCCACTAAAGAATGCACTGAATGTCAGCGTCGATTTGCCAAACCCAAGCCGCCTCAAATGGCCCTTTTACCTCCATGCCGGGTAACAAAGCCGCCTCATGCATTTTTTTATACCGGTGTAGACTATTTCGGTCCCATAGAAGTGACTGTGGGCAGAAGACACGAGAAGAGATGGGGTGTGATCTTTACTTGTTTGTCTTCTCGAGCAGTGCACTTGGAACTGGCGCATTCGCTGGACACCGACAGCTGTATAATGGCAATTCAACGCTTCGTTAGCAGAAGACCCTGTCCAGCTGAAATGTTTTCTGATAACGGAACCAATTTCGTAAGAACGAATCAAGAACTCCGAAATGCGGTGAGAGAACTGAATCCAACGAGTTTTGCAAGAAGTAGGGGATGGGATAAAATGGACATTTCAGCCTGCTAAAGCACCCCACATGGGTGGCTGCTGGGAGAGGTTAATACGAAGTATTAAAACAGCTCTAGGGGCGGTACTTAACACCCAATATCCGAGTGACGAGGAACTCCGCACCATTTTAACTCGCGTAGAGTTCGCAATTAATAGCCGACCCTTAACTGAGTTTCCGGTGGATCCCGCAGACCCAAACCGATTACCCCAAACGACTTTCTTTGTCTCCCTTTTCGGAAAAAATAACCATTTAGAGTTTCCGAGAAAAAAGATTCAAAAAAATTCAAAATTTATCTAATAGTATTTGGCGACGTTGGGTCAAAGAATATCTGCCCTGTCTCACCAAAGGCGTACCAAAATTGGTTCGCCCCGCAAATATCAGCACAGATAAAAGTACGGTTGCAACTCCACTTAACTGTTCAAACGGAACCAGGTCGAACGTTTAGAGTCCCTAACTATTTCAAACTTGGGCCAAGGCTCATGGGAATGGATAGAATCCGAACTACTGCTTACCATCCTCAAAGCCACGGGTTATGGAAGGTGCACCGTGCCTTAAAAACCGCACTATAAGTGCCACAATCCAAAAGGTGGAACAGAATCGCTGCCAACGGTTCAAATGCTTGGTCCCGAACTGGCGGTCATGAAGATTTAGGAGCAAGTTACAGCCGAAAATGACTTTATGGCACAACCTTCCAATTCCCGGTGGAGTGATATTGCACTCCTTAGACTGGAAAATTATCCCCGAGTACGCAGCAAACTGTTTGGAGGATATGAAAAACTTTGGTTCCACCCAGCAACAACTCGAGCACAGTTAGCCCAAAGTTTTCGTTACATCCTCATTGTACACTCATTGCAGCCACGGTTTTTTGCTTGTTCCGCCAGACGCTGTTCAAGACCACCTGCAGAGCACCCTACGAGGGACCTTTAAATTTCTAGAAAAGGTTCAACTAAGGATTTCGAATTGAAAAACAAAAAACGAAATTTGGATTTCCCTGGCCCAGGAATTTAACAGTACGGAATACATCGTTGGCACTAGGGGGACGTTACTGTGGATGACAATATGTCATAATTTTTTGAATGTTTTAATTTTATCTTAATATATTAGCCTTTATCTGGGTTAATCTTACAATCAAGCAGTAGTTCTATAAATTTATATTATTATTATTATAATGTATAATTAAATATATATATAATTATATATTATTATATATTATTATATTATATAGGTTATATATACATAAAACATGTTACTAGGAAACATACAAATAAAGACGAGCATGTGAACTTACTAATACAACAAATTGCGACCGGGCAACAAGATCAGAAACAATATAGCCACGACACACCAATATGATGATATATTGTATGACATATAATGCTAAAAACACATATTCTTATGAAAATTAACTTATTATCCATTTTGGCGAATTTCCTTTGAAAAAATTCACTTATGTTTCACCATTATATGTCAAACCAAGGCGTACCGCCGAATTGCTTATTAAGTTAAGAATTAAAATTTTTATAATAATACGTTTAGAAAAATAGTAGCTTTATGTGTGTATGTATTGTGTATATATTTATGTATATAAATGTATATGGTTGTGTTTATACACATAAAACCATCCTAATAAAAATTAAATTAAATAACTTATATCTTATATAAACATTTAATGTCTTAATATTGTAAATGGTAATAATTCTATAAATATGATATGTATAGAAAAATAAGCAAATAAATGGATATTATTATTATCATATTATATGTTAAGCAATAAATCATCATATAAGAGAGAGTTGCTACTCTCTTTCTCTAGAACAACTTTATATTACTTAAGGTTTGTTAGAATAAGTCTGATTTTTAAATCTTGCTATGTCTTAAACACGATAAGCTCTTGGACTGTATATGTGATAATATGATATTACCATCTTTATAAGTATATTATGAGATAAAATGGCATTACTCTAAAAGATATTAAGAGTTTATAAACGACTTTAAAAATGACTGTAGAGTCAAAACAGGTTAGTATTATTATTTTATTATTGTAGGTAGACAAAATAATTTTGTTTTAAAATTCAAGTGTTTTGTTATCACAATCAATTGCTGGAAAATAAATAACAAAATCTCGGTTAAAACTACTAATTATCTTGACTTTTTCAATCATTTATTTCAGTAATGTTGTATAAATCCATTGTTTATGAAATATTTAATTCTCTCTTGTGCGTCGAAATTCGATATCGAAGCTTTTTAACTAAAATTCGTTTAACAGGAAACACTTAACTTTTTTCTTTCTCTAAGTTGGTAATAAAAAAGTTTATGAAAGGCTTTTACAGAGGGAGACTTCAGTTGATTAACTTTATATTGGTTTCAGAGCAGGGGTAGTTTTTTTCTCAGTCATAGGGTGCCGAGAAATTGAGCCAAAACCCCAAAGGAAGTGGAAACTAAAAGGTAAAAACTTAAATTTTTGATCCTAACAACCTTAATAAAAATTAAAAACTAACACAAAGACTAAAAGAGGGTACACTAAATAAAACAGATGCTTCCGGGAATGTATTGATTCTAATCGATCAAACTTTTAAGAAAGTTCAAAGGGGATTTCGTTAAAGTTTTTCTTAAGCGATAATTTTTTTCAAAGGAATTCGCTGGACATTTAAAGATCCAAATTTAGGTGTTTAAAGATAGTCCAAATTAGGTGTTAGGTGTTTAGGTGTTTAAGATAAGTCCAAATTTAGGGTAGTTTTAAAGATAGTCCAATTTTAGTGTTTAAAAGTAGCCATAATTAGGGTTAAAGATAGTCCAATTTAGGTGTGCACTGCCGATTTCAGAGACATAAAATACCAAAAAAAATAATTACGAGTATTGCTTGATAATTGAGTATCTGCTCAAGTTATAAAGTAAAAACCGAAATCTTAAGCAACCAATGGATTGTTAAGCAGGGAAACACGCTATCCAAAGGAAATTCGCCGGCTTGCGGACCACCGCACTAAAACATCTGTTAAATTTAAAGTAAATAATATGTGCGATATATTTCAGTTTTAACTGTTCATTATTGTAGCTTTTATAAAAATTCAGATGAACCCTACAGGGAAAGCTGAAATATATATTAATTGAAAAGTAATTCATACTTTATAAAAACAGAGTCACCTTAATTTTTACTGAGGCCATGGAGATTTACGAATGCTCAGATAATTATACCCTAAAAATTTTCTAAAAAACCTTAAAATTCAAGGTTAGCATTTTTCGTCGCTAAAAAGGTCTCTTTTATGTTTTTTGGGACGCTGAATCGAAAGACACCAGTCCAAGGTAAATACAACCACTCCAAATGACCAAAAAGTCGAAAAACTGGTGGAAATAACTAAAAACTAAAGTAGCGGTCACTAAAAAATAATTTTCGAGTAGGGGGGCGTTTTCGATGTTTTTAGGGTGCAAAATCCAATAAAACTGCTCCAGAGTAGCTAAACTTCCCAGGTTCAAATCTAAGTAACTAATTTTTTAACGTCATATTTACAGTATTTTAGTTTAAAACTTTAAAATAATTCTGGCACAGAGATCTGCAAGCCGGGCGAATTTTCTTTGAACTTTGCGCTTTTCAATACAATTTTTGCTTAACTTTTCGGTATTTTTTATTACCTGAGCAGTATAGCGTCACAACATATGATTTATTTTTGTTGATTTTATATTTTAAATAAGCATAAATTGAGTTCAAATAATGCTGTGCTGTGTATGTATATAATCTATGGGATAAATACGTGCATTTAAAAAAAAAATAAAATAAAAATCAAGTTGTGACGCTACTTAAAAAACAACGCCCAGTTTTAGCGTTTTAGTTTTTTTTAAACAAAATGCACAAATTTGCCCCATAGATTACATTGTCAAGCACTGCTCGTAACTCTATTTGTCAATATTTTTTAAAGGAATGCGCTAAAACCTTTAAAGATAAACAGTAAACTAAGCTTCAAACTAGTGCAAATATAGTGCATACTGCTAATTTTAGAGGCATAGTTTTGTATAACCAACTATATAATTATGCGCATTTCTAAGCGCATATTTTCTGCGTGTCGCATTTGAAAAATACAGACACAATGAGTTACGAGCAGTACTTGACATTTGAGTAACTGCTTAGGTTCTAAAGCATAAACCGGAACCTTAAGCAAGAAACTGGTTGTTAAGCACGGAAACACAAAAGAAATTCGCCCGACAGCGGACCACCGCGCCAGAATTATTTAGTAGTTATAAACTTATAAATGTAAAAGAAAAAATTATCGTCCCTACCAGGATTGATGTTAAGAAGAATCACGGACCCAAAGGAAATTCGCCCGACGCGGCCACCGCGCCAGAATTATTTAGTAGTTATAAACTTATAAATGTAAAAAAGAAAAAATTATCGTCCCTACCAGGATTGATGTTAAGAACGGAATCACGCGACCCAAAGGAAATTCGCCCGACAGCGGACCACCGCGCCAGAATTATTTAGTAGTTATAAACTTATAAATGTAAAAAAGAAAAAATTATCGTCCCTACCAGGATTGATGTTAAGAACGGAATCACGCGACCCAAAGGAATTCGCCCGACAGCGGACCACCGCAGAATTATTTAGTAGTTATAAATTATAAATGTAAAAAAAAAAATTATCGTCCCTACCAGGATTGATGTTAGGAACGGAATCACGCGTCCCAAAGGAAATTCGCCCGAAAACCGCGCCAGAATATTAGTTTAAATATAAACCGAAAAAATAAGCAAAAATCGGATTGATCAGCAAGAAAGCGTGCATTTCAAAGGAAATTCGTCCGGCTTACGGACCTCCGAGTCAGAATATTATTGCTTATAATAGTCTCTATTACTTTGTATCTCTAGATATAGAAGGATTAAGACATCAAGTATTTTTAACGCACTTAAAAGGCTCATAATCCTCTAACTTGCTGAATACTAATCAGAAGCGGTTACTTCAGGACTTGTTGGAAGATGTGTATTTAAGTAGAAAGTTGAGCCAAAGTTTTCCAGATACACAATCCGTGACCGAACTTACCCCTCCCCCTCCCCCTCCCAACTTCCCGACCTTCATTGTTTAATCTTCTATAACTACACTTGCCTGATATCAAATAAAAACTTATTATCTCTTGGTTTTTATCCATCAAACTTGAAATACGTCGAAAATTTATTAAACCAAAATTAATGTGTTTATTTTCAGCTAAATAATAAATACCAATATCAAATTATTTTAAAGATGGATGCTAAATCAACATAAAGTGAAATTTAATTTTTCAGATGTAAGCTGTGAATTAGTTAAAACCCTATTTGTTATATTACAAAAACTTGTCAGTCATTTTTTCTTTACACCTACCTACACAGTATTAAACAGTAGGGAGATAATTTACATCCTAGAGAGATAAAGTAAACTCTTAAATAGTTAGTTATCAAAAATGGGGCTCAATCAAAACACTGCTGTTTTAAGCTCTAAACAATGTCGAAAAATCAGTTAGTTACAAAAGCAAAATAATCTTCATCGTCATTTAATTCCTTTTAAGCGAATTTTTGAAGAAAATTTCTTTTTTTAATTTTTATTGATTGTATTCAGGTAATTTGTTAAAATAATTTTTATTATTAATATTTTTTTTTAGAGGTAGATCCATAAGCTATTTTAAATTTTCTATAATAGCGGCCACCCCCTGGAAAAAGCATTTTGCTTTTTTGGGGGCGCTCATCTGTATTTTTTATTATATAAATTAGAATTAAGGTATCTGTTGTTATTATTTAATGTAAGCATGTTATTTTTGTAACGATTTTTTGTTTATTTTGTTAATTTATTGTCAGGAATTAATATTTATTTATTTATTTTTAATACTATGAGGTTAGGGTCATGGAAGGAGGTACATACAGATTGTATAAAACTCAAAACAGACTTGATGATTTTAAGGACTATACTAAGGTTAAAGGCAGTGCCCCATTTTAATAATAATATATAACAAATAATATGGATTGTCTATAATAATAATAATAATGTTTAAATAATTAATTTAATAATGGATATAATAAATATAAATTATGATATAAACTAAACTAATTAATTAATTACAAAGATCATTAAGATAAGATTTAAAGGTACTTAATATAAGTAGAAAGATAATAAAAATAAATTAAGCTAAGATAGATAAAATGAGGTAAAAGGTTTATAAGATCAACTAGTCTTGAGGCCACCGTCTGCTCGGGCCGCAATAAATTTAGTTTTATATATTTTTATATTTTATTTATATTTTTATATTTATATTATATTTATTGTTTTATTATTTATTGTTTTTGCTTTATTTAATTATTATTTTATTTTTAATTTTTAAAATATAATTTTTAGTGAATTTTCAAAGGTAATCTAATGATGTTCTTATGGTAAAATGATGCATTATAGTGCTTTTTACCTAAGTATTAGCTTTGGGTAAATTCACACACTGCTCCAGAGTAATATTGGGATCCAAACAAAGTAAACATGACGGCTTTTACATTTTGAATTAGTTTTTGCTTTAGATTGAGTTATATTTGAGAAGGTGAGAGTGTTTAATCCAGACTGCCCCCGTGCAAACATCTCGGTAAGATTAATTCCCCTGGGGCTTCACTCAGTCTTATCTACTTCTCTAATACATCCCTCAAGGTTGTATGATAACACTTATAAAATTACAGCGATAAAATACTTTGTATTTTATCCGAAATATAAAATACTTTAAATGTTAACATCTTCATCATTATTGCTCGGGGAGTCCCGGTAGTGTAACGGATATCACGTGCGCCTGTTACCCAGACAGTCCGGGTTCGATCCTGGTCGGGACCTCTAGGATTTTCAGGCGAAGGTTGGAAATCCTTTCTCGTGCCGTTTCAACATCCATCAAAAGGGATGTTAAGCCGGTGGTTCCGAACCTGTGTGATGTCAGGTACTCGTAAAAGATCTCTAACCTTAAATAAATCAGCGTTTAAGCAACATTTTTAGAACCCTCAATAGTAGTAGTAGTATTTATATATTATATATATATATATTTATATATTATATATATATATATATAATATTATATTATATATATATATATATTATATATATATATATAATTATATATATAATATAACGAAAAAAGATGGATTTAAGAATGACAGTAAAAAACTTCGTAATTTGCAAGTTCGTCGTTGTTGTAACAACTTCTCAGGCAAGAGAAGAAAGAAGGACTGAGCGGTAACCCGTTGAGATAGAGGCACGTGAGTAGTATCTGGAGGGTGTGTGTCGGTGTTCCCGCGCCTGCGCTGTGATAGTTAGATTAGCGTTTTCTATTGAGTCATAATTTAATATATTACTTATATAAACAAAAGAATTTGATAACTAATGCATGCATTAAAGATAATAGGGATTAAAAGATGGTATTATGTTACCAGACTAAGAGCTGGGTATGCCCAGTGCGTAAGAATTGTAATTTAAGTTACTAGAGAGGTCTGTCCTGACATGTAAGAATATTAGAACCTAACTGAATGCTGAAGATGATGGCTGAGATGAAGTAGGCAGTTTCATACCGGCCCCAGAGGTTATAGATGGATGAGGGCCACCCATTAGGATAGGTCCTCATACAGTAGGAACTCGCATGCAGAAAGCTGAAGGTTGGAAGCCGAGGTTAGAGACACGTGCATGAGCAGTATCATGTCATTGCAGTGTCAAGAGGAATCCAACCCGCCAAGATATTCAGCGTTAAATCAAAACGGGGGGACGGACACTAACAAACTTATAGTGGCCCCGAACTACAGAGATAAGAAAAATAAATAACAAAACAACTTCACCACATAGTGTACAAGCAGCGAGATGCATTACAAAAAGTGATGGTGATAACAGATTGGCTAAAGTCACAAACAAAGACGCACATGTCTATTTAAGATATCAAACAGAAGGGGCTGCAGATCCACCTAAACCTATCTGAAAACAGCGCGAATCAAATGATCCGAAATATCAACTGATATCTATACAAACATGGCATGTAAAAACATCTTAAATGAGTAGAGATGAGAAAGGTACAGTCCGTTAAAGAGCCGACCGCTGACCATGTTGGCATATTGTTGCTCCTCTCTCGTTAGCGTCTCCCATCCCTCTCATCTTACTACAATAAAAACCCTGTATTTTATAAAATCTTTTATGTATTTAGCTCGATACATGCTTCTACACTCACTGTGCAGGGTGCCCCGAGGCTTCGTTTTTATCAGACTTGCAAAGGGATTTTATCATTCCTCTCTTTTATATTTTTAGAGTGAATATTTTTTTTTTTTCATCCGCTTAAAGGAATGTTTAAGGATAAAACCATACTAGAGGATTTTAAAACCCTGAAGGTACTTTTACTTTTCCACATTTATACCGTATGTATATTAGGAAAAGTATTATTGTATTTGCAAAACAATTCAAAACCGGTATGTCACCGTTCTTATTGTTTTTAAGCCTCCTGAATGGTTTTTAAATTTGTCTGTCTGTACGTGTGTTCTATCATCGTCTAAAACTTGGTATATATATATATATATATAATATTAATATATTATATATATATATAATATATATATATATATATATAATATATATATATATATATACATATATATATATATAATAATATTATAATATATATATATTATATATAAATATATATATATATATATATAATATATATAAATATAAATATATATATATATATATTATATATATATATATATATATATATATATATATATTATATATATATATAAGTATGTATGTATGTATGTATAACAAACTTAATATACATAAATATGTTTTACCTACCATACATATTATTTAATGACCTAAAAACAAGAAAACAATGTTTGTATTTTCATTACCTATATCTAAGGAAGATTGATTCCAAAAACAGTTTTTGTGTTTATTTATATAAGTTTAATCAGTGTTTTGTTTATTTGTTTACATTTACTAATCCAGAGTAATACTGAAGGTATATGGGAAAGTAGTGAGTGTACACTTAAATTAATGTAACTTAAATAATACTAATAACAAGTAGTATACTAAACGACTAAAACTATCTAGTCTTGTGATAAAGTATTGAAAGGAATGTGATAATAACTAACATGTTTTAAAATTAATGCAATACTTTGTATGAACACTATGCATTATGTATTGAGAGAGTTTGGGCTGTATGGAGTTCCTTTACGCTCCAACCAAACCAAGTCCTATCAACATTAAATTCCAGCCGTGTAAAAACAGAGTGAGTCGAATATTTGTATTGCGGGTCGGGTAGACCTGCCCTAAACCCTTTGTTCCGGCCTTTTCATATTCCCTTTTCATTCCTTTTGATCCCACTTTATAGTATTTTTTCACTTACATTCATTCGTAGAAGGGAATTCTTTGGGCGAGGTTTTTAGGTAAGAACTGACACTGATCTGAAATATTTGTAGTAGAAAATAATCTGATAAATTATTGTGAGGTTTTGTACTTGGAGCACCCAGAAGTAACAATACACGATTTAAAGACAGATGAAATATATATTTTGAAAAGTTGAAAAAAGGAAGAAAGCACTAGAGTTGCGTTGACAGCATACTAGTTTGAAGTCATTATTTACAATAACAAACATAAGCTGACTACAAGAGCAGACTAACAATTAACCCTTGTGATCCAAGCATGGTCTAATATTTGATAGTATGCTTGGAGACTTTTTTTTTACTTTTCTCTCTACATCATAGGTATATAGGAAACGTAATGTGTTTGCGAGTATATCGAAAAGAGGAAAAATATGAGCTTAAACCTCCACTATTTGACAAACAATTTCCGGAGAACAGCAATTCTTAATAAGAATATACTACAACAAACACACTCAACAGCTGACTGAATACAATAATTTAAGCACCAGGGCACAGACCAACCAACTATACAAACAACCAAACTGCAGATCAATAACAGCACAAAGACTAGCAGTACCGAGCAGCCACTCTATGGAACAACACCCAATCACATAAAGACCACCGACAAAAGAGATACTTTCAAAAAAAAGATTAAAATTATATTTACTAGATGTACAACTCAAAGCCAGCCAACAATACCAAGAGTAGAAAACAACTTGATTAGAACTAAAAATAGTATTATTTAAACTAATTAATCGTTAGTTGTTTCTATAAAATTCATTAATTGTTTTATTAATTCAAATAATATCATTAACAGCAGTACTTTTATACCAGGTAAACCATATCGTAAATACATTGGTGTATATATATGTATGCATACATATATGTGTGTAGTGTATGTATGTCCGTATATATTATAAGTAAATAAGTGTGTTTATGTGTGTATGAATATATATGTGTGTTTGTATGTATATATAATATGTCAGTGCAATGGTATGTATTTATGTATTATATAAATATATATATATATATATATAATATATATATATATATAATATATATATTATATATAATATATATATGTATCTATATATATATTATATATATATATATTATATATATATATATATATATATATATATATATATATTTGATAATGTATGCGTATGTGAATGTATACATGTGTTAGTGTAGGTGTTAATTTGGATGAGTGTGTACCTACATTTAAATTTAATATATATATATATATATATAATAATATATTATATATATATAATATAATTACATATGAATTATAATAATGGGATTTAAGATGCATCATAATATTGTATAATAATAATTATAAGCTTAAAAGACCTGAATTAGTTGTCAAAATACAGGAACTAAAATTATTAATTTATAAGCATTATAATAAGCGAGACTGCACCTCCCTCCACGGCATAAGATATGTGTTTATACCTTTAAACCGGATTTGGGTCATGTCCCAGGTTTGACTCCCGACATGACGTCTATGTCATTAGTAATTTTTTTCCAAAGAAAATTCGCTGAAAAGTCGAAGAGATACGTCACTAACTCAGTGGTTTAAAACAAGCAAGTGTTAAGGTGTATGATATAACAATATGTCTTGATATTGTAACAAGATAAACTATACAAAAACTATCCAAAGTCAATTGTGAAAAGAAATATTAGTAGTGAACACGTATCCCTAAAAAAATTGTATTGAAGCCTTTCTTTAGCTGTAGTGCTCCCTTAAGAACAGTTTTATTTTAGCATCAAGTTTTTTTAAAAATAAAATAGAGGCTGTAGTTGAGACGGGTCTTCATAAATTATTTACCAAGAGTGTTTTTCTGGTAAAGCTGAGATTGTTTGGCCTGAGAGAGGGCTTAGAGCCATCCTATGAAATAAATAATTCCCACTAATACTCTCTAATACTTGCTGCCTAATTTCAACTAATACTTTTACTAAACCTTTAAAAATTTAATAAATACTGTTTTTACCTTCGATAAAACCTTTTCAATAGATTAGTGCTAATGTCGTGCTAAGTTGAGGAGGTTAAAGTAAAGCAGAATGGTAATGCAAGTAAACGGTAATGAGCAACATTATTTGGCTTAGAATAATACTAATATAGAAGGAGCATAAGACCGTAACACAATATAATTCCACTGAAAACACGAAATATTCAATTGTAATATTTCTTTTCTCAATTGACTTTAGATAATTTTGTATAGTTTATCTTGTTACAATATCAAGACATCTTGTTATTATACACCTTAACACTTGCTCGTGTTATACCACTATGTTAGAGACGTCATACTTCGTCCTTTTAGCGAATTTTCTTTGGAAACTCGCTGACATACACGTCATGTCGGAAGTCAAACCTCGGACAAGACCCAAATCCAGTACAAAGGTCCCTGATCAAAAACCGTTAAAATTAGGGAAATCGTACTTGTAGTCTTAAGTAGGGGTACCATCCTAACAACAAAACATTATTTTAAATATTATTTTAAAATTAACTGATAAATTAAGCAGAGAATCACTATAAATATTTCAATATTATTTATATATTGAAATATATAAAAAAATTCAGAGAAATATAAATATTTCTCTGAAAATTCTCGTAGGATTAGAAATCATTTCAAATACTGGCGTTTTTAAACATTAAGTTAACGTCCATGTAAAATCATTTCAAATCCTGGCGTTTCTGGACATAAAGTAAGCGTCCATACAAATTCATTTTCAATAAACTGATAAATTAAGCAGAGAATCACTATAAATATTTCTCTGAAAATTCTCGCAGGATTAGAAATCATTTCAAATACGTTTCTAGACATAAAGTAAGCGTCCATACAATTTATGCTGAATAAACTGATAAATTAAGCAGAGAATCACTATAAATAATTCTCTGAAAATTCTCGTAGGATAGGAAATCATTTCAAATACTGGCGTTTTTAAACATTAAGTTAACGTCCATGTAAAATCATTTCAAATCCTGGCGTTTCTAGACATAAAGTAAGCGTCCATACAAATTCATGCTGAATAAACTGATAAATTAAGCAGAGAATCACTATAAATAATTCTCTGAAAACTCTCGTAGGATAGGAAATCATTTCAAATACTGGCGTTTTTAAACATTAAGTTAACGTCCCTATAAAATCATTTCAAATCCTGGCGTTTTTAACATTAAGTTAACGTCCATTAAAATCATTCAAATACTGGCGTTTTTAAACATTAAGTTAACGTCCATATAAAATCATTTTAAATCCTGGCGTTTTTAACATTAAGTTAACGTACATATAAAATCATTTCAAATCCTGGCGTTTTTAACATTAAGTTAACATCCATATAAAATCATTTCAAATACTGGCGTTTTTAACATTAAGTTAACGTCCATATAAAATCATTTCAAATACTGGCGATTTTAACATTAAGTTAACGTCCATATAAAATCATTTCAAATACTCACAATCAAATTCTTAGCTTTTTAGTCCTTAGTCAATTTAAAATGATTTTTATTCAAATAGAACTTACAAGGGAGTTTATTTGATGTCTAGAAACGCGAGTATTTGAAATGATTTGAAACTCGATAACAAGTTTCAGGGAAATAATTATAGTAGTTCCCTGTTTATTTTATCTCTAAGTACTTGAAGCGATTTGTATTTACTACTGACAAGCTGTATTCTTCAAGGAATTATTATAAACTATCAAGTATTTTCTCGACATTTTTTTTCAACAAGGTGAAAGGTCAAGTGTGAGTTGCTAAGATACGCTCCAGCTAAACATCCCTATTTAACGTTGAACAAGTTTTTGAAACACATCAAGTCATGGAAAGTGATTTTATAAACAAAATGTTTATCTAAAATGTCTTAATATTACTTACAGAATATTTTGATACTTCTCGTTTCGCTGTAGGACTGAACGTAGGGCACTTTGGATTGTTTCGTTCTGTAACATACAAAGCATAAGTGAATTAATAAGAATTGAATTTTTTACAATTTAAATGTATACAAGGAGGGATCGAAAATCTTTAATGATTTTACGTCGTAACTGGACTTAAAAGCTTCAGTAGTTATTTGGACCTTTGACTTCAGGGAGGGTCTGGTGTTCGCATCCCAGGTTAAGATTTTTGTTGAAATGAATTACCGCCAACTTTAGAGTACACTTTGAGCGTAACGGTTGCCAATACCTGAGGTGGTTCCCGCAGGGGTTAGTAGAATTTCATAATTACTTCTTTGGATAAGAACAACATCATTTTTTTTTAATGTTACACATAAATAAATACTTCAATTCATTTAGAATGTAAAGACATATAGTTTTATTCTGTTGAATTTTTTCGTGGTTGGGGACCTCAAAAAAGGATTTCGGACACATTCCCGGGTTACCCCCCGCCACATGATCCATCTCATTAGCGGATTTTTTTTAAATAAATTCACTAAAATTCCGTACGAAACATATTATTACTTCCATAATGCAAAGTATATATTGAATACAGTTGGAATAAAAGTTGTCTCCCATTGTTATTCTCTATTGGGTTATTAATTTATCAATGTCACGCTGTGTTACCTCTACTCAACTTAATGGCACAAACTGGAATTATTTATGGAAGTGTTTGACAATTGTATTTTTATATCTTTTATATAAGTCGGAGCTATAAAAGATTGTTCCCCCATTTCTTAAACTGTAAAAAGTTTTTAAAAAGGATATATCTGGTTTCCCGTAGGATTCAATAGAAAACATGGGACAGAGGGCCGCCGGGAGCGGCAAAACAAAAAATAAACCATAATCCCCCCCCCCCCGATATGGGCTCTGCCTTGTGAAAAGCAAGGAGTGAAATATTTCCCTTATATCGATCCCAAGCATTTTTTTTGAGATCTCACTACACCCATAAGACAAAACGAATACCTTCTAGGATTTAGCAATATAAAGGGGCGAACCCTGCCTCCGACAAAAAAAACTTTATTTTTTAAAAAAAGAACGAGATCGAGGAATACACAGAAAACATAGTAATAAAATTCAAAGTCAATATAAAGAATAAGAGCGACGTATCGTATAAGATATATCTCAAACCAGTGTTGCACAAATAATATATATATATATATATAATATATATATATATATATATATATATATATATATATATATATATATATATCCTCCTATCCTATGTTACATGGTTGGGTTATTCCATCATAACAGAATAACAGATACTCCCATCCAACAGTAGAAAAGAAAAACATGCAAAAGTAAAAAACTCTTTATTTCCTTATATTATATCAAGCTTGAACTAAATGATAAAGAAAATGTATTGGACGGATAAACCAGGGTAAGACGATAACATCAAAACCTTGGCTCCCTTCTATTCTCTCTTTTATTTCTTTTTCATTACTTTGTTTGTTTCTCTTGGCTCTTTTTTTATTAAATTCAAATTTAGAGCTTTTTTTGTAGAGAAAATATCATATCTTTTAAATTATAAATATAATGCTTTATGGTATTTTTTCTCAAACTATAATTAGCAAGCACAATGATATTTCATTTTTGTAAAAACTATTATAAAGCATTATTATACTTTTTTCTTTTCAATTAGTATTTTAAAGCGTTTTGATACTTTTTCTTTTTAATTACAACTGTGAAGCATTGTGATAGTTTTTTTTTTAAAATCACTATTATGAAGCAGAGTAATATCTCTTTCTTGTAAATAACTATTATAAAGCATTATGATATTTTATCTTGTAAATTACTATTATAAAGCATTATGATATTTTATCTTGTAAATTACTATTATAAAGCATTATGATATTTTATCTTGTAAATAACTATTATAAAGCATTATGATATTTTATCTTGTAAATAACTATTATAAAGCATTATGATATTTTCTTGTAAATTACTATTAAAGCATATTGATAGATTTTCTAGAAAATTATTATTATAAAGCATAGTAATATTTCTGTCTTGTAAATTACAATTATGAAGCATAGTAATCGACTTTTTGTAAATTACTATTATAAAGCATATTCATCGATTTTCTCGAAAATCGAAAGTTTCAACTGAAATTTTGCTGAAACAACTGAAATTTTGTTGACTCAGCAAGTCGGGTTAATGATGTCTCTAAGTCTATACCACCGTCAAAACACGGTGTTCAATAGGGTTTGTGTCCTTCCCAAGGTTGATTTAAAAATATTAATACAACTTTCAACAAATTTTGAAAATGTTTAAAAAAACAGATTTACAAAATAATTTTAGTGGTAGCTTGAAGAACTGTGTTAAGTGCAATAACACCTGAACCACATCTGTAGCTTAAATGGTTTTTGACAAATTCAAATTTAATTTCCGTGCCTTTGTGGTTTTCAGGACATAGGGAAAGATAGAATAAAGATAGGGAAGTTTAATTCCAAATTTGGCAGCATGCTTTTAATTCACATTACAGCCGGGGGTTGAAAATTAATAATGTGAAAAGCCTAATCAATATAGTCGTGCCTTGTGAATAAATAAAACGTTTCTATGGAAATTCTCTAATAGTAGATAATCATTGCAAAAATAGTGACATAGTTTGACGGGTGGCATTGTTCACTAAGCTATCAAAATCAACTATATTTTCATTCTATGTACAATACGTAGAGCTCCGTATACAGGCATAATCTAATAAAGACCGAGCCTTGTCAAGTTTATTAAATAATGCTAAAATATGAAAAGACAACTCTTCCAGCTATATTGCTTTCAAACAGATTACATTAAACGGGCTAGAACCAATATTAAACTTTGCAAGAAAAAAACCAATTTAATTTCCAGTCTTTTCTTAGAGCAGTTTAATCTAGGAAAGCTTATTTGTAAAGTTTTTTAAAATTGTATACGAGAAGACTTTTAAGTCAATTCAGGTTCATAAATAAAACAATGATGCTTAAAAAAACACACTATTAAAAACAATTTGTTGTTTTTTGTTTGTTTACATTTCAGAGCATTTCATTTTAGTTGGTTAGATCTCATAATGACAAAGAAAAAAAATTTTGATTGTTTTATTTAAATCATTAGTTGTTTTGACGGAGATTTTGTGGTATAGACTCACCATGATGTTTTGTTAATAAAAAACACACACTATTAAAAACAATTTGTTGTTTTTTGTTTGTTTACATTTCAGAGCATTTCATTTTAGTTTTAGATCTCATAATGACAAAAAAAAATTTTTTGTTTTGTTTTATTTACTCATTAGTTGTTTTGACGGAGATTTTGTGGTATAGACTCACCATGATGTTTTGTTAATAAAAAACACACACTATTAAAAACAATTTGTTGTTTTTTGTTTGTTTACATTTCAGAGCATTTCATTTTAGTTGGTTAGATCTCATAATGACAAAAAAATTTTTTGTTTTGTTTATTTACTCATTAGTTTTTGACGGAGATTTTGTGGTATAGACTCACCATGATGTTTTGTTAATAAAAACACACCTATTAAAAACAATTTGTTGTTTTTTGTTTGTTTACATTTCAGAGCATTTCATTTTAGTTGGTTAGATCTCATAATGACAAAAAAAAATTTTTTGTTTTGTTTTATTTACTCATTAGTTGTTTTGACGGAGATTTTGTGGTATACTCACCATGATGTTTTGTTAATAAAAACACACACTATTAAAAACAATTTGTTGTTTTTTGTTTGTTTACATTTCAGAGCATTTCATTTTAGTTGGTTAGATCTCATAATGACAAAGAAAAAAAATTTTGATTGTTTTTTTAAATCATTAGTTGTTTTGACGGAGATTTTGTGGTATAGACTCACCATGATGTTTTGTTAATAAAAAAACACAATAGAATTAAAAACAATTAATATGTTATCAACTACAATAGTATAGTATAGTAGTATAGTATAGTATAATATACTATTGTGGTTGACAATAAATTAATCGGTTTTAATACTAGTGTGGGTTTTTTTTATAAAACATCATGGTCATCATCCTTACCTGAGTGCCTGAGTGCAATCACTGGATTGTTTCACTACCAAGTCTCTCAAGCCGCTTAAACCATTTAACTCTAATACTTGTAACAATCATACTTTTTGTTGTATTATTCAATAAAATATGTTAAAAAAACATCATTGTGAGTCCATACCACAAAATCTCTGTCAAAACAACTAATGATTTATACAAAACAATCAAATTATACTTTTTTTGTCATTATGAGATCTAACCGACTAAAATGAAATGCTCTGTAATGTAAACAAACAAAAAATAACAAGTACGGTGTATTTCGATACATTTCTTTGCCACTTCGGGTTCGCTGTGCTTGCCCTAACTACTTACGAATCGCGCTGCTTGTCCTTATATTTTAAAAAGTATCAAATTCATATTGAATTACGTTTTCGGATTTGCTTTGCTCGTCCTCAGAGACAATAAATCGTGTTTTTTATCCCCAACTTTCACCCATCCAGGTACTGACCTCGCTCGATGCTGCTTAACATTAGTGATCGAACAAATACCGTAGATATACTAGGCGTATTGAAATGAAACTTTCAATATTTATTTACTACGTACAGGGATACTCTTGCACAATATTTAATACTAAATAGAATAATTTTTAACAATCTTTTTAAAAGCGTATACGTGTTATTTGATAAACATTGAACTAATGCAAACAATGACATTAAATTAAAACATAAAATAATAACATAAAACACATTAAATAATAAGACATAACAAACAAATAAATAAATATATAAATAGATGTGTGTGTGTGTGTATGTATGTATGTATGTGAGTGTGTGTATAGGTATATGTATGCATGTGTGGGTATATGTATGTACAACACAAAACAAATAATTCAAAATATACAAATAAATCAATTTAATATAAAAATCATTTAATTATATTAAATCCATAATAACATAGGTTTAGTATTGGAGATTACTAACATAGGTTAAGATTACGTCTAGGTTAAGTTGTTACTAGTGCTACAAAAAAACTATCTATTTACAGAGTTAAGAATCTCCCTCTCTGCAGCGCAAAGCGCAAGCTTTATAGCGGAGAGGTAGCCTTATTTTAATACTTTAATAGCCTTATTTAAAATTGAAGAAATTTAGGAACGCAGCATCGTTCCGCCCCGCCAAGTTAAAAAGCAAAGTTAAAATACCCTCAAAGTTAATATACCCCCCTTTAATCATGCTTAAATGAATAAATTAAGATTAGGTCACAAGAAATAAGCTTATTTTATAAATTAATATAATCTGAAAAGAGACATCACAAAACTTGGATTTATTAACATATCCGTGATATAGATCGACACCGATAGTTTCATATCGAGATTCTACCTTAATCATTCGTTTTTAAGGTCATTTAGACCTACTGATTAATATTTAGAAACATGTTTCTTTGTATGAGTTTGTATCAGGTTGTTTGCGTGTTTGTTAGCGTCGTAGCTCCTAGTATGTGTATGCCTAGTGTTGAAAGTAGGTAAAAAAATATAATATCTGATCTTGTTGTGTTATCCGTAAATATATTTTATGAAATCATTAAGCAGCAATAATGACTCAATTGTTAAAAATCAAAACATAATTTAATTGAGTGGACATTTATTAGAAGTTTATCCTTATGAATAATAAATAGTATACTAAGTTTAGTTCCAATACGGCAAGTATATCCTCATGCATAATAAATAGTACACTATGGTTTTATCCTATGCAATAGTATACTTTTAGTTTCAATACGGCAAGTATATCCTTATGCATAATAAATAGTATACTAAGGTTAGTTCCAATACGGCAAGTATATCCTTATGCATAATAAATAGTATACTAAGGTTAGTTCCAATACGGCAAGTATATCCTTATGCATAATAAATAGTATACTAAGTTTAGTTCCAATACGGCAAGTATATCCTTATGAATAATAAATAGTATACTAAGGTTAGTTCCAATACGACAAGTATATCCTTATGCATAATAAATAGTATACTAAGTTTAGTTCCAATACGGCAAGTATATCTTATGAATAATAAATATACTAAGGTTAGTTCCAATACGACAAGTATATCCTTATGCATAATAAATAGTATACTAAGTTTAGTTCCAATACGGCAAGTATAGTAACTGTTTTTATAGGATCATAAAAGCAGCATCAAGCGAAGTCAGAGCCTGGATGGGTGGCCACTGGGAATAAACAGATGTATTAACTGATGGCGAGCAAAGCGAGTCTGAAGTAATCATGATGAGCGTAGCGAATCCGACGTGGGGAGGAAAATGATCAATATTGCTTTCTGATCATCTGTATAAAATTACACGGCAAATAAGTACGAAGTAATTTTGGGGATTAAAAAAAATTTTTTGGAGGCGAATTCCATTTAAATACGTTTTATTCTTGCTCTACAGTATATTTGGAATATTCTGTTCATGATTTATAACCTGGAGCAGTAGCATTACTATTTAGTGCTCAATTGTATATGAATTTTTCAAAGGGAATTCGCATATTTATCCTACATGATATACAAATTATATTCATCGTTCCAAAATCGGAAATGCACAGCATTTTTCGTATTAATATCAAACTCTAATTATCTTAACTTTTAAAACATTCAAGCCCAATTCCTTTGAATTGGGAACATTAAAGTCGGGAACATTTGAGTTATAAGTCATTAGTGCTACTGCTTCAGTATGAATCATGGGTCACCCGTGGTGTAGTGGTTAAGGTACGCGGCCAATACACAGAATAAATGGACTTTAGTCATGGGTTCAATTCCAGCACGGACCTCTAGGATTTTTATAGAGGGATAGCGTACCACGTCCTTAAGAAGTGACGTAAAGCCGTTGGTCTCGAGCCTGTGCGTTGTCAGGTACTCGTTAAAGATCCCTTGATCCCTTACCCTAAATGAAACTGGGTATAGGCAAAATTTAGGACCCTCATTGTCGATTCATTATAATACTATACTGTTTCTCTCTTGTAGTTTAAAGTGTGTGGAGGTTTGGTTTAAAGGCCCGTCTACAATCTTAAGTTAAGTTAGGAAGAATCGAAGAAGTGAAGAATTTTTCACTTAGAACAAACTATTTTGAAATTCCCGCTCTTTAGACTTAAGAGATCCGTAAACACGTCTACAACCTCTGAGTTGTTAAGTCAAGTTTTAAAGTTACAATTACACATATAGCTGTATTTAGACTACTTTTCTTCCTACCGTCTACACACATTTTATTTATTTACTTATTGTAACAACGAGCAGAGCTCAATAACAATTTTAATACAATTTAAATAAACATAAACTACTAATAAACTACTTTTCTTTCTACCGTCAACACACATTTTATTTATTTATTTATGGTAACAACGAGCAGAGCTCAATAACAATTTAAATAACCATTGCTTTTTCAATGATCTTTCCTTCCATTTTTTAAAGACTTTTTGCAAATATTTTTTTGATTTACTTCTAAAATCGACCGTGTTTTAATTATTTTAATTAATAAATAAAATCAAAATGGATGAGGTAATTGTTGGGAGCGTTATTTTCCTTATCTCTAGTATGTCTACAGACGTAGGAACCTCATCCATTTCAAAAACTATATAATTCAAAAATAAAAAGAAAATATATTACATAAAAAATATTCAAACAAACAAAACAATCACATATTCAAACAACAACAATCAAAACAATCACATCACATCGTTTACAAAATATTGTAATCATTCAAAAACAGATAACGTAGTACATTCTTCTTTAAGTAACTTATAAAAAACCATTCTTATGGTTTTCTTAAGTCAAAAGAGCGGGAAAAGAATTATTTAAGAAGAAAAAGAGATTTTGAAAAATTCTTCACTTCTTCAATTCTTCCTAACTTAACTTAAGATTGTAGACGGGCCTTAACAGTGAGAGCACGTGTTCTTCCCAGTTGTCACTAGACTATAAGAGTCAGTGAAAATATGTATGATTGCTTGAAAAAGCATGAGAGGAACCATAGTAATTCACGGCTCTTCTGTCTAGATTAGATGAAATATACCTACATTTGAAATTAAAAGTAGTAGAACTCTATCTTAGGGAGTTGGCAAAAAGGGCCCAAGAACGTGGCCTACTTGCCTGGTAGCTACTACCACTCCCCCATATTACTATCGCAATCAGTATGAATCATGGACTCTAAATAATGTTCATGTTTCCGTTTCAATATAAATAATTTAGCGTGGAAGACCATCATGTATACTTCACGGCTCATTTTAGCCAAAACATATTGATTCATATTCTAATCATGTTAACAAAATACATGTTAAACTAGAAACAGGTGAAATCATGTTTAATGCTCTCTTGCCACATTCACTAGTTTCATGACATGCTTTAAAGTAATTCATTTACCCGACTAATTGATATCGGCAAATGTGTCACAATATTACTGTTTTCTTAGAGTAAATTGTAATGACAAGTCAAACCACGGCAGAACTTTCCATAAAGTAACACTTGTCTTACATGGGATTCTCATATTTAATATGATGTAGCACTTAATAATATATGACAATCGAAAAATATCTAGTTCTTTAATAGAACTGTTTTAACTTTTTCTTATTTATACCGTAGAGTATTTTGAAAGATTACTGACAAACGTCAGTTTCTTATTTATACCGTAGAGTATTTTGAATGATTACTGACAAACGCCAGTTTCTTATTTATACCGTAGAGTATTTTGAATGATTACTAACAAACTCCAGTTTCTTATTTATACCGTAGAGTATATCAAAAGATTACTGACAAACTCCAGTTTCTTATTTATACCGTAGAGTATATCAAAAGATTACTGACAAACTCCAGTTTCTTATTTATACCGTAGAGTATATCAAAAGATTACTGACAAACGTCAGTTTCTTATTTATACCGTGGAGTATTTTGAATGATTACTGACAAACGTCAGTTTCTTATTTATACCGTAGAGTATTTTGAATGATTACTGACAAACGCCAGTTTCTTATTTATACCGTAGAGTATATCGAAAGATTACTAACAAACGTCAGTTTCTTATTTATACCATAGACTATTTTAAAAGATTACTGACAAACGTCCGTAAAAAGTACTTTTCATTACCGTGGAATAGTAAAATAGATCTTCATTCTGTAAAAACTAGTAACTAAACTTCACTTTACTGACCACCTGGGGATTGATGATGTTCTGCTAGATGAGGCATGTTTATTTTAACACAAAACTTGAATCATAAAACGTCCTGAAGCAAATTAGTTTTAAAAGGAATTTTAAATAATATTACGTCCTCAGGTTAATTCATTTAAAACTAAGTTTAAACCATATTAAGTCCTGAGGCATGTTTAATTTAAACAAAATTTAAATAATATTACGTCCTAAGGCATATATATTTCTAATCGAAAAATAAACAATATTATGTTGTAAGGCATGTTTATTTTAAAACGAAATTTAAATAATATTACGTCCTGAGGCATTTTCATTTCAAAACAAAAATTAAATAGTATTACTCTAGAGGAATGTTAATTTTTCAAACGAAATTTAAACCATAGTAGTAAATAATATTATGTACTGAGACATATTTATTTTAAAAATTAAATTTAAATAATATTACGTCTTGAGTCATTTTAAACGTAAGACAAATTATATTATTACTCCTGAGGCATGTTAATTTTTTAAACGGATTTTTAATTATACTACGTGCTAGTAAATGTTCATTTTAAAACGAAATTTAAATAATATTACATCTCGAGGCATTTTCATTTCAAAATGAAAATTAAATAGTATTATGTACTTAGGCATGTTTATGTAAAACGAAATTTAAATAATATTATGTCCTGAGGCATTTTCATTTCAAATGAAAATTAAATAGAATTTGTACTTAGGCATGTTTATTTAAAACGAATTTAAATAATATTACGTCCTGAGGCATTTCATTTCAAAATGAAAATTAAATAGTATTATGTATTTAGGCATGTTTATTTAAAACGAAATTTAAATAATATTACGTCCTGAGGCATTTTCTTTTCAAAATGAAAATTAAATAGTATTATGTACTTAGGCATGTTTATGTAAAACGAAATTTAAATAATATTATGTCCTGAGGCATTTTCATTTCAAAATGAAAATTAAATAGAATTATGTACTTAGGCATGTTTATTTAAAACGAAATTTAAATAATATTACGTCCTGAGGCATTTTCATTTCAAAATGAAAATTAAATAGTATTTTGTACTTAGGCATGTTTATTTAAAACGAAATTTAAATAATATTACGTCCTGAGGCATTTTCATTTCAAAATGAAAATTAAATAGTATTTTGTACTTAGGCATGTTTTATTTTAAAACGAAATTTAAATGATATTACGTCCTGGGGCATTTTCATTTCAAAATAAAAATTAAATAGTACTATGTACCTAGGCATGTTTTTTAAAACGAAATTTAAATAATGTTAAATCCAGAGTCATTTTTTTTAAACAAATGTCAAATAATATTAAATCCTGAGTCATTTCTTTTAAAACGAATGTCAAATAATATTACTCCTGAGGCGTGTTTATTTCAAAACGAAAGTTAAATCATAGTACGTGCTGAGACACGTTCATTTCAAAACGAAAGTGATAAAATAGATTTAGCTGGGTAAAGAAATGTAGAAGGTAATAAAGTCCTATATTAAATATATTGTGAGTTTTATGGTCTAGCGACAAATAATATATGATACGTACTGGACTGTCTTCCACTCGACAACTATCTGTTAAATAATAGCTTTTTATAATTTATAAAGCTCTATCTCTTATTAACTTCTTCTAAGCTTTAAACTACGTAGCAGCGGATGTTTAAGACCCAATTATAAAGCCAACATCTAATTTTTGACAAATTTTCAAAGATAAATGCGCAAGTCATGTTTTTAGGAAGGCATTTTTACTTTTCCTCATTTATACCGGAGGTACAAAGGAAAAGTATTATGTTGCACTATATAGTCGATACTGAGAATTCACCTATAAATTTTGCACACATAAAGTTGTTTGGAACCAACAAAACTGCCAAATTTCTTCTCATTCATCTCAGCACTAATGACTTGCATACGTTTTAGCAATTTTTCTGTGAAAAAGTTGTGACTACTGCTCAGGTTATTAAATATAACATCGAAAACTTAAGTTAAGATTGGATTATTAAGTAAGAAACCGTGCATTTCAAAGAAAAGTTTCCCGACTTGTGGACCTCAACGCCAGAATTATTTTAAAAAATTGTACAAAATCGAAAAGTATTCTAATAGAGTTAAAATCTGGTACAAGAGTGTCCCTTTAAGTAAAAAAATAAGAAGATTTAGGTCTTCCGGTGGTGACCGCGTCAATGTAGATGAAGAATCCGACGTTTCGCTTCCACTGTGGGAGGCATCTTCAGGGATGTAGGACATCATGGATAGAAACACAATGCTCAACAAAACTGAACTCAGTTTGAGAGCACCGCACTGCTCTACTTGAGTTCAGTTTTGTAGAGCATTGTGTTTCTATCCATGATGTCCTACATCCCTGAAGATGCCTCCCACAGGAAGCGAAACGTCGGATTCTTCATCTACATTGACGCGGTCACCACCGGAAGACCTAAATCTTCATGACAATAACCGCGGGAAGCCTACGCAGTTTATTAAAAAATAAGAATTTATTTAAATAGGAAGTTTATTTTATTTATTTATTTAAATAATAAGTTTATTTTATTTTATTTAAATTTATATAAATAAGAATTTTTTTTATTAATATAAATAAGAAGATTATTTTATTTTATTTAAATAAGAAGTTTTTTTTAACATGCGGGTAGTATATTTTCAGGTTTGGTTAGATCGCAGAATCAGCATCAAGCGAAGTCAGCGCCCGCTGAAACGAATTTATTTGCCGTATGTGGACGAGCAAAGCGAACCTGGAGACGTGTTGCTGATTTAATTTGTTGATTTTTATATTCTTCGCAAGTAGTGAGGCTTAGGCCGTATTCAAAGACATTTTCCTAACATTATCCTTACCTAAACCTAACTGTTAGGTTTACAGTTTTAGGTAAGGAAAATGTTAGGTCTCTCTTGAGGAACCTTAAGGAGCTCTAAGGAAAATATTAGGTTTACAGTTTAGATAAGGAAAATGTTAGGTCTCCTTAAGGAAGCCTTAAGGAGCTCTTAAGGAAAATATTAGGTTTACAGTTTAGATAAGGAAAATGTTAGGTCTCCTTAAGGAAGCCTTAAGGAGCTCTTAAGGAAAATATTAGGTTTACAGTTTAGATAAGGAAAATGTTAGGTCTCCTTAAGGAAGCCTTAAGGAGCTCTTAAGGAAAATGTTAGGTTTACAGTTTAGGTAAGGAAAATGTTAGGTCTCTTTGAGGAACCTTAAGGAGCTCTTAAGGAAAAGCCATGTTAGGTCTCCTTTCTTAAGGAAAATGTTAGGTTTACAGTTTAGGTAAGGAAAATTTTAGGTCTCCTCAAGGAAGCCTTAAGGGTTCCTTAAGGAGCTCTTAAGGAAAATGTTAGGTTTAGGCAAAAAATATGTCTTTGAATACGGGCCTAAGCGTAGATTCGATGTGGTGAGGAAAATTTACCCGACTTTTTGTCCTGTTTTTTCCTCCCAGACAAACATGGCGGATTTCAAAGCATACAATGATAGTGGATTTGTTGACATGTTATTTGTTAAAAAATTACACGGGAGAATGGATGAAACGCCCTCAATATTTCTACTGAATTAAACAAATTTCGTTCCCTCGACCAAACATGCATTTGGAATAAATATAAACACCCTTTTGTTGCCATAATTAAAAGAGAAACAATATAATTTTAAAAGGTATTTTATTCCTAAAAGAAACTAAAAACTTTTTATCTCCTTCTTGAGTCGTAAGTTGTACATATCCTGACAGTGTAAATGCCATATAACTCCCTTGGGAGTTGTATATGTAGCAGCATACCGCATAGGCAGACAAAACTCAGATTGATATTTACATTAGTTAGATGAGGAATCAAAGCGGGGATGGTGCGATACTTTTGTCTGTTTAACCCTATACCGCGTCCTCCCCACACCACCTCCTTCGTAGTCTGCTTTCTCTTCATATCTATTATATGTAAGTATTATTATATTAATTACTTCATAAATTTATTAAATACTATTATCAGAAACTATTTTCTACAACTTATCAACATTACCTACATTAATTAATAACTACTTTGCTTATTGAATTATTGTATTTTAGCGAATTTTCCTATCACCGAATCCTTGACTCCGTATCGTTCCGTCGACAAATCACTTCGTCGACAAATCATTCCATCGACAAATCATAGCGTCGACAAATCATTGCGTCGACAAATCGTTCCATCAATAAATAACTTGAGTTTGTCGACGGAATGATTTGTCGACGCAACAACATGTCTCGTTCCGTCGACTGTCGTCGGAGTGATTTGTCGACAGAATGATTCGTCGACGGAACGAAATCACACCGAATCCTTTGGTCTTACGGCCTTTGAATTTAACAAATTTTTCTCTTACAGAGAAACTTAACTGAGAGTGGTAGATAAAAATCTATGTATTTAACCCTACTGTTTATTAGAATTAGTTTCAACCCTTGGTTTATGTCGGCTGCCTTGATTTTGCCTCGGCTGCCAAAAACGTTAGCTTTCGGCAAGCCTCGGTAGCTAACTATTTTAAATCCTTTGGCCTTACGGCATCAGAATTTAAAATTCTTCTCTTAACAGAAAAACTTAACTTAGAGTGGTAGAACTTTCTACTCCCCCTTATTACCTAAATATTGACCCTTGGTAGAGAGGAATAAAACGAGTTTTTTACCCCAAATCTTAAAATTCAGTGTAAAGTAAAATGCGGGAATAAATGTAAAGAAAATAAATCAAAATGTAATAAATGTAATTGCCTTGTTTTAAATCATTACTAGAGCATAATTGTGCAAGACTTGTGGCTACAAATGTCCCCTCATATCCTCAAGTAGATCAAAAATTTTTATGATAAGAAAGGAACCTTATCTTCCCTATGGAAGAAACTATCACTTAGAGAAATCTTAACACTTCTGCAATCTTCTAATCTCCAAGTTATAAAGATATCGTACCGGATTTTAGTTTAATATAATTATGTAGTGGTTAGTCTATTTCATGCGTTAAATGTCATCATTTTTTTGAAAATTCGTAAAAGTGGTTATCAAGGTTTCTCTGACAATAAGAATAATATAACCATAATAATAATAACCATAATATTGGGACGTTTGCAAACTGACCCAATATTATGGTAACTAATTTAGATTAGTTACCATAATATTGGGACCTTTGCAAACTGACCCGATATTGTGGTTACTAACTTAGATTAGTTACCATTAAGCCCTTATACCATAATTGTATAAGGGTAATATAGTAAACCTCTAACCCATAATAAAAACCTGGGACTTGCTTGGATTGCATTTTTTTAAAGGCAGGGGCAACAATCTAGAAAAGCCCATTAAGTTAAGTACACGCAACTGGCTTTCTTCGCTCGCTTTTATTTCATGCTGGCGGAAATTAAGTAAAACCAATTTACAGTTATTTATTAACAGACTTTTTGCCAGACATATATATATCTAAAAGTTTGTTATTAATAACTGTAAATTTGTTTTACTGAATTTCTGCAGCATGATATATATATATATATATATATATATATATATATATATATATATATATATATATATATAATATATATATATATATATATATATATATATATAATATATATATATATATATAAAAGAAGCTGTTAATGGTAAAATTAGATTTAAAATCTAAATTAAATTTTGAAAGTTACACAAGATTTATATTTCTCTATTATCATCTATGATGGAATACTCCAAACATCTTATTTCATAATTACTAAAAACATAATCGGAATGGATATGCACTTATTTTTAAAACAAGTATGCTACGAACTTTAGAGTACTTAGATATATCAAATTTGATCGCCTCTAGGTCCCTATGACTGTTTGTTTGATAAATTAGTGGCATTTCGACATATAAAATAGAAAGAAACTTAACAAAGTTTTGATACGAGCCATAAATATTAAACCCTTTATAAAAATAAAAATTCTATATTTTACGAGACTGACTATTTGATAAAAATATTGGTTGAAGTTACTGGCTCGGGTAGTGACAGGTATGCAAATTGCCCGGTGTTGTTATTTATTTCCCGCTTGAGCTGTGGCCTCTTCGCCTGCTCGAGCATTTAACTTCTCCCCTTAACCAATCCACTCCCTCAACACCGCAAATCTACATAACACAAGCTGCTGAGTACGGAACAAAGCTTCCCTGTTTATATTTAATTTCTCTCCTTAAAACATTTTGCGGTTGCTGAAATGAGGTACTTGTTTACAATGATGGGGTTTTAGAAATTTGTGGAGAATAAGGGAAGATTGCTAGAGGAAAGTAGGTATTTATCCAAGTCACTAACACACGGAAGTAGGTTTTATCCAGTCACTAACCACGGGAAGTAGGTATTTATCCAAGTCACTAACCCACGGGAAGTAGGTATTTATCCAAGTCACTAACCCACGGGAAGTAGGTATTTATCCAAGTCACTAACCCACGGGAAGTAGGTATTTATCCAAGTCACTAACCCACGGGAAGTAGGTATTTTTCATAGTCTCTAAATAACCAGGAAGTAGGTATTTATCATAGTCACTAACTAACTGGGGAGTAGGTATTTTTCATAGTCTCTAAAATAACCAGGAAGTAGGTATTTTCATAGTCTCTAATGACCAGGAAGTAGGAATTTTTCATAGTCTCTAAATAACCAGGAAGTAGGTATTTTTCATAGTCTCTAAATAACCAGGAAGTAGGTATTTATCATAGTCACTAACTAACTAAGGAGTAGGTATTTATCATAGTCACTAACTTACTGGGGAGTATTTTTCAAAGGAAATGCGCATAATCATCCAATTGGTTATGCAAAACTATGCCTCTAAAATTAGCAGTACGCACTATTATTTGCATTAGTTTAAAGCTTAGTTACTTATCTTTAAGCAGCTTAGTCAGTTATCTTAAAAAGTTGTAGCGCATTTTCTTAAAAAATACCGACAAAATGAGTTACGAGTAATGCTTTATATATATATATATATATATATTATATATATATATATATATATATATATATATATATATATATATATATATATATATATATATATATATAATATATATATATATATATATATATATATATATATATATATAAAGTTTCGCGAAACGTATGTTTTCGTCATTAGAGACCTCTGAAACGGATTTGTGTCGTGATCCGAGGTTAAACTTTTGCCATGATGCCAATCCCATTTGCGAATTTCATTCCTAAAGGAAATTCGCTAAAAAGATTATTTATTTCTTCATTTATTTAGTAACCTTACGTCTATGGTATATTAAACAAAAATCAAAATCAGTATTTAATCCGGAATTAATATTTACTTTTTTGGGATTACAAGACAATTATAATACTTGGCACTTGCAAATAATACTATTTACAATACAAAAAAAAGAAACATAATTCCGAAACCCAGGTTAGATAATTGTTTTATTTTTTGCTTTCCAAAGTCATTTGTTTCTTAGTGCGAACTCGTGAAACACAACATTGTCGTAAACCTTTTGTTTGCCCCTTTTTTGTCGACTAAGTTTTCTTTACATAACGCTAACATAAGGATGAATTTCTGACGCGGAGTTAGATGAGCAGGAAGGATAAAGGGACAAAGAACAAGCTTCGAAGCTTTAGAAAAACCGGAATACCATATTTTACCCTGAACACAAAAAATTATAAGTAAAACGATAACAAGTGAAAATGTGTTAAATATATATATATATATATATATATATATATATTATATATATATATATGCATTCATTCTTCAGTTTTAGATTTCTTAACTTCTCAAATTGCTGTGTCACTATTTGGTTAAGCGTTAAAAGTTTGTGCAAATGCTCACCAAATTATGCTAGCATCTTCTAGTTTTTGCATCAATGCTAAGAAAGTCACTTAAAACTCTTCATTATAATCTTAGATTAAAAGTCAATTTGTATTGAATCGTTCAATTCAATATAAATCTAAAGATGCTTAATGCTTGAAGCTTTTGCAGCTTTCAAAATGGCGATCACAAAATATAGAGCAAATCTGAGAAAAAATTGGGATCGTAGTTAGGGGAATAAAATAGATTTTGAGCTGAGATATGTCACAAAGTTAAAAAGTAAACAGTATCCAATGAAAACAAGATAAGATTACAATCTTGAATGTCAGTTAAAAAGTTACACCCATTATAATCGAATATAAACATTTTCCATTAAGTGCCTAATTTACAAAGTCTATAATAACAACAGCAACAATAATAATAATTATCCTTTTATCTAATTCGAAAGGGACGTTAAGCCAGTGGTTCTGACCCTGTGCGATGTTAGGTACTTGTAAAGATCCCTAACCCTAAATAAACCTAGCTTTAGGCAAAATTTAGGACCCTTAGTAGTAGCTTATTATTATTTATATACATTATATATATATATATTATATATATTATATATATATATATATATATATATATATATATATAATATATATGTTTTCTGCCTGATGGTTTAGAGAGCAGGAAAGCCTGGTTTAGCAGTGGGGCACGGGTTGTTTCTTGTTCAAGATGTAGAAACGTAGAGTAAAATCACGGCTCTGCAGTGGATTAGACGTAAAATGTCTGCACTAGGACTCATATAGTAGAACACTATCTTCTATCTAAGGGAGGCAGCAAAAAGGGGCCAACAACGCGGTCTACTTGCTAGGTGGACTATCAAGTAGTATTATCACTAATAATGCAGTTTAAAGCCTTGCAGCTTAGATAGAGCCTTAGTAAAGAGAACCCCTGCGGGAAGCACATCAAGTAGTGATAGCAAGCGTATTCGAAAGTTAGTATATACTTTATTTGAACGATAGTCTTATATAAACTGAGAGCTTAACCAGGAATGCGAACCCCAGACCACTTTGGTGTCAAAGATTAATATAAATACTGACGCTTTATCGGACCCTGACCACGGAGGCAGAATTAAAAGTAAATACTATGGATTTAATTTAAAAAATTCCCATTTTGTTTGAAAGATTTTAGACGTCAATTTAGAAGAGTGCTGCATCCCAACCAGCTTAGCCTTAAGTTATATTTTTACCTAGATAACAAGTGAAAATATTTTATATAGATATAAAGTTTTCTGATAGCGTGAAGTCTAGGCACTTCATAAGTAGTGCTTGTATTTCTGTAACGGAACTCCAGTCCATTAATAATGTCAAGTTGTTCTGGCAACAGTCTCTGCAACTTCCGTCCTAGAAATATATACCTTGCTTAAAATATTGTCCGACGTCACGGTCTGTGTTTTGGGGGCTGGGGATGAGATGTCGACCCCTTATCTTTACTTTTTGTAGGAGTTTTAGTAAGTAGGATGCTGTATAAAAACCCCTCAGATTTCATATACAGTATTGAGTCTCACTGACTATCGAGGTAAAGAAAACAAACAAACAATCAAACCCAAAATCACACAAAATTAAACCCTTTTAGCAAATTTCTAAAGATATATATATATATATATATATATATATATAATATATATATATATATATATAACTTTTAAACGCTTTGTCGGATTTTAATAAAACATTGTACAAAAATTGTCCTTATTAATGCCCTTAAGCCTATTGTTTATGAAATGTGTATGACGTCATTAACCTACAATAATGACTTTGCAAATATTTCACAAATTTAAAAAATCTCGAAACGAGATTTGATTGGGGTGAAATTAAATAAACACGTATTATTTGTATATGAAACACAGATACACATTTACATTTTATTATTAGCATTAGTTTTGGTATTTTCGTTATTATTATTATTATAAATGCTTGGGGTTGGAGTCGAGGATAGACCCCATTTGCACTGCGACTGGAAGTCTATATTACAATCCCCTCAATTGCTCCAGGTCAGAATAATGCTTTCCCCGGACTAGGTCTAGGATCTTTTTGACCAGTGATTCATTGGTAGAGTCAAACTTAGTGAGAGTGCTGCTACCAAAGATGGAGAACCTTTGAAAGGCTAGGGCTTCACATCTCAGAAGTATGTGAGAGGAATTTTCGGTTTCCGATTCACAAAGCCTACACACTGGGATATCTTTAAAGATACCAATGGTATGGAGATGTTTTCAGAGGTGACAGTGACCAGTCAGTAGTCCAGTTACTGTTCTAAGGTCCCTTCTGCTTAGACTGAGGAGGTCCTCAGTTACTTTGGGACTGGTCCTTTTAACATAAGTTTACTGTGCCTCATGCCAGAGGATTTGTTCCAGTGGTGCAAATGATTGGTTAAGAGCCAAGGTATATTCGTTTGTTATATACAACTTTGTGTAAACAAAGCACGTTTTTTGAGTAACATATTTTTAAATTCGCTTATTTTATGGCAGTATGCTACTTCAAAAAAATAATGCTTAAAAACAAAAAATACGACAAACAGAAACAGAACAACACCCATGTGAGAACGGAGTGGGCAAGTGGCAAACGCCTCTTGTTATTTAAATGAATCAAAAGCACAAGATCCAACACACATTTTGCTATAAAGATACTTCTTAGGGCAGCTGGGCATAAAAATATATATAAGAACAAAATAATATATAATATAAAAATAAAAAATTAATAGAATAATGATTTTAAAAAAATTATCAATATATATAATTTATTAGGGTATTACCTCGCGAGGAGTACCTTTTGGGGAACAGATCGCTACTCTTACACTTAATAGACGGCTGTACTAATTTTTTTAAGTTGGCAGCAATGACTGGTGATAAAGACTTTGATAAGACCTTTACTTTCTAAACAATGCCGTCTATAAAGAGGGGATTTGACAAAATGTTAATGTATTTAAATTTATTCAATAATTAAGTCAAAATTTTATGCGTTTTAGTTATATTGTATGTTCTTACACTAATTTTAAAAAATAATTCTCAAATGTCATTGTCCATTGATAATAGTCAGTTCAAATTAAAAATCCCATAGTAAAGGATAGAAAATGATTTGTGGCGGGAACTCGAAAACCTCTCTAGTAGGTAGCTTATAGGTTACCTTTGTTCAGCTGTCTAATTGATTGACTAATATTTATTGAAAGTATAAAACGTTAAACGGCTATAAAGGCTAATGAGTCTATTAGCTAAAAGAAAAAAAAGCGAATGGCTAAGAAAAAAGGGGGAAAGAAAAAGGCGGCTAAGAAAAAAGAAGGCGAATGGCTAGAAAGGCGAATGGCTAGAAAAAGGCTAAGAAAAGGCGAATGGCTAAGAAAAAGCGAATGGCTAGAAAAAGGGGAATGCTAAGGAAAAGGCGAATAGCTAAGAAAGGGGAATGCTAAAAAGGCGAATGGCTAAGAAAAGGCGAATGGCTAAGAAAAAGGCGAATGGCTAAGAAAAAGGCGAATGGCTAAGAAAAAGGCCATTATATATATATATATATATATATATATATATATATATATATATATATATATATAAAGGGGCCCGTTACGCCCCTGGGCAAAGATGCCCTTTTATTACGTAATTTATAATTTTTGCAATATCTTCGTATAATATTAATACCTCTGCATTACCAGTACATTTGCGTAATTTCTTAGTTATTTTTGCAATGTATTTTCAAAATTAATACGTATTACAGAACCCTTACATTGTAAAGGTATCAAAGAATTTACGAAAATGCAAATTGTGGCGAAGGTGTCGCTATTACTTTAACATTGCAGAGAGCTAGGATTATTGCAAAACATATCTCTACTTAAGTGTAATAACTCTATGAATAAATACCTTATTCATATAAGATATGAAATCGAAACTTGTTATTAGAATAATGTTTATGTTGAATGTGTATTTGTAATGTATGTATTTGTATGTTTTTGTAATGAAAGTTTATTTGAAGTCACAGAAAAAAGTGGGGTCCGGCAAAAATGAAGAAACAAAACAATAAACGTTTATTACTCAAGTGATAACGGCTCATAATAGAAACCTGGGTACATTCATCAAGTTTTTTTTTAAGGTTTATCACCAATTGCTTTTATTATTCAATTACAGCAAAACTTTTCGTAACAAAAACTTTAACTGTAGCTCTTATTTTTTCTCTATTAAATGAAGGTAAAACAAATTAAAAACAAAGAACAATTGGTTACAATATTTTATAAACAAGTTGTGAGAAAGAGTCAGTGTCTGTAGGGTAATTAGAGATAAGGAATAGAGATAAGGACGGGGCGCGTGGGGTAGAAAACGTCCTATTTTTTTTATCACTCTCCTACCCGGCAGACGAGCAGTGACTAATAGCATGTGCTTAAAAACGACGTTGCCGGAGGACTTCACCAACCAACTTTCTCAAGAAATAGATTTCAAACTTTAAACATAATGAATTGCTTTATTTAATTTGCAACGAAACAAATAGAAAATAAAATTCGAGCGGAGAACCGCATGCCGCCCTAATTTCCTTTATGATGCGCAATCCCGTGCTTAACAGTGTTTTCTTGTTTAGGTTTCCGATTTATGGTTTAGAACTTGAGATTATTTTTTTATTTTTCAAAGGGATGGGCCTATTAATCCCATTGTTTATGCAAAATTATGCTCATTTTTCCAAAGTTGGCATTGTGCACCATGATTTGCACTAATTAAAAGCTTGAAAATCATCCTCACCATTTAGGATTTATTTGGTAACTGGGTTCAATTTATGTCTGTTTCTTAAAGGTGGCATCTGCCTGTGTTATCGGCCCTTTATATTTTCAGAAAATTATATTCAGATACATTTCCAGAATATTATGGTTGCCCAATATCAGGCATACATAGCTAGTGTGCGTGACACAAGCACACTAGCTATGTTCACACACTCGAAATTTAAAACAAGTGGCAATTATGAGGTTGGAATTTCACGTTAATTACTCATTATTAAAAAATCGTGTATGTGGTACCTCAGAACTTATCTTCATAACATCGGAATCGCAACGCTCATCCTCCCTACTTCGAACTCATTCCCTTCGTCTTCAGAATAAACAAGTCGTGTCATTCGCAGAGGTCACCCATACAGCACAGAACGCTCGATGCTGCTTATTATTTTTTTTTTTGATCCAACAAAAATCATAGATATACTTGCCGAATGTAAAATAACTAAATTTTAACTTGTACCAAATATTAACTCATTTGCATTATAAAAACGAAGACAAATCATTTGATAACAATTAAACAAATGTTGGTAATGAGATTAAACTTAACACATATTGTCCTACACATGGCTACCTACATGCGCGCCAAATCTCAATCTGATCACATAATTTATCCGATTTTTAAGATTTTCGCTGAGTCATTATTGCGGGTTAATGGCGTCATAGAAAAATTATTTTCTGAATAGCACAACTACACCTAATACACCTACAGCCCGATTTTTGTACAAAGTTTCAACTCTCTAGCATAATACACAGAGAGCTACGATGATAACAGACACACACAGAGTTTTCACTCACTTGTGTGGAGCAGCCAAAGTTAATGATTTGCTTAGTTTTAAGTTCAACATTTGTATGTTATATTGTATATTATTTTGTAATGATTTTATATGTATTTATTTATTAAAAGGTATTTAAAAAAACACACACACATACGGACAACTTTGAAGAAATTACTTAGGAGGTCTTAATAAGACCTTAAACGGACAATTCCGGTATAATTCCGGTCTTGTTATTGGTCCAACACAATACTTTTCCTATATACCTACAGTATAATTAAAGAAAAGTAAAAAATTGCATTGTTAAAATATAAAAAGCATTTTTCTAAGACTATTCAATTTTTCAGAGATTAACCCCCATAAACCCCAGGAGACATAGCCTGCGTCGAGAGGATGAGTTAATGAGACACTCAGAATTATGAAAAGAGATATGACACTCTGTCTAACTTTTAGAGCTTTTGCCGAAACTTAAACTTAATGTTCAACTTTACTTGTGTATGTGGAGATAGCTGTGTAGGCAGACAAACAGCACAATAAAATCACTCAGAAGGTCTTAAAAAACTCCTAAAAGATATATTCCAGGTAAAATTTTTGTCTACAATTTTTAGAAAGAACACAATACTTTTCCTTTAAAACTAAAATAGTAGGAGAGCAAAAAGAAAAAAAAATAAAACCACGTAGATCTAGCATTAGACTAAAAGCTAAGCACTAAAATATTAAATAGAAAAAAGTAATTCACTTACCCACTATGCATCGCTACTAAACGTTTTAAAAACCTTTTGATATCCGAACTAACTACTGACATACTAAGCCATAATTTTTTTACACTAAATGAAATTTTAATTAAAAAATACACAGGCGAGTGCTCAAAGGAGAACAAAAGACCTATTCTGATATCAGTATTAGTAAGTATTAATCTAAACGAGAATTGGGTGAATGAAGATAGGAATAGGTACACCGATAGAATACAAGGTAGTGTAAGGTCATTACAGATAAGAATTAATTACTATTTTAAAAAAATAAAATTGTAGAGATTTTTCACTGAGATTTACTTTTTAAGGGAATGCAAAACCTATAGTGTCAAATGTGGAAATTCCGCTAACGTTTTTTCAGCGTGGAAGGTTTTCTATTCGCATCTCAAAAGGTATGATAAAACTTAAAAGACTCAAGTTTTTTTGCAGCCCTCTATTTATAGAGAGCTCTACCGGAATAAGTATATTTTCTTATTTCTTTGCCCCTTCTGCTCAAATAATAAAAACAAGGAAGGGAATTTTGTTCCTTACCGCTAAAAGGTTTATTAGCAAAGACAGATTGTGCTGTTGTTTTTGTTTTGAGAATTGGAGCGAAATAAAAAAGGACTAAAAGAAAGGTGACCTAATGCTTATTCGTACTGGAAATAACCATTCGTCAGCCATTAAATAACCATTAAGGATAGAGAGAGTAAACCATTAGTTCATATACTTGTATTCAGTGTACTTCTTTAAAGCTTTTGCGTAAAAGAATCCAAAAGGGGTTGAAATTATAAATAATAATCGCAGTCCAAATTTTAGGTTTTGAAGCCGATGTTTCAACAAAGGCTTAATGTCTTTAGGTTTGGACTCACTGATAAACATTTTGATCATTCAAATTCACAGGATTAATTAAATGGAATGCAGACAAAATTGGTGCATTAGATGTGATTATATCGAAAATGGTGGATTGAATGGAACTCTGATAGGCTCTTACGTACTTAGGCCATTAAAATACACTGGAGTAGAGAGTATATTAAGTTTTTGTGATTATGGGTCCTCCCTTTCTAGAAAATCTACATGTTATGTGTGACAATCTTATTAGATTGCAGTGGGAAAAGGGAACCACTTGCTTCAACCCAAGTAAGTAGCCTTCTTACGAGGGAGGCCCTAATTACCAACTTCTTTACGATCGTAAAAAACTATTAGCAAAGTAAAACAGTTAGTAGTTTGCTGTTTAAGTAAACGGCTAATAAAAACTTACCCCCCAAACCGGAATTCGAACCACCGACCAGAGTTAATGTGAAAATAAATAAAGCAGAAAGAAATTAGATTTCTCCTTCCTTTAAAAAAAACCTCGGCGATCTCATAAGCTACATTTTTAAAATTTAGCTAAAAATACTATGTGTCAATTTGTTGTTTCTTTTAAACATCAAAATAATACTTTTCAATAATATTTATTGTTTGTAATCAGTGCATACAATTCTATGTATACAGTACTATGCATCAATGCATGCAATACTATGTATACAGTACTATGCATCAATGCATGCAATAATATGCATACAGTACTATGTATACAGTACTATGCATCAATACATGCAATAATATTTATTGTTTGTAATCAGTGCATACAATTCTATGTATAGAGTACTATGCATCAATGCATGCAATACTATGCATACAGTACTATGTATACAGTACTATGCATCAATGCATGCAATACTATGTATACAGTACTATGCATCAATGCATGCAATACTATGTATACAGTACTATGCATCAATGCATGCAATTGCAATAATATGCATACAGTACTATGCATCAATACATGCAATAATATGCATACAATACTATGTATACAGTACTATGCATCAATACATGCAATAATATTCATACAGTACTATGCATCAATGCATGCAATACTATGTATACAGTACTATGCATCAATACATGCAATAATATGCCTACAGTACTATGCTTATACAGTTACTATGCATCAATGCATGCAATACTATGAATCAATAGTATAAATACTAAGCATAATTCCGACTCGCTTCGCTCGTCCTCAGATAATAGTTACTTTAGTTTTATTGCCAGCGGTCACCAATCCAGACACCTAACTTTTGTTAGGTGCCTCGCTTGATGGAGCCTAACTTTTGTGATCTAACAAAAACCATATAAATACTTGACGTATTGAAACGAAACTTAGTATACTTTTTATTACGTAAAGAAATAAATACACTTGAACTAAATTTCAACTCAAGTGGAATTGTTTCGATTTCATACAACTTTTAAAAAACGCATACAAGTAATTTGATATAAATTGAACTAATGCTGTTAATGAGATGAAACTTAGTACATATATTTGTCTTACGTTATAACTACTTGCGCGCCTTAACTCAATCCGATTAAACATTTCCCGCTTTTTTTTAATTTTCTAAATTTTTGCTGAGTCATTAATGCGGGTTAGTGACGAAATAAAAAATATTTTCGGGATAGCTCAACTACATCTAAAGATTGATTTCTGTACCAAGTTCCCATTCTCTAGCATAAATACGCTGGGAGCTACGATGATTCAGACACACAACTTTGTGAAAACTACATAGAATGTCTGAAAAATACATGAAATGTATAATTCCAGTGACATCCTAGAACACATTTTTTTGCAAACGCAATACTTTCCCTATATACCTATGGTATAAATTATGGTATAAATTAGGAAAAGTAAAAACAATGCATCATGCATTAATTTGTATTTCTTCTTATCGTCAAACAGAAAGAATATACAGTTGATAATAGAAGTTAATTACAAATAAGTTGATGAAGCAAAACGATTAAGTTTATACACGGTCAACAATGTAGCCCAGAAATTAGTTTGTCAGGGCTTCTTCGTGGTATAACCTACTTATAGGTTTCTGCTCCCAGTATAACCTACTTATAGCTTAATAATCATCATGTAACCTTTTAATAGGAAATATAGTTAGGACAGCACAGCATACCCAACACTAACTTAATTATCTCTTAAATATCGTCAACAAAGTAACTTTATATCAACTTATTTTCCTTGCAAATTTTAAAAGGATGGAAATTCATATTCCTTTCGCTAATAAGGCAACACCGATGATGATAGTTTATTATTAACGCTAGGTAAACAAAGTTTCTAGGAAAGATTATCGTAATCAATAATTATGGGATGCTGAATTAATTAAAATCGATCCCGAAACGATAAGAGGGTCTGAAATCAATCCGAAACCAAAGGCAGATGCCACTTGAAAGAAGCAGATATAAACTAAACTCAGTTATCAAAATTTTAATTTTTTGTGACATCTAACTTATGACTTCTAAAAAATGCTGAACTTATTACTATTATATGGTGAGCATGTGCTAAAAAGTCAAAGTCTTAACGACATTGTATTGAAAGGAATAGAATGACAGCACAGTATTAGCCATATGTTTAATAAACTCGATTTGTACTTACAGACGGGTTGATTAAAGCTTGAATAGCTTGATGGAGATGTTTAATGCTAAGCGTTGGAGCAGATATAGGCTGTTCTTGAGAGCCATGTTCATTGTGCTGACTACTTAGTTTGCTTCTTCCACTGCTGAATGGACATTCCAACATTACCTAAGACAGAAAATTGTATATTAGTAACCCATCAGTTATGGGAAGCATGTATTAAGGGAGTGGAGACGATGATTTGACGATTGGTTGGACTTTTAATTAATTAATTTTTAAGGTATTAAACAAAATGAGTCCTTAATCGTATTCGCGTTTAAAAGGTTAAAATTACAAATCTGATAAAGCAGCACTCATTGCGATTATAAACCAAAGCTGATGTCAATTTTACGCTTTTGTTTTCCAGACCTAAAATATTAGAGGTCTTTGGACTTTTAGATGCTCCACGTCCCTACGCTACGAGGCCTCGGTGCTAAACGCCGTGGCCGATTCAAGCAGTCCATCAATATTTGTTGTCTTGTAACAGTCCATCGTATTGCTAGTTTTACCATCCAAAATCCTCAAAAAGATTACATCCTCCCAAGTTTACGTCTCCAATTACACAATTAACACCTTTTTGTCCACGAACTAAACAATTCCAGATACTTAACCTTTAACAATTCACTGTACTCCACTCCAATATACTCTACTACACTCCCTGTCATCCAGCAATATCACTCATAACCCACTCAGAAAACATAGAAGGCGCTGGCCTAAAGACCTACTTGGTGAAATATAAAATAGCTCTCAGTCAACAGACAGAGCAATATGTAAAATACATAAAAGAAACAAACTCGGCAAGAAGTTTTACCAATAAGCAGTCTTTTCTGTCAAAATAAGCAAGCCAATAAAAGTGTATTATCGCTGTTACTCATAGATCCATGTATATAATTTTAAAAAATAAAATAAAATAATGAATAACTAATGATAAATAACTATAAAAAAATTAAAAAAATAATTTTAAACCCCCAATATTAATGAATTTTCAAATGAAATTCAAAACCATGATTTATTAACATAAATATTTTTTCCTGAGGTAGGGATTTTAGGTTCACTTTATTCTCAGTAGTACAGAACGTGAAATGCAAAATGTGTATCTACTGTAAATAGTTTTTTATACGGCGCACAAAAAAGCAAATTTACGGCTGTAAATTCTTGTACAGCAGGGAGTTCATCTATTTGCCGCAAAGAGCGCTGAAGACCTCATTCATCTTTTAGTAAAGCTATAGTTCCGCTAAATGTCAACATAGTTTTAACAGTATAACCTTCTTTTTGTCATCTGTTTCTTGATTCTTTACCATCGATCATAAAGATATTATTATTAGAGAAGCCGTATAGGTTAAATTTTTAACATCGAAAAAGTAACCTGACCACCTCGCTTATAAATAAAATCAAATATTCAGTTCAAAATTTTAGTAACTTATACAGTTGAACGTTAAAAATACAAGCAATATGCGGGAAGCCGAAAAAATTGATTTATCATAACCTTAAATAAAATCTCAAAAGAGGTTTCAATGAGGTTACACATAGCCCCTAAAAGTCCCAAAAAGATTTTCAGGCCTCTCGATGTAATGAAATAGGCTATGCACTCTCTAGAATATATTTCTATGCCATCCATAATAAATTTAATTTAATTAATACTTATTTAATGGAAATGAAATTACGAAACTAATTTCTGACTACGGGAAAATAATGTTGATGAACCAATGAAGTTGGCCTGACATGAAATTAAGGGCGAGGTTAAAGTAATATATAAACCAAGTAGGGAAACAAACACGGTTTTTGTCAGACCTGGCATGTAGTTCACATTTTGTCCACCAGGGAGTTGCCTCAAATTTGCCTATGGGTGTAAATGTAAACAAACTATTTATGGTTTTTTCAAATTTTTTGTTTTTATTGCATTTATTTGTAGAATTTAGTATAAAATGTCAATAATTTGTGTTTAGAAATGCGTTTTGTCACATCCAATACAAGTTTAAATGCTTATCTTCAAATACTGGATTTTTTTTATTAACTTAATTAAACGAGCTGATAATAAAAATTTTCTTTCGTGTGCACTACTTAACATAGTACATTTTTGCGAGTGATATTTGATTTTCCCCCTTCAAATATTAATTGTGATTAGTAATTTTACATTTTTAACCAAACATTATTGAATATAATAAAAGCAATCGTGATTTTAAGTTATATTTAAGGCAATACATTGTCGTCTGTATGTTCTTCAAAATTTTAATAAAAACATGTAGTTTGCCTTTACTATATGTTCTCTTTTTCTACAACTAATTTATTTCAACAATTATTTCACAGTATTTAATACAAAACTATCACGTACATATTAAAGTAAGAAAACACGATTAAAAGTAAAACTCACCTAATATTATCAGAGTTGCCAATAAAACTAAGTAAAAAAACGTACATCCTAAGAGGCGCATGCGCGGTTATTCCAACTTTAGCTATTTTTTATTTTTGAGCCAGCAATCAGCTGATCACGCATGTCTGAATTTTTTTTACACAGGGTAGTATAGTTTTTCTACTTGGTTTATATATTACTTTATTTATAAAAGAGGTTTAACGTCCAGGACTAACCTTATTGGCTCCGTTAAGTTTATGATTTAGGCGAGTATTAACCTAGCTAGTTGTAACTGCGGATTAAAAAAATAGTTTAAACTAGGTTTAGTATTCATAAAACTAGTTTTATGTACGGTTTATTAAAACCTGTTTAACCCTGAAATGGGTTTTATCAGCTTAGCTTAACTGCCGAATCGAGTTTTAACTAGAGATCAACTTAAACCTTCAAAATCGATGGAATAAACTACCGTTTGATCCATTCGCGGTGTTTTTAAGAATTATCTATGAAAACTTATCACATTTCTACCATTAGGCACTTAAATGTTTTGTAAACATTAAAATTGAATTTTAGATTGTTTAAAAACGTTCCGCCTTATAGATAATACTTACTTGTAATATTTGCTGCGTGCATATTTTTGTAATAACAACAATTAAATATTGTTTTGCTAAGTAATAACACACAAATCTTAATAAACATATTATCAGTAAAGAATTTTTATTAAAATTATGGTTATTAGAGGTTATTTATTTAACATTTTAATTTAAAATTAGTTAAAGTTTTTACTAAGAACACGAAATAATGTTAAAAGAAACGGAGGGAATGAAAACTAAAAACATTTATAACGGAATCAAAACAAATAGATAAAAATAAGTGTTACCAACATAACATCACGAAAATCTCATAAAAGTCAAGTTTAAACTAGATATTTCGATTAACTTATACGAGATTAATTCGAGCTTGGTGAATTGCGACAAACGCTTTAAGTTTAATTAGTTATTAAGTGGGAAGTCCGGTTAATGTAATGATTAGCACGAGCTCCAGCCACCAAGACAGTCCGGGTTCGATCCCAGTCAGGGGCTCAAGGATTTTTATGCGAGGAATGGGAATTCTTTCGCGTGTCGTCCTTTGAAAGGGACATTATGCCAGTGATTCCGAGCCTCTGCGATGTCAGGTAGCCGAGAAAAATTCCAAACCCTCAATAAACCTGGGTTTAGGCAAAATTTAGGGTTTAGGTCCTTCAATTGTTGTTTATAATAAAATCATATATATAATATTATATATATATATATATTATTATATTATATATTATTATATATATATATATATACATATATATATATATATATATATATATATATATTATATATATATATATATATAATATATATATATATACACATATTCTTATAGTTTCGAGAGTAAGAAAGCTTAGTACCGTCGTGGGGCACGTGTTGTTTCTAGTTAAAGTTATAGAAACTTAAAGTTAAGTCGCTCTTCATTGAATTAGACAAAAAATGCTTGCACTAGAACTTATAAGGTAGAACATTATCTTCTATCTAAAAGAGTTAGCAAAGAGGGCCCAACAACGTGGCCTACTAGCTAGATCATCTAACCTCATTGATTTATGTACTAAGTTTCATTCTGATCCAAAAAACGTCTTCCTTTAATCTATGCGATCCACCTCATCAGAGATATTTTCCAAAGATGTTCATTTTAGATATTGTTGATGAAAATGTGCATACAAGTATACCTGCAGCTTGTAGGTTACAGTCAGAAGGGTTAGTTGGTTTCCGTAAGGAAATTAGTTACTGTAGACCCTGGCTCTCAGCACCAAGGGTCTCAGGGTTGTATTTCTAATCTGAAATCATTAGTAAACTTCTCTCGTCTTCTAACCTTACCCTTCAATACCTAATTTACCGAAGTATATATTTGGTTACTATGACAATATGTCATAATCTTTACTATTGTTATTTCATATACATAAACCTACTTGATTGCTATGACAATCTGTCATTGTTAATTTATAATACATCAACATACTTGATTGCTATGACAAGCTGTCATTGTTAATTTATAATACATAAACATACTTCATTGCTTAGACAATCTGTCATTGTTAATTTAAATTATACTATACATTAACTTTTACTACTTATATGAATGTGCTTAAATAATATGTTTAAATTTACAAATTTTCCAGTACAGAAGTCTTGGTCAATCATTTAAAGGCATATTTGAGTGAAAATTCACAAAAAATGGTAGCTATAAAAGCTTGTAAAGTACAAGGCCCTAAATTTTCTGTATCGAAAGCTTTATAATAAAGTTTTAAAAGCTCGGTCCATTAGTCCGTAGATGGAGTAAAAGTTGTTCATCCTTCTATCTCTCTCTTTAGATTGCGGAAAAATACTACGCCGGTCAGATTGTGGACACAATTAAGTGAAACGAGGCGTGATTAAACTTATGCATTGCAACCAATTTAAAAATAAATAAATTGATGAAAAAGTCGGAATGAAAGAATAAGGGGCAAGGGATGTTTAAATATACTATCAAATAAAAATACGCCAATGAGGTTTAGATTTACGGATCTTAATTTAGATTTATCTCGCCATTGAGAAAGCATATTTGTCTGCTATATCAGAAAAATACTGGGTCGAGCCATAGAGATATATACTAGAGGGGCATAGCCTATCTCAATACATTGAGGGCATGAAACATCTTTCTGGGGCTCTCAGGGGCTCTGTGCAACCTCATTAAAACCTCCTTCAAAAGTGAGTTAAGGTTATAAGAAATCAATTGTTTTTGGCTTGCCGCACATTGTTAGTGTTTTGATTTGTATTTTTAACGTTCTTCTATATAAGTTATTGTAATTTTGTACTGATTATTTGATTATATAGCGAAGGTGGTCAGGTTACTTTTCGTGGTTTCAAATTCAACCAATAGGCCTCCCTAGTAATAATACCTCTATGGGCCGAGCCCTACGCTCAGATCCTATTCTTTGTAAATAGTAAGTGTCAAAGAGTGTGTGTAAAAATGGGCAAAATTTAAAAAAGTATTTTCAGTAACGCTGATCATGAACGCTTTTAGTGGTATCCACTTCGTGTAAGAAATCAATGATAGGTATATATGTAAAACTTTTCACACATAAGTACGCACACATAATTGGGTTTAAATGAATTGAGGGGGTACTCAAAAATATTAAGATTGAGTTAGACATTTCTATTACAAGGAAATCCTACAGTCTTTAATTCTTGTTATGATTGTCCATTATTCGCGATCAAAGCAAATCTGTTATGTTGTAACATTGCAATGACCTTGAAACAAAAGTGTAATCAAAACTAACTATTCTATCATGATTGTCCATTATTAGCGATTCAAAGCAAATCTGTTATGTTGGTAACACTTGCAATGACCTTGAAACAAAATGTAATCAAACCAACTTTCTATCCTGATTGTCCATTTATTCGCGATTCAAAGCAAATCTGTTTGTGGTAACACTTGCATGACCTTGAAACAAAAGTGTAATCAAAACCAACTATTCTATCATGATTGTCCACTATTCGCGATTCAAACTAAATCTGTAAGGTAGGTAACACTCGCAATGACCTTAAAACGAAAGGGAGATTAAAACTGTTTTATTTTTAAACCCATACTTAATAATGAATGTTCACGTTATTCATCATCAAATAATAATTTTTCTTTAATAAAATAACAAAAGATGTATTAATAAAATTCATTAAATCGTTAAAAACTAGATAAAATCAACTTCTTTGCATAAAAGCCTTTAAGAAGCATTACCTCCTATAAGGCGCGGTCGAATATCTAGAACGTTGGATTACCAACAAACTTTTTTTATAATTTTTTTTTCAAAATTTTCAGTAATTAGCCGGATTGTGATAAATGAAGCCTATTTTCCGTAATTGGCACGCTCTTTTTTGTTAATCTCAATGAGTATTTACATTCACTCAACGATTTATTTTTAATCTAACTTGGTACATACATAACTACTGCTAGACGTCAATGCTGACATGCCAAAATATAACACAAAATATTGACGTCTAACAGTAGTTATGTATGTACCAAGTTAGATTAAAATAAATCGTCGAGTGAATGTAAATATTCTTTGAGATTAACCAAAAGAGCGTGCAGATTACGGAAATAGGCTTTATTTATCACAAATCCGGCTAATTACTAAAAATGTTGAAAAAAATGATAAAAAAAGTTTGTTGGTGATCCAACGTTCTAGATATTCGACCGCGCCTTATTAACAACAAACAGTGGTGCCAACTTGCTATAGCCTAGTTTGATTTGCGAATAGTCTTACTAATTTATCTGTATGCAATTCCATCATGGAAATTCACATTATTTGTGAATATCCATTACGGAACTCTTATCATTCTTACATGATCGATCATGTAAGAATGATCGTTTTACAGTCAGTAAAACATTTAATCAATACCGGTTTTTTTTAAACTTTTGAGTCTGAATTACTGAGTAGATTTAAAGTTAATAAAAGATAGGCTTACCTTCATTTAAATTTGGAACCATTTGTTTGTGTAACAACCCTTTGAACTATTTAAAACTACGATTCGAATCAATTTGGGACTACCATTCAGAAGAGATATTCTGAACAACTAAGGATCCATTATTTTGTACTATATTTTGGTACTACTATTTAAAACAACTTTGAACCAATTCCTGAAATGATTTAGAAGTTAACAACTTTGAACCAATTCCTGAAATGATTTAGAAGTAAACAACTTTGAACCAATTCCTGAAATGATTTAGAAGTTAACAACTTTGAACCAATTCCTGAAATGATTTAGAAGTAAAACAACCTTTGAACCAATTCCTGAAATGATTTAGAAGTATCATTTGGATTAATTTGGAAATCACTATTAGGAACTACCATTTAGAACGATTTGGGACTTATGTTTAGAATTATTTGGGGCTACCATCCAAAACTACATTTCGGAACAATTCGGGACTACTATTCAGAAGAGGTATTCCAGACTCCAGACAATTAGGGATTCATTATTTGAAACAATTTTTTTTTGTTACTACAATTCAAAACAGTTTTAAATCCCTATTATAATTTGCGTTAGTCTCCATAATTGCAATACAATTGATGATGGAGCACTAACGAGACATTAAAAATTCGCTCCAGATTACTTTGTGTTTTAACTATATTTCTTATCTACCCTCGATACATATTCATGCTATGTTGTCAACGTAACATGAATATGTAATAAGAGTAGATACAATATATAGTTAGAATATAAAATAATATGACATAAATTTTTAAAATCTCACTAGCGCCTCATATCAGTTATAAATTTTTATGATTCTTTTGGAACAATTTAGACCTATCATTTGGGACTATTTGGGAACCAACATTAGAAATAATTCAGAAGCTACTATTTACCACAATTCAGAACTAACAAATAATCAACTTGCCTTTCACCTTAATTTTAAGAAATGCAATTGAAGTGACATGACGCACCGTCTTAACTTTTCAGGATTATCATGCAATTATGACTGTTTTGTTTTATTGGATTTAACCACATTTATAGTAGAAAATATTTTAGGAATAAACGAAGATGAGGTATTACAATCCAGTGTGCCTTTGTATTGATTTAAAAAATAAAAGCAAAATATGTCACGAGGGATTAGGATTATTTTTCAATTTAATAAAGCATAAATCACTTATAAGAAAGTAAGTAACGGTCAATCATCTGGAATAAATAGAATGCTTATGAAAAATCAATGAAGGAGGGTGGAGAAAGAGTGGGATAAAAGACGAGCACGTCTAGTGTCATCTCGCCTCATCCTATCACACACGATACTCTCACGTTTATTCAGTAAATTAAAGAAAATGATAGGGTTGTCTTAATATTTGCCTGATGATGAGGGTGTATGTAATACCTGAAATGATACGGATATTAAGTTCATAAATTATTTATAAACTAGCCATAAGTTATTTATTGTAAAATCAAAATATTATATTCAGGCAGTGCTGCCAGCAACTTATTTGTTAGGAAATCAAAGTATTATATTCAGGCAGTGCTGCTAGCTACTTATTTGTTGATAAATCAAAGTATTACATTCAGGTAATGCTGCCAGCAACTTATTTGTTGAGATATCGAAGTATTATATTCAGGCAGTGCTGACAGGACTTATTTGTTGAGAAATCAAAGTATTATATCCAGGCAGTAACACCAGCAACTTATTTGTTAAGATATCGAAGAAGTTAGCTATTTTTAATTTCCATTAATATTAATATTATTATATAATATATATATATATATATATATATAATATATATATATATATATATAATATAAATAGCTGATATAGTTTATAAAACACACCTACATTCAAAAGAATGCGAGTTGTATTTTTGTTACTTCAATATTGACAAAGGATTTAGAAAGGCCGAGGGGGAAATTGCTTCAAAACCTTTCAGCTAAACAGCAATGTCTGTCAAGGCGGTATCTGTTTCACTCGCTTCGGCGTATTTCTAACCCTATAGGGAGTACAGTAACTATTTGAAAATTAGTCGGCTACTTGGTAGGGTATAAAAAAAGAGGTTCCCTTTCGCTCTGCAATCTAAATAAATATTTAATTAAATGATTGGAATTTCATTTAATTCCAACTACTATGTAATTTTTAAATTTAATAAAGAGTCATAATATTTTAGGTAGAATTTGATACTGCCGAGTTTTCAAAACATGATTAGTTGACACAATAGTTAAACAGGTGATATAATATTCTTAACATAATACATTAAAAGGCATGAAACATATTTTTGGGGCTCTCCAGGGGTTTGCGTGTAACCTCATTATAACCACCTCGAAAAGTCTATTAAGGTTTTAATAAATCAATCGATATTGGCTTTTCGCACATTTTTTGTGTTTTGTTTAGTACAACGTTATATAATATGTTACAGTAATTTTGCACTATTCATTTCATTATAAATCGAACTTTACTTTTTCGATATTTCAAAATTCAAACGATAATACTATAATAGTACAACAGTGTTAATCTAAAAAGCGAAACTATTTATGAACAGCAGCGTTTCTCGCGGAAAAGCATAAATGTGTAGAAAAAGGTTTTTTTATGCCGCATAAATAAAACTTATTTTTACCGTTAATGCAAATTTTTCATTTCACGTACTGTATAACAGGAAATAAAGTGAACCTTGTTGATTAATGATAAGCGGAACACGACATTTGACACAATAAACTATATTTAACCAGCAAATAAATAAAACAATTTTGTCTTATTGGGATGCTGGAGTACAGTGACTTTTGTTTATTAACAAACCTAAAATCCCGACCTGAAAAAAAACTTAAACAACGAGCTTGACACAAGGACAATTATAAATTAAACATTTTGTGTATCGAAGTGATTTTCGCAAATTTTAATTGTGTTAATGATTACCCTAATGAAGTTGTGGACATGGGAGCGGTGAAGGCGGTGCTGAATTGAGGGGGGACATGCGAAAAAATACTACGTGCCATTCAACTTCACGAGCCATATTATGGGACTACAACAAAATCACTACGATGTGAGTTTTCTTCTAAAATTCTCAATTTCAGCCAATAGCCTGGCAAACGAACGAATCTATATGGGTTTAACATGATGAGCCCGTCAAACCAATATGGGTCCACTTGATGAACTTGACGAATCTATAGATCCAACATAATGAACTTGACGAATCTATATAGGTCCAACATAATAAACCTGACGAGCCTTGATAAGCTCAACAAAATAAACCTGACGAATATATATGGGTCAGACAAAATGAACCTGACGAATATATATAGCTCCGAAATTAACCTGACGAATATATATGGTCCAACAATAAACTGAAGAAATATATGGGTCCAACAAGATAAACCTGACGAATCTGTATGGATCATGTCCAACATAATAAACCTAAAACGAACCTATATCAGTTCAACAAAATAAACCTGACGAATATATATGGGTCCAACAAGATGAACCTGACGAATATATATGGATCATGGGTCCAACATAATAAACCTAACGAGCCTATATCAGTTTAACAAATTAAACCTGACGAGCATATATGGGTCGAACTAGATGAACCTGACGAATATATATGGGTCCAATATGATGAACTTGACGAATATATATGGGTCCAACAAGATGAACCTGACGAATCTATATGGATCATGGGTCCAACATAATAAACCTAACGAGCCTATATCAGTTCAACAAAATAAACGTGACGAGCATATATAGGTCCAACAAGATGAACTTGACAATCATATATGGGCCCAACATGTTTGGCTTGGGCGCAGGATTTAACGCGATGAAAGACGACCATGAGTACTCATGGTTTTAGGTGCTAAAGTATAGTGGTGGGTGGTATTATTAAAACCAATAATATAAATTAATATAAAACAACTAGGAGTCACATGTGGTGTATTGGTTAAGGTACGCAGCCAATACAAAGAATGAATGGACTTAAGTCATGGGTTCAATCCCAGCACGGGCCTCTAGGATTTTTATGAGAGGGATAAAAATGCTGCGTACCACGTCCTTCAGAAGCGACGAAGCCGTGGTCTCGAGCCTGTGCGTTGTCAGGTACTCGTTAAAGATCCCTTACCCCAAATGAAACTGGTATAGGCAAAATTAGGACCTCATTGTAGATTCATATATACTATACTGTTTCTGCCTGTAGTTTAACGTGTGTGAGGTTTGGTTTAACAGTGAGAGCACGTGTTGTTCCCAGTTTGCACTAGACTATAAGAATCAAGTGAAAAGACTATTAGAGTATATATTATTGCTTGGAAAATCATGAGAGAAACCATAAAAATTCACGGCTATTCTGTCTAGATTCGATGAAATATACCTACACTTGAAATTAAAAGATATAGAACACCTTCTTAGGGAGCTGGCAAAAAGGGCCCAACAACGTGGCCTTCTTGCCTGGTAGTTACTACCACTCCCCCATATTACTATCACTACTACTTACTATAAAACAACTTATAATACGAGGCCCCAGAAAAGTTGCCTGAGGTGTCGAGGCCGCGTATCATTCTAAGGCCGAACGCGCCTCCCTTCTGTTAGTCCCTTAATAACTAGCGCCCTCCTCTGCGCTAGTCCCT
>JACMZG010001893.1:27846369-27968869 GCA_018340805.1 Microvelia longipes | reverse complement strand
CCCTCCCTCCACCATCTTAAATTTGAAACCATTAGGCATAAGTTAATGAAACTCAGGTACTTTATTGTATTTCCATTATATAATATATTATATATATATATATATATATATATATATATATATATATATATATATATATATATATATTATTATATATATATATATATATATATATATATATATAATATATATATATATATATATATATATATATATATATTATATATAATATATATATATATATATATAAGCCAAAATAAGAAAGAACACTTATTATAAGGAAGGACACTAATCATAAGGAAGAACACTAATCATAATAAAGTAAATATAGGAAGACACTAATCTAAGTCTAATAAGGAAGAACACTAATTATAATAAAGAGCACTAATCATAAGGAAGAACTCTAATCATAAGGAAGAACACTAATCATAAGGAAGAACACTAATCTTAAATAAATCATAAGAAAGAATACTAGAATGAAAGAAATATCATACGGTACTAATCATACGAACATACTTCGTATTCAAGAGAGTTAGCAAAAAGGACACAATGATGAGGCTTTATTGCAAGGTGATCTATAACTTTTCCCTAATAACTATCACTATCACTAACTGTTTACACAGTGCATAATAGAACCTATACAATACAAAAACCCAAATATAGGTTCAAGATGTAAACCTATTTTCGTAACTTAATAAAAGAAACCGTTATTATTATTGGCTATTGGCAACAAAAGATTGGATTTTACAACCAAGAAATAAAAAAATATGGAGGAGAAAGCAAAAAGCATTTCCAAACTCGATTCTCCGATATTGGAAATAGAAAGAATTGCAGTACTTAAGGTTACAAGTATCTAAATGACGAGGCTTTATATCCGGAATGAGTGCTTATATCAACGGAAGCAGAAGCACAGACACCAGGAGGCGACGTATCGAGTAAAAATTGCTAACTGTAAATGAACAGTGAACAACAATAACTCACAGAGCCCTCCGCCCGATATTTTATCTCCTAAAAATGTTCTAATTGTTTTTATTTCACAGTGAGAACTGGTCGTGTAACAGCGATAAACCTTTCACGCGTTGTAATGCATAAAATAAAATGAAAATACATAGCGCCATACATACTCGATCCATTTATATGTCGCTTATAATATTAAATGTTTAGGTCACTTTGCTGTTAGTCCGTTATGGAAATTGTATTCGCGACGTTTCGCTCCTAAAGAGTAACGCATCATAAAGGATGCTGGACATCAAGACATACTTACCAGCGGAGGGGCTTAAAGCCAAAAGCGTGTCAAATTTTAGATCTGTCGACTATTTTTTCGAAATGTTAGCAGAGTCATTATTGCAGGTTAATAAGTTTTTTCCAAAAGGTTGAAATGATGTTCCCAACTTAGTTTTTTATCTATATTAAACCGTAGAAATTTAACTGTGTCGCATTGGATGTCTTTCTTCATATAATAGTGACCCCGTTGAGAATTAAAATATAGAGAAGAACCCATCTCAAAACATATGCCAAAAACAAACTGTTCATGTGAGGTACAAACTAGGCATGCTAACAATAATTACATTGACTGCGCAGGTCTTAAATTTATAGGTAAACTTACCTTCCGACGAATAGCTTCCCTCCTATTGAAGGTTATAACAATATAATAAAAATTATAACTTTATTTTGCTTATTACCACCTCGTGTCTTAATAGTTATTAAGACATTTATTTATTTATTTATTATTACATTTATGGTTATTAAAACAATAAAGATTGGTCATCATTTTTTTATTTCCTCTGAATTGTTAACATTTGTTGAACTCCTTGTTGTCTTATCCTTGTTATATAACCTGCGTTTCGCGCCTTTTACTATAACCATGGTTATAGTTCTTTTTCATGGAAGGTAAGTTTGCTTCTATTTATCAATGTCATTCACTTTTTATGGGTCAGTTGAGTTCCCTCATCGTGTCATTCTCTTTATTCAAGATCCTCAGTGTAATCCTACACAAAACAGCCATCCGGAGCAAAAAAACCATTCGTTTATGTAGACGCAAGTGTTCTAACATCTTGGTAACACAGCAAAACAACATTTGTTATTTTCTTCCTGGAGAAGTGGAGTTATAAGATACGATAAATGCAAACTTTTCTATCTGCCTCCAGAGCTTTGTATTTTCCATTAATAAAAGAGTCATCTAAACTAATAAAACATGGAAAACCCCTATCCGAGTTTTCTTTAGCAGACTTTGGAAGTTATCCAAGAATAAATCACTTGAATTTAGACGGCGACGTAAACTATACTGTAGCGACCCGACACTCCCATTCAACCTTTGAATGTATTGAATCTTAATCGAAAATCCGAAAAAACCTATTATCAATCAAGTTTAAATAAAACTAAAATAAGTACAAATAAATTTAGTGAAACAAAACAATGTATAGATGTTGTTTTGTTGAATTCGGATGTGGTTTAACACGGAATATATAGAATAGAGTAAACCGAATGGTATGTTATAATATATTAAATTCTCGCTGAGTCATTAAGCAGGTTTAGCACGCTAATTGAATTCGATATTAATTAGGTATCCTTACAAACATTGTAATGTAGAGGTTAATTCTCATGACCTATTATGGAATACATTCCATACAAAGTTAAACTTTATTTGAACATGTTGCCAAGTATTGATTGAACTGAACTACCTAATCTCAAAAATCATTTTAACTACTTTGTAAAGTTAAGTGAAAATATCTTAATTCACAAAAATAATTCGTGCCGCGTTTAAATTTTGAATGTCTCAAAAACTCTTCTAGCCACAGATGTGGTTAAGGTTAAGCATTAGAAATCGATTTTAACAAGAAATATAGAATCGGAATACAAGAATCTACATTTAGTTGACGAGGACTACTTATTATTATAATTTTAATAAATACGTTAAACTACAATTTAAAATGCTTTAAATATTGTAATGCACTGATATTTATATCAGTATTTTATGAATAATCAATCATTAATTAATAATAGAACATAATAATTCAGCAACCGGAAGTATTGCCAACTTTTTTTTTAGAAAATTGTATATTGTTAGGGTGGCAGCATTACTTAGTTGCACCAGTCAACCGGCTTTCGTGTTATCAGTAGTGCTCCTTCTATATATAGTATTATTTTAAGGTGCAACCCCACACCTCTAGGCCATAGATCCACCATGTTTTTAAATTACATTGTTAATTCAAAGCTTATTACCCAGTGATAAAACCAATCTGATCATTTTTACTGTTTTATGATTTTTTTTTTTTTAATTTTTGCTCAGTAATTTTGGACAACTAATGACGTCATAAAAATTATTTTCTAAGTTTCAACTTTCTATCATAATCATGCTGGAAGCATCCATTATAATAGTTAGACCCGTACAGATTTCCAACTTTAGAACTAGAAATAACAGAGAATATACTCCTCACCAACTATCTCCTTACTTTTGATTTAACTAAATGAAAATAGGTAGTAAGGAATTTACTACCTATCTCCTTACTATTAATTAAACTAAAAGAGAATATATCTCCTTACTACCTATCTCCTAACTATTAATTTAACTAAATGAGAATAGGTAGATAAGAGTTTACTACTTATCGCCTTACTATTAATTTAACTAAAAGAGAATATATCTCCTTACTACATCTCCTTACTATTAATTTAACTAAATAGACTATATCTCTTTACTACTTATCGCCTTACAATTAATTTAACTAAAAGAGAATACATCTCCTTACTACATATCTCCTTACTATTAATTTAACTTTTTAGACTATATCTCTTTACTACTTTATCGCCTTACTATTAATTTAACAAAAGAGAATACATCTCTTATTCAATATCTCCTTACTATTAATTTAACTTTTTAGACTATATCTCTTTACTACTTTTATCGCCTTACTATAATTTAACAAAAAGAGAATACATCTCCTTATTACATATCTCCTTACTAATTTAACATATCTCTTTACTACTTATCGCCTTACTATTAATTTAACAAAAAGAGAATACATCTCCTTATTACATATCTCCTTACAATTTTATTTAACTAAATGAGAATAGGTAGTTAAGAGTTTACTACTTATCGCCTAACTATTAATTTAACTAGAAGAGAATATATATTTATTTATTTATAAATTACATGATTACATCATAATTTTTTTACAATTTTATAATTTATAAATTTATGTTTATTTTGATTAATATTTTATGTTACGCTGCCTTTAAAAAGCGGTAATGCTTGAAGCTAAAGACGGTTTATATATTTTATAGTTGCTATTTAAATTATTTTTAAAAATCTTATTTTAATTAATTTTTATTGGTAGTTATAATTCATTATAATATAGGATTTACAATTCATGTATTCATTCCAAATTATTTTAATTATTTATGATTCTATTGTTTCCAAAGTTAATTAATATTTTTATTATACTATTACTAACTTAATTTAAAATACATTAAATTAAACTAAAAAGATAATAAATAATAATAAATGAGAAAAAATGTATAATATACATAAAATAAAAAGTATAATATAAAAGGTAAACAATAAATAATAGTTATTTATGCCATAAGGCTGAGAATGTGTCTTTATGTCACGGCAATTAGATGTACCGACGAGCGAAGCGAGTCGGGAAAAATTGCCAAGACATAAAGACATTCTCAGCCGGATGGCATACACTATTTTTTTGAGGTAGCACTCATTAAATAAAGCACTCATTAAAAAATAAAAAAAGCACTCATTAAACTGCGCTATATACTTAATTGAAAAAAAAAACGTCCAATTATTATTAACTCCATATTATCGCCGTCATTAAATTCATCCATAGCTTCACACTTTTACTCAAAAATGTAAAAGATTTACAAATAAACACACAAAAATTGTCAATTAGAACACCTTTTAAAAACGAAAAAAAAATTAGTCTACGAACAAAAACAGAAACAAATGAACGTTTTTAAATAAAGCTCATGAAGGTTTAACACAGATTGTTTTTTGAACACGCTACATTACAGTAATGGCGGCAACATATGAATTACTTTTACGTCCTAGGGGTTTTTTTACATTCATTATTGTCCTCGGAGGTGAAAAGTACTAAATAACCTCCTATAACAATAATGATTGGCTTCTCATCCTAAAAACGGTCCAATAAAGTGCTCAATTACGTACTACCTCAAAAAAAATAATTATACATTCAATTTATTATTTTTATTGTGCTAAGCTAGTGACTTAATCCAAAGGTCTATTTCTTTTTTTTATATTCATGGTAGACTTTTAGTTCTTTGATTTCTGGTGGCAGGCTATTGAATAATTTTGTAGCTCTGTAAGTGGCGTGCTTTTGGGCAAAAGAAGAATTAGTTTTCTTAGTAATCTCTTTATTAACTTACTTTATTTTTAGTAATCTCTTTATTAACTTACTTTATTTCTTAGTAATCTCTTTATTATCTTATTTTATTTCTTAGTAATCTCTTTATTATCTTACTTTATTTCTTAGTAATCTCTTTATTAACTTACTTTATTTCTTAGTAATCTGTTTTATTAATATCTCTTTACTACCTTTCTCCTAACTATTAATTTAACTGAAAGGTAATATACTTCTTATTATCTCACAGTATATAATATTTAGTACTAAGAAACAATATACTTTATAACTAAAAGATAATATACTCCTTGCAACCCATATTTTTAATATTAATTTAACTAAAAGAGAACATACTCCTTATTATCTTATAGGATATATACCTTAATACTCATAATCAATATACTCCTAACTAAAAGATAATATACCCCTTATTATCTTATAGTATATAATCTTTAATACTAAAAAACAATATACTTTATAACTAAAAGATAATATACTCCTTGCAACCCATATTTTTAATATTAATTTAACTAAAAGAGAATATACTCCTTATTATCTTATATATATCATCTTTAGTACTAAGAAACAATATACATTAGATAATATACTTCTTACTACATATCTTCTTACTATATTAATTTAACTAAAAGAGAACATACTCCTTATTATCTTATAGAATATAACCCTTAGTAATCACAATCAATATACTCTAAAAGATAATATACTCCTTACTATCTTATAATATATTATCTTTAGTACTAAGAAACAATATATCGTATAATTATATACAACTCAATTTTTAATAGTGATAAAATTATAATTTAACTAGAAAAATAGCATGCTTCTCACTATGTTATAATGTATAATCCTTAGTTCTTACAAACAAAATAATTTTAAATTTCTAGAAATACATTCCTTACTATCTTACAGTAAATAATAATTCTTAGTAGTGATAAAATTATACTTTAAACTAAAAAGAGAATATGCTTCTTACTATCTTATAATATATAATCTTTAGTTCTAACAAACAACATAGTTATAGCATATTATGTTATAAGGATACAAAATAACATATTATGTTAACACACACTAATAACATAGAAACTATCATCGTACCTATTCGTTTCAAGTGTTTTTTAAGACCTCCTACATGGTTTTCACAAAGTTGTCTGTCAGTCTGTGTATGTGTACAGTTGTATGTGTAAAGTTGTCTGTCAGTCTGTGTATGTGTACAGTTGTATGGGTAAAGTTGTCTGTGTATGTGTACAGTAGTCTGTGTATGTGTTAGTGTCGTTATCGAGTCTATTATCGTTATAGCTCCCAGTGTATGTATGCTAGAAAGTTTAACTTTGCACAAATATCAGTCTATAGGTGTAGTTATGCTATCCGGAAAATATTTTTTTTATAACAACACGATCCCGCAATAATGACTCAGTAAAAGATTTCGAAAAAATATAAACCGCGAAGAACTTTGCGATCGATTTGAGATTTGGATCGCATGTAGCCATGTATAAGACTAACATAAGTGCAAAGTTTCATCTTACACTCAGCATTAGTTTAATTTTTCATCAAATGACTTGTGTTCGGTTTTTTTTTTATAAATTAAAAATCGGAAAATAATCCAATTGGGTTAAAATTCAGTACAAGCGTATACCATTACATAAATATAATTAAAATTTAAATTTCTTGAAGACTGCAGTCCTTTATAAATATTAATTTATTTAATAACCTTTACATATAATCTTCACGACGTTTCATTGAGCGAAGCTCAACATCTTCAGGTGAAATCAAATGAAACTAAAATTGTAATGTAAAAATTTTTTTATAAACGAAATATACCAGTCCAAAAAATTTACTCTTTCATAAATATAATCATTTAAAGAAATAAGTACCCTAAGTTTCGTTTGAATATGACAAGTATATTCATGATTTTAGTTAGATTATAAAAGTTACTTGGAAGCATTGAGCTGGGTCAGGGCCTGGATAGGTGACCGTTAAGAATAAAACGGACGTATTTACTGTCTTAGAAAGAGCGAAGTGAATCCGAAGACTCTTTAGAGTATAAATTTAATGACATGTATTTTTCACTTGTATATAGGGGGGGGGGATGAGCGTAGCAAATTTTATGTGATAAGGAAAAGTTCCAAAGTACCCCTTACCTGATTTTAAGTACCTACAATGATATGTAGATATTTGTTCTTTTTTTCGAAAAAATTTACAAAAAACATCTTAATATGTTTAAATTTAGAGAGTGTATTTCTTAATATAATAACGAATTGTACAATGTTTCATTTCAAATGGCTGTTATATCCACGCTTATGTCTTCTTCAATCTCTTAGAGTAGCATCAAGCTAGGTCAGAAGGTGGATAGGCGACCGCTAGGATTAAAACTAATCTTTTAAATTCTGAGGACGACTCAAGCGATCCCGAAATAGCATGGAAGTACTTAGCAAATTAAAAAACATAAAAAGAGATTCGAGGTACCCAGTAATCGTAATTTTCATTATTGTAATAAATACACAAATTTAACTAATAATAGTGTTAATTACACCATGACTGTTTATTCCTAATATTATGATTTACTCTCCATAAACTATTTATCTCACACGTTTATGTTGTAGTCATTGCAGAAATATATGTATTAATGCAATAAATAGGTTCATAGATGTTACTGAAAAACATTTTATTAAAAGCTTGGAAAAATACTCACGGCTGATGTTGTTGCTGTATGGGGGGGATTAGAACGGGATTACCGAGCCCGCACCTAATAGCACCGCTAACACCATAATAATCCCCAGTAATCTTTTAAGCCTATTTCGTTTATTTCTTTTGTTTTACTTAATTTATTGTTTTTTTAAATGTATAAATATAATTTTTATATTTATTTTTTACTTTTAATTATTTCTATTTTTTTTTTTATTTTGTTGTATATTTTAGATCAGAGCTTGGGATAGGAATAAATAGAATGGAGATAAATATAATTTGATTTGTCGGGTTCTCGCGAGCTGGTCGAGAGAGAACAACGCGACGCGGTAGAGCGAAAGAAAGTTAGAAGCAGACTGAAAGGTTACACCAACCTATACCAAGTTCCTACTTGCCGAATCCTCCACTAGAAGCGCTACCCTCTTCATTTTTCCCAGTTACCTACACAATATATGAATCGCCTCACAATTTTTTTCACGATTTTCGTGAGACACCCTTTTTTAGCTTACCATTTGAAAACGGAGAGAAGTTAAAGTATTTTTGTTAGAATAGGTCTTCTTGCCTCCTCGGCGCATCTCTCATTATAAATCCATTATGAATCGAGGAAACCTCTCTCTATCTCTTCAACCTTTTAAAAATTACGGATTTTTCATTCAATTTTCAATACGTATTACGATATTTTTTCAAATAAATATACATTTTATTGAATCTGTTCAAATAAATTATAATTCTCTTTAATGCTTTTTATTTACATTGTAAATGGGTGCCCCATTTAATTCGAAACAATAAAATATCAAGAAATTCTTAAGTACATCAGACATAAGTCATAGTTTATGTTCATGTGAGTACATGGAGCATGTGTACATAGCGCGTATGTACATGTCACGTGAGTACATGAAGCATGTGTACATAACGCGTATGTACATGAAGCGCGTGTACAGGGCAACAAAATATTATACGAAGCAAATCTCGATTTTTATTCAAATAAATACAAGCTGTCAACTATGAAACAAACTTCTCCAATAAAATGAAAACCTGGGGACAGGGTACCTTGGAACTTTTCCTCGACATATCGGATTAGCTACACTCACCCCTTCGGACTTGTACCCCTCGTCCTCAGAATATAGAAAATGCCTAATTTATAATACAGTAGATCTTCCGCCTACCGTCTGTTCTCAAATAGAGATCAGTTTCAATTCGAGCGGTTGCCTATCAACTCTCTGTCTACGCTTGATGCTGTTAAAAATATCAAACACGTCTGATACAACTGTGAATATAGCTGTACAAAATAAAATTAACAATTCGTTAAAATGAAACTCTATATTTATTTTATTTAGAATAAACTTGTTCCGAATATCAACTTACCTGGATAATTTGTCGATCTTAAACTTAAAAAAAAAAAATTTATTAAGAAGTTTCTTTTTGTGGACTTAAAAAAAAATATATAAATAAAAACAGGTTAATTACACAAAAGTCCTTTATTGTTTAATATATTAATAACTAAGCTTTCGACTAAAATTAGTCATCATCAGAGTTTAAAAAATAAAATTAAAATACAATTTTACAAAAACTTTCATATTGCACTTGGTATGGTTTGGTAAGTTGTTTAAAAAACCGTTAAAAAAAATCAGTGTTACCAATATTTAGTTGAAAAAACAATATTTTAAACTAAATTTAAGACTTTTAAGATTTAAGAGTTAAAAGTTTGATATGTTTTTTACAATCTCTTGGTAAAAAATTCAAACATTTGTCTTCTATAAATCTAGGAATGAAAAAAATTGTTACCTGTCATTAGATAACCATTTAGCTAGTACTGATAATAAAATGAAATAGCTCATTGTTGTTCTTGTTGACTAATGCTTATTAGTTGCTTAAATTTGTAATGCTATAATTAGTTTTAGTATGCTTAAAATTATGCTAATACTAATAATTTATTTCTTCCGCGTTTTATGATTTTTTTGAAATTTTTGCTTGTTAATGACGTCATAAAAAACTTATTTAATAAGTCCTCTCTTACTTTTAATAATTATAAATAAATACAGTTTTGTGAGCGCGACGAGCCCATTAATACTATTTTTCATCATTAATGTAAAAACAATGGAGTGAGCGAAACGAGCCTCTTTTCTTAAATTTGACATTTAACAACAATGGGTTGTTGTTTTATGACATCTTGTTATAAGAGACGGAATATACAATAGTTATATAAAGCATGAACGATTGTTGTTATACAGGGTGGCACATTACCCTGTTTATTTAGCTCGTATGGAGCTTTACCCATAAATTACGTATCTACCCCCACTAAGTCGAACACCGGGAGTTTAAATACCCAACTATTTTTTTTTGGTAATCGTCTAGAATGTATGGTTATCTGACTCCAAAATGTGTTTTTTACGGTAACTATAAAAATTTAAATAGGAGCATACCATCAAATGGTACATTTCTGAAAGTATGTTATATTTTGGACAATTTTATATCAACATCGCTGAATTCCGGTAATTTTTCCCAAACTTTTTTTCCCATACAATGTATTAAAAGTAATAAATTCCGGTATACCAGTAAGCTTATTTTTAATTATAAATAGGTAATAGCCCTTATGTGTATGTCAAATAATAGCTTGGGAAAAATTTACCGGAATTTAATTATATTGGAATCAAATTGTTTTGAATATCACAGTTCTTGATAAAATAAAAGTATGATATAGAGGTAGGCTCCAATGAAACTTGTAAAAGTTATCGTAAAAAAACACTTTGTTAATTAAGGTACAATGCATGCTAGACGATAACCAAACGAATAATTGAGTACTCAAACTTCCAGTGGTCAACTTCGCGATAGCTCCACACGATGCTGAGTTAATCAGGGTAAGTTATACGCACCCTATATAACTTACGTAGAAATATACTTTTCATATATTTTATGCGCGGGTAAAGCAAGACAATATTATTATATCATTTGATACTACCGAGTTTTACAAAACATGAATAGTTGACACAATATGACTGTGAGAGAGACAACCTTGCTTGCTACATTTCCCAGATGTCTCTCGCACATTATATTGTGTCAACTTATCATGTTTGCAAAACTCGGTAGTATTAAATTATATGTTTGCTTGCCAAGCATGACGACGGTAAGATAGTCTCCGTTAAATACTTCACATTATATTCTTCGGAATTTTACTTGAAGGTCAGAGTGAGTTCAGGCTCTGTCGGTGCCCTGGTGAGTTAGACGTAACGAAACAGAGTGGGACATGACATTATGTCGAGCCATCAATGATGACGAATGTCGAATGATGGAACAGTTCCCAGATGTAGCATTGCATTTTGCTTGCTACATTTCCAAGGTGTCTCTCGCACAATTATATTGTGACGATAGTATTACTTTTCCTAATTCTGTATACTAGTTAAATATGATTTCGTTGGAATGAAAAATGAAGCAAATAACACGATAAAGGAGCTAAGCACATTATAAACAAACAAGGTTTTACTAATTATTAATATCTCGCGTGCCGAGCTACCACTCTATTATCTCTATTAAACATCAAATTAACTCTTAACAAATAATATAGATAAAGAGTAACATGGCATTCGCGCTTATATCGCAACGTTTGCATAATTAATAAATCTATTAAATGACCTGTAAGGTCATCCTTTTGTGGCTCACATCAACGTAAAAAGCTTTTTACTATGACTGCAGTGCTTCGATCAAGTCACAGTTTAGAAGAGACCTGTGTCATGTTGCCTAATTCATAAGGTCTTTTTACTTCGGGATCGCTATGCTCGACCATAGAATTGAAAGTTACTCCAACGTTTAGGGCACTGACAACGACAGCGGATCACAGACACACGCCTACACATATAGATGTCATAATGAAAACCACCCAGAACGTCTAAAACCAATGAGAATAATATTTAGAGGGAGAATTTAGGTAAAACATCAAAGTGTTAACGGGTCTGGAAGTGAGACAGTTTCCGTAAGGTACCACAATAGTACATAAACCTACTAGAGCTTCACTAAAGAGAGACTAAAGACTCATAATTCTTATTCATTAGTCATGTATATTATGACTATATGATGATAAGGGGTCTGGAAGTGAGACAGTTTCCGTAAGGTACCATAATGTACTTACATCTACTAGAGCTACATCAAGACTAAGAACTCATCACTCATATTTATAAGTCAATTTATGACTATATGATGATAAGGGGTCTAGAAGTGAGACAGTTTCCGTAAGGTACCATAATGGTACTTACATCTACTAGAGCACTAACAAACGAGAGACTCATCACATCAATTTATAAAGTCATATTATACTATTGATGAAATAAGGGTCTGGAAGTGAGACAGTTTCCGTAAGGTACCATAATGGTACTTACATCTACTAGAGCTTCACTAAAGAGAGACTAGAGACTCATCACTCATATTTATCAGTCATATTATGACTATATGATGATAAGGGGTCTGGAAGTGAGACAGTTTCCGTAAGGTACATAATGATACATTACAATCTAATAGAGCTACACTTTAAATCAGAGACTATGAGACTCATCACTATATTTTATATAGTCATATTATGGACTATATGATGATAAGGGTCTTGGAATTTGAACAGTTTCCGTAATCGGTACCATAATGTACCTTACAGTCACATAAGCTAACTAAACAGAGACAGGAGACTATCACTCATATTTATTAATTCATATTATACTAATGATGATACGGGTTGGAAGTAGAAGTTTCGTAAGTACCATAAGGTACTTACATTATAGAGCTACACTTAACAGAACTAGAGATTCATCATTTTATAAGTATATTATTTTGGACTATAGTGATAATGGTGGAAGTGAGACAGTTTCGTAGGTACCATAATCCGTACCTTAATCTACTATGCTTCACTAAAGAGAGACTAAAACTTCACTCATATTTTTGTCATTATTAATGACTAGAGATATAAGGTGAAGGAGACAGATTTCGTAAGTACCAAATGTACTTAACATATTACTATAGCTACACTAAACAGAAGACTGAGAGACCATCACTAATTTATAGTTATTATTAATATGATGATTGTAAGGGTCTAGAAGTAGACGTTCCGTAAGGTACATAATGGTACTACCATGAACTAGAGGCTTTCACAAACAAACTAGATCATCACTAGATTATTTATAAGTCATATAGATGACTAATGATGATAAGGGGTCTTGAAGTGAGACAGATTTCAGGACCATAATAGGTACTTACATTCTACTAAGCTCACTAAAGACGAGACTAGAGACTCTCACTCATATTTATTAGTCATATATATTATGACTATATGAGGGGTCTGGAAGTGAGACAGTTTCCGTAAGGAAACTTATTTATTTATTTATTTAGCTCCGATTATTATTTACGTGAATAGATAGTTGTAATAAGGTACACAAAAATGAACCATATTACAACGATCTACTCAGGTAGTCAATTATTATTTACCGGCAGCTTCAATTATTATTTACCTGAGTAGATAGTTGTAATAAGGTACACAAAAATGTACCATATTACAACGATCTACTCAGTAATTCATTATTATTACCGTCAGCTTTAATATACAATAATTTTAATTTACTATAGCACAATATGTGCCGTTCTTTTGATAGAAATATCCACATGACTTATTGTACAAACAATTTTATTACTTTAGCAATAAAACGTTCCTCTTGCAAAACTACTTTATTATTTGCTATCCTGTCTAAACAATTTACTTCCCATCAAAACTTTGTTTATTGTACCTTATTGACACGCTTATCGAGGAAACAATATTAAGAAGTAATAATATTTAAAGATGTAATTCGTAAGTCATTACATGCAGCTTGTTTGCTAGGCGTCATTATTCTGTTTACCTCACGAGTTTCATGTTGACGTAGAGAGGAAATAGGTAAATTGTTGTTTAAATGAAACTGAAATAATAAAAGTAAATAAGTTAATTGCAAGAGTAGGGAAATGAAGTTGGTAAATAAGTTAGAGTAGCTACTCAAACACCGCATAGCTTGCTGTGTCAACACTGACTGTTCAGAAGCTGGTTTATTGAGAATTCATTTTTAACACTGTTTGCTCTCTAGAGCAATAGTCGATTAGGCAACTCGGCTGTCAAATTTGATTTTATTGCTTAGTAAATTTAATTACGTACTTAATAAAAATAAATTAAACTTCTCCCCACCAATTCGGATTGGCTTCTCTCGCCAAATTTTTATTGTTTGTTATATCTAGTCCTTGGGGCCATTTTTGAAATTAATAACCTTGTCATAGTCTTTAGATTCACAGTTATTTTAATAGCTTTGTAATTTTTCGAACTTAATCGGTGTGTCAATGATGCTTATCTCATCTGGATTTTTAGGGTTGGCTGAAGAAGTCTTTTAATGTGAGTTATTGTCTGATCTAAGCGCAGTTTTGATACAAAAATTGAGGCATAATTTTTCGCGATCTTTTGTGGTTTAACAGAGCCATTTTCATTTGTTAAACATCTTTATAAGATTTAATATTGGAATCTGCAACATTCTTTGGGTACTTTCAATGTTATTCAGTTTTTGATTGCTGGTTCTTCATTGCTTTTTGAATAATGGCGCCAAACTTAAATCTGTTTGCAATGCCATCATGATTAATTCATTTTCTTAATCAGGATTTGAATTTCGTTGTTTGGTTCAGTGGCACCACTGTCTGTCAAGGTCGTTTGTTTAAAATCAAACTTGTCATTTGAAACGGTTTCTTCTCAAAATTGTTATCGTCTTTTAATAAGTTAATAATGTTTTTTGTTACCTTTTCTTTATTAAGGTTTTCATTTTCGGTAACAAGTGCTTGATTTGGTGACAGTTTCCCGTTTGATAATGTAAATACATATTCACTTTTCGTTTCCGGTACTTGGTTGCAAGATTAGTTTTCTCATTTGTGTGAATTCTTCTATTAAATCTTTAATTTCTTTAATTAAGTCAATAATTGATGAGTTTTTACATAAAATGCAGTAAAATTTGAGTGTTCGGACCCCCTTAGAGTAATCTATCACCTTGACTTCAGAGGCTCTCAATCCCGAGCAGTTTTTATGCATTATGTTTTCAGATCCATCACATTGAAATTGCACAAGATTCAATTATCTTGTGTACATTAAATGCACACATTGGCCATATAGAGGTATAGTTAATATTAAATATTAATAAAAACTCAGATCGAGATTTATCACTGATAGCACTTGTTTATCACTGTCATACAACATAGTAAAAACACCTCCGAAGGTTTTAAAAACACCCGAAACGGATAATTCAAGTTATATCCTGGTTTTATATTTTTATAGCAAGCACAACCTTATTACTAAATACCTGCAGTTTAAATAAGGAAAAGTAAAAATTCGAAATTTATTTTATTGCCCCCAAAAGACTTCTTTTGATCAGAAAGAGATTTTGAGCCGCCATTACAATCATAAATCGAAAAAAATGTATTTGGTCGGGTGTTTAGGGGAACCCTTATTTGAAAGGCCAAGTATCCCCCCCCCCCAAGTAAATATTAAATGATGACTTAGAATGATCTTTTTTTCTAACGACTGATTTCATGCTGTATAATTTCTATTGGGGGGTTAAAATTTCGTACGCACCACGATGTGGTCGCTCAATGAGTCCCTTAAAATGTCCACTACGGCTACGCCTCGATATTTATAACTATTAATTCCTTCGGCTTTGTTCTTTTGGAACGAAAATACGTACCATTGGCGGCAATGGGGGGGGGGGTTAATGCTTGGCTTTTCTATAAAATGCACACAGCTCTTTCAAAAAGCATAAAAAGGAAGCCACGTTAAGCAATTTAGGTAGCGAATTGAGGCTTATTTTTCAATTGGACAATTAATCATGTTTGCTATTGATCTATTGTACCATTGACCGCAATCTTGTTCACGACACCAACCTATTTGATTTTTATTATATTTCTAACAGATTCGTGACGACTATTCCTGTTGGACGTATAACTAGTAGCTAAAGGAACAACAGCGACCGCATCATTAGATGGCCTATATTAGAACTATGTTTGACTCAAGGTTAAGTCATGTGTCAGTTTAGTTCGTGTTGCGATTTCTCACATAAAAATTGACCCTTCTTTTTAAATTCATTCTGAAATTACTAAACTAGCAAAGGAAGTGACACCCATTTTGATTTTTAAATGAAAAAGTCCTTTGCAACAACCCCCCCCCCCCTTTAAGGATGCGGAAGATTATTATTTTGATTTAATCTCAAATTTTTTATCATTCGTGAAACAGAAGCGGATCACGAAGGTTTTAATCAAAGTTTAAGTAAGATAAGAAGCACGGGTTTGTAATCTCCTCCTCTCCCCTTCTCAGATCGCATTATACACCCCTCCCAGAATTCAGCTCTCAGTAGGCTTAGGATAGCGCCACTGATACGTAGTCGAGAACTCTATATTCTAGATGCACCACTAATTATAGCGAATTATCTGAAAATTCGCGCTTATTAAATTTGTTTACAGTAAATAATACAGTATTGTAGAGAACTATTTACTATCATCTAGCATTGTATGAACTTCGCGTCATCCAGTTGATAAATACAATTTTATTATTCTCAGCAATCGTCGTACAAAATTGACTATTATGCGTTTGGACTTTAATCGTCCGAGTTTATTTAGTCATGGGTTCAATCCCAGCGTGGGACTCTGGGATTTTTATGAGAGGGATAAAAATTCTGCGTACCACGTCCTTCAGAAGGGCGTAAAGCCGGTGGTCTCTAGCCTGTGCGTTGTCAGGTACTCGTCAAAGATCCCTTACCCTAAATAAAAATGGGGATGGGCAACATTTAGGACCCTCATTGTAGATTCATTATAATACTATATTAGTCTGCCTTGTAGTTTAAAGTGTATGGAGGTTTGGTTTAACAGTGAGCGCACGTGTTGCTTCTAGTTTTTGATAGAGTATATGAGTCAGTGAAAATATGTATGATTGCTTGAAAAAGCATGACAGGAACCATAGAAATTCACGGCTGTCTAGATTAGATGAAATATAACTACACTCGAAATTAAAAGATATAGAACACTATCTTAGGGAGCAGCCAAAAAGGGCCCAACAACATAGCATACTTATTTGGTAGTAACTGCCACTCCCCCATATTACTACTATTACAATTATGCGTTTTATCTAAACTGCATAAGGAATGTACTACCACTATGAAACTAAAAAAATTAACCCGGTATGCTGTATGCTAAGTCATATAGTCGTTTTCTATGTTTTTGGGGTGCTAAAATCTTATAAAGCCGGGATAAGAATACTCAAAGCTAGAGTTCTTTTCCTTTCCTTTATAATTAAAGGTTTATTTTCAGAATAATTTGGATCAAAGTAGTACAAAATGAGTTACATTGTTTCATTTTTTAAGCCTGGCTATTGGGCTAATCTTTTTTTTGTAAGTTATATTATATATAAAAATATATAACATATATATATATATATATATATATATATATATATATATATATATATATATATATATATATATATATATAATTATATATATAATATTATATATATATATACAGGGTGTTTCATATAAAGTGTCCACAGAAAAGGAGGTGATAGTACTCCTCAAAAGGAACAAAAAATGTCCTATAATATAAACCCCGATCTCCAACCGTTTTCCCACAAGGTCAAATTTAATATTTCAAAAAATATTTGACCTCACATCATAAAATTGTTAATATGGGATTTAACTATTCAAGCTAGAAAGGCGAAATCAGTATCATTAGAAAGCTGAGTAAATTTCCTAAAGGACAAACTACTAACCATGTCAAATATTTTGGAACTACTGCCCAAACTTTTGCATGAAACATGATTTTTTAAAAAAAATGAATTTTTATGAAATTTTTGTAGTAGGGCATTATAGGAAGTAAGAGATGAGCAAAGTTCAGCCAAGAACGGAAAAAACTTCTCTTATGATTGCCCTTTAAGAAAAATTAAATAATTTTATACATTCAATAGTCAAAATTTTAAGCCATTCTTCCTAGAAGTTGCAAAAACTGATATTTTTTTGGCATTTTTGCATATGTCCTACAATGTTAATTACATGGTACAAAATAATTAAAAATCTCAAAAGCAAGGGAAAAGAGTGGTTTAGAGAAAAATGTGCAAGAATAAAATAGGTTTTTTACCTTCTAGAGTCTAAAAATCGTATTATTAAATTATTTTCGAAAATAATTTTTTTTATTAAAATAACACATTATTTTCACTTTTATACGACAAAAATGATCAGTTTTGCAACTTCTAGCAACAATAGCTTACATTTTTGTCTATTGAATGTATGAAAATATTTACATTTTCTTAAAGGTCAGTCATAAGAGAAGTTTTTTCCGTTCTTGGCTGAACTTTTGCTCATCTCTTACTTCCTCTAATGCCCTACTACAAAAATTCCATAAAATTCATTTTTTTTTAAAATCATGTTTCATGCAAAATTTTGGGCAGTAGTTCCAAAATATTTGACATGGTTAGTAGTTTGTCCTTTAGGAAATTTACTCAGCTTTCTAATGCTACCAATTTCGCCTTTCTAGCTTGAATAGTTAAATCCCTATTAACAATTTTATGATGTGAGGTCAAATATTTTTTTGAAATATTAAATTTGACCTGTGGGAAAACGGTTGGAGATCGGGGTTTTATTATAGGATTTTTTGTTCCTTTTGAGGAGTACTATCACCTCCTTTTCTGGTGGACACTTTATATGAAACACCCTGTATATATATATATATATATATATATATATCGTATTTTTCTGACACAATCTTGACTTTGACTCCTATTTTCCCACCTATCAATGAGTGAAATTATTTAAGGAAATTCAGTTAGTGAAAATATTAGAAACTTTAAGATATTTTTTGATGAGCTATCATTTTTATATTTCTGTTATTGTATAGCTGTAATAAAGAAGTAAGTAGGATAATGAAATTAAATACACAGAGTACTGGATGAGCGAACTCATTGTACTATAAGAAGTCATCTATTGTGTATGATTTTTGAAGCGACACGTAGAGATGCTACTCTCTGTACTGTATCTGCGGGATGCCGCCTCTCTAGGAGGTACTCTGTGGAGCGCCCTATCGGTGTTTCGGAGGCGGTCATCGATCAGTTTCACCCCCGAGTCGGGAGGCCTGCGTCAGTCGCCTTTTGGCAACACTGTCGGCAACTCGGTTTATACTAGCAGTTAAAGTCATTTTCACGTACTTATTTGTATGTATCGGACGTAGTCGACAAAATAATAATTTACATAAAATAGTCGTAAGACATCATGGTAAGTTTTGAATATTTATTATATTTTTAACAAGGTATCACGTTGAGATAATATATAAAGTAAACACCAAGATACAAAATATTATATAAACTACATTCACTTAAATGATCACTTTCTTCTCACTTATCTTTTGACGATAAAATAACAATTCTTTAGTCTTAACATCATATTTATTCAAAATTAATTAATTGAGAGATGCAGAAAAACCAAATTTTATCATAATCAGCAAAAGAAATAGAACCATTTTATCTATATTAACACTAAAGCCGCCAATTTCAAAAACTTTTTTATAAATCATTTAATTTAATTAATTAACATTAGCTTGTTATTACTTTATTTAGTAGAGTAATAACAATTTTAGATAATTAAAATATATCGCAATTATTGCAATGAATGTAAAATGTAAGCAATAATAACAATTATTGCAGAAATCAAAGCAACGGTAAACATTTGCAGCAATGAAATTGCAACAATAGAAAATTCGCAGCAATGATTACAACGTAAGAAAATTCGCAGCAATGATTGGACCGTTAGGAAAATCGAAAAAATAATTGCAACGTTAGAAAATTCGCAGCAATGATTGCAACGTAAGAAAATTCGCAGCAATGACTTCAACGTTAGAAAATTCGCAAAAATAATTGCAACGTTAGAAAAATCGCAAAAATAATTGCAATGTTAGAAAAATCGCAAAAATAATTGCAATGTTAGAAAATTTGCAGCAATGATTATAACGTTAGACAATTTGCAGCAATGATTGCAACGTTAGAAAATTCGCAAAAATAATTGTAACGTTAGAAAAATCGCAGCAATGATTGCAATGTTAGATAATTCGCATCAATGATTGCAATAACATAAAAATTGGATGCGGAACCTTAGAACATTTTCTAATCACATCAGACTCGCTTCGCTTGTCCTCATATAGTAAATACATTATTTTCATACTTAGCGGTCATCTAGGCACTGACCACGCTCGATGCACTTAGCTTTTATGATCCAACAAAAATCATGGATATAATTGTCCGTCCTATTGAAACGAAACTAAGAATTCTTATTTATTACGTCAAGGTATACACTTATACCGAATTAAAACAGAATTTATTTATTGATACCCTACGGACAAAAGTGTCCATTCACAACAATCTTAAAACTATACAAAGTTTAACAAAATACAATAAATTGTCAAAATTAAAAGAATCTCTAAACGATCAAAACACTGATTATGAATTTTTTAAATGTTAATAAGTTATTTCGCGGGTCAGTGGCGTCATATAAAATATTTTTAGGGTAGCCCAACGCCTAACTATATCTAAAGATAAATTTTTGTACATAGTTCAAGTCTGTAGTAAAATACGCTAAGAGCTATCATAATAATAATGTGTGGGTGCACAACTTTGGGGTCTTAATAAAACGGATTATTTATTAAACATCTCGGTTTTAATATTTTTTTCAAACACAACAGTTTTTCCAAGATAATTACTATATAGACATACAATCTTGGACACAACGAAAAACGCAGTTTCGTTTCAAGATAAATGTAGTAAGCAAGGTTGTATTTACCCGCAGTTGAAGTCAGCAAATGAATATTCAGCTACCGTCGATACTTGCTGTTGGATATGGATATCCCTGGACCGTTTTTCGGCATAACGCATCATCACAGTTGGGGCAACACTCGAGCTCTCAACTAACAAAGTTTATATCCAGTGAATAACTTCTAGTCTCAATGAGAGCAAGACGAGTCCTCATAAATACTCCACAGCAGATGTTAGATATTTGAGAAGTTGCTTTCTGTTCTTTCGGTGTCTCTTATAACACTGACATCTAATAGTTAGTCCCTACTATAATCAGAAAATAATTTGTATAATAAAACAAACTCAGCTATTACTAAGACATTACAATAGTTTAAACTAAACTACTCCAATGTGTAAATCGCAGTTTTTATTTTAATATAAGAGGCAAATGTTGAATATTAGAGAAGTTGCTTCTCGTTCTTTCAGTTTCTTCTTATCAACACTTATTTATAAAGTTAATCCCTACTGTAACAAGATTAATGTATATCTTAAAACAAAAATTAGTTTTCACAATGAAACCCGTACATAAAAAAATACTCTAGGCCAGTGTGATAACCAGTTTTGTTTCAAAATAGATGATGTCCTCTTTACTACTCTACAGCAGATGTTAGATATTTGATAAGTTGCTCTTCTGTTATTTTTGGTTTCTTCTTATCAACACTTACTAAATGTAGTTAATTACTACTGTAACAAGCGTAATGTATATCCTAAAACAAATTAATTATCACAATGACAAGATAAACAAAATACTCTGGGTCAGTGTGAATAACCAGATTTTTTTTTAAAATAAGATAATGTCCTCTCCACTTCCTCTTTACAGCAGATGTTAGATATTTGATAAGGTTGCTTTCTGTTATTTTGGTTTCTTCTTATCAACACTTACTAATGTAGTTAATTACTACTGTAACAAGCGTAATGTATATCCTAAAACAAAATTAATTATCACAATGACCAAGATAATACAAAATACTCTGGGTCAGTGTGATAACCAGATTTTTGTTTTAAAAAATAGATAATGTCTTCTCTCCACTTCTTTACAGCAGATGTTTAGATATTTTGATAAGTTGCTTTTCTGTTATTTTGGTTTCTTATCTTATCAACACTACTACATTGTAAGTTAATTACTACTGTAACAATGCGTAATGTATATTCTAAACAAAATTAATTATCACAATGACCAAGATAATACAAAATACTCTGGGTCAGTGTGATAACCAGATTTGTTTTAAAATAGATAATATCCTCTCCACTTCTTTACAGCAGATGTTAGATATTTGATAAGGTTTGCTTTCTGTTATTTTGGTTTCTTCTTATCCATCATACCTTACTTTAGTTAATTATATGTATGATTTCAAGCGTACTATGTAACAATAATGTATATGCCTACCAAACAAAATTAATTAATCACACATGACCAATGACTAAATATCAATCTGGTCGTGTGACCTCCAGTCTATGTGGAAAAATAGATTACATGTTTCCAAGATTCTGCAAGAATAGAGATGAAATAATGCAGAGATATTCCACTATTTTTTTAGCAGATGTATAGCTATTTGATAAGTGGTTTATTAAAATTAACTTTTGGTTTTCTTATTTATCTCACTTAACGGGGTTAATTACTACTTAACAAACTGATACAAGTAAGAATAATACAATAAAAAAAAATTAAATATTAATTATCACAATAAGTTTGAACTCCAACAAGTTTACAATTATATACTAAAATAGTTGTCTCAGTGTGTCATAAATGCATTATAAAGATCTGTTTAACCAGTGTTTAAAATAGAAATGTCCTCTCCAACACAGTTGCTTTCTGTTATTTTGGTTTCTTCTTATCAACACTTACTAATGTAGTTAATTACTACTGTAACAAGCGTAATGTATATCCTAAAACAAAATTAATTATCACAATGACCAAGATAATACAAAATACTCTGGGTCAGTGTGATAACCAGATTTGTTTTAAAATAGATAATGTCCTCTCCACTTCTTTACAGCAGATGTTAGATATTTGATAAGTTGCTTTTGGTTATTTTGGTTTTTTCTAATCAACATTTACTAATGAAGTTAATCCCTACTAAAAACAAGCGTAATGTATATCTTAAAACAAAATTAATTATCACAATGACCTACATAATACAAAAAACTTTCGGTCAGAGTGTTAACTAACAACAGCTATACTTTGCTGACCGTTACTTTGCATCACTCTCCACTTGGTGAGGCTGGTTCTGGGGGGGGGGCAAGTTTCTTAGGGCCAGCTGTTTTTTAGCACATCTAAAAGCAGGTATGGCGTATACTGAACTTCTGACGATGTATTTTGCTTCCAGATGTTTGAGTCTATGAATAGTCTTATATCTTTGAATTTCTTTCTCGATGATAAACACAGGGCATGCCGAAGATCAAGATGTGTGGTACCCACCACAGTTACCTCGGGTACTTAATACTAATGTGCCCGAATTAAAAGCATATAAATCACCGGGGGCTTTGTAAAATGCTGCCTTCAGTCATTCTTAGGGAACTTCGCATTTTAAGGTCAGGAAGTAGGCAGCTCGCAGTTGCCTCTGGAGGTTCAACGGGTCACCTGTTCCACCTTAATTACTCCTTACGGCAAAATCTATTCTCCATTTCAATAGATTTCTGCAGAAGATAACTCCCTTGTAACTGTTTAATCTCTCGTCCATCCCAACACTGATGCTAATCCCAGCTAGTTCTTTTACGGCTGCAAGCTTCTCCGTTTGGCTTTTCAAAGCAACCCCAAAAAAGGGTGCCAAAGCCAGTCATTGAGCCCCTTAGCCTCACCACCTTATGTCACAAAACACTAGAAAATCTTTTTACGGTCTGTCTAACAAACCTCTTACCATCTCAATTACTCCTACTCAACGAGTCATTACTTGGTTTATAAGCCCTAGGTTTTACTTAAGGTGAAGGGATATATCAGGCGTGGTGTGACCGGAGAGGAGAGAAGATTGTCGGCCAGTGATTGGATAATTGACTGACCAGTTATTACTCCATCCTGGCGTAATGACCAGGCACCTCGTTCGGTGAGCCTACCCAGGAGAGCCAAGGCTAAGAGTCCCACAAAACACTAGGACCTCTGACAGTCCTAGCCGCGACTAAAACACTGGACAGTGAACCAAAGCGAGAATTAACACAATAAAACAAGCCCCCTCCTCTACTAGGCATCTGACGCTTTCAGATTACAGTATGGCAGTGCTTGGCACACACCAGGAAACGCGACTAAACCCTCCACGCTATACCAAACGGCGGTGGCCACCAGCCCATGATTGCACCTCTTTTAGAAAAAGGTTCAAAGATTGAACCTGATAGAGGACGCATTTGGCACCTCGTTTGGAAAGAAATCTAAACGCTACCTTGTAGAGGACGCATGACGATCGGCACCTATCTTAGAAAAAAGTCTTAAAAGAAGAATAAATAAATAATTATAAAAACAATTGTTGGAGTAAAAGTTATGACAACTTTGGCATTTGATATAAATGTGACAATGTCACATGTATCTCTCTTATTTCAAGAGCCATTCAAATTTTATGTTGTTAACTATTATTATACAAGTTGAGTTTATATAGCACTGCGTTATAATTATTCTAAGAACAATAAAGTAAAAGAAATTAATAATAACAGACACAAAAATAGTGAAAAAATAAAAGGGGCATAGAATTAAATAAAACGAGAAAAAAATAAAATAAAGAAGAGAGAAGGAAAGGCAAGAAAGTAGGGAAGGCAAAAAGAATGGTAAAGGAAAGTTAGAAATTAGGAGATAGCGAGAGAGAAAAAGAAAATAAGACTCTACCTTGTAAAGGACTCTTGCGAGGTCAACCTTCAGGGACGCCACCCCGTCATGCCGCTCAACTCAAATAAGCGCCTGACTTCCCGAGAGACGCTCCATATAGATGTACCCGTGCCTGCCGGGCATAGGGCCATTAAGCACGATTGGCTGGGCCATACAATCAAACAGACACGGGATTAGCTAGAGTGGGCCGGGAACGCTTCTCTTCCCGTCAGGCACCGTAGCACCTGCTCTGACCAGACCCAGTACTCAGCATATTAAAGGTACAAGTAGATGTAGTTTTACCTCGTGTCCAGAAGGCCATTAGATAATAAATTATAAATATAAAACATAATCAGCTCTCTCAATGATTTGAGATATTTAAAACACTTAAAAATCAATTAAAAAGTAGTTCCGATGAAAATTCCATGATATCTCCTATTTACCATTTTAGAACTACAGAAAGAGTAACTAGAAACGTCTCTTTAATGCAAAACTGATATAATATGGACTAGAAAATAGACAAACAACGAATTATTAAAAAAAATATATAAACAGAATAAACCAAAACATAGAGAGACTTCGATAAGTCGCAATTATTCGATAAGTGCCACCATTTCGAACTAAGTAAGTTAAACAAAACCAGTTCTCACAGGGTTGTTAAAATAATAATTATTTATTGTAATAATAATACATTCGCTGAAACGCCTTACGTCCAAAAAGTTAAAGCTTTGTAAAAACTAACTATCTGCAAAGTTTTGCAAAAAAATACGTCCAACATGGTTTCTTTTTTAAAGAGGTTTCACATTTAACACCTTGCAGCAGACATTGGATAATAATAAAATAGTCTCTTGCTTTTAAGTACCTTCGTATGAATGCTGCTTCAGAAGTTGATAAGTTCTAGCATAAGCGACTTGACGTTTGAATATAAAATAAAATTAGCTCAATGATTTTAAATAATTAGAGAACTCTAAAATTAATGTAAAAACTAGTTTCATTTTAAAATATATGATTTTCTCTTTTCACTAGTTTAGAGCTACAGAAGGAGAACCTATAAACGTCACTCTAATGCGGACTAATATTATTCGAACCTGAAAATTAGTATACAAAATATTAATTAATATATACAAGTATAAGAAACTATTACATAGAAAAATTTGGTTTGTAAATAAATGTGTTTTTGAGTACAGCCGAAGTCACTTATATTAAATAATAATTTTAGTATTTACTTTGCAGCAACTATTGTGACATTGAAAAATTAAAACCAGAGGCCTTTATCCCCAAGGCCACTTCGCAGCCTACACGACTTCTTTGGCCAGTTCACATTATTGATGTTGTACTGTATTAATTCGTCCTATAACTATTTATGTGGGATAGAGGCACCAATTTGGTCGTCCTACTACTGCTCAAGTTAAAAATAGGAGTGTCTCGGGGAGAGACTACAATATACAATTTAAAGGGGGAGGTGCAAACTTAAGGCTCTTTGACTTACTAAAACCAGAGATGAGTCATCCGGAGTAGATCCTGGAGAAGTGCACTAAAATACCACCATACGGCCCGGTTTCGGCACACACACACATATGAATTCAGGATCCTACCAACACGAGCGCACGCACGAGAACTTAAGCAAAACCTTCCTCAGCGGTTTTCTTCTTCCCGTCAAGGCCTTCTTGAATCGCGGTGGGCGTTGTCGACACCGAAGTGGCGCGATATACAAATTTACGTAGAGTTTGCACCAACAATTTATTTATAGAGAATCACATTTATTTACAACCAAATTTTTTTCTGTTATAGTTTCTTATATTAGTAAATATTTCTTATTATTTTATTTACTAATTTTCAGGTTCAAATAATATTAATCCGCATTAGAGTGACGTTGATTCTTTCTCTAACCAATAACAAGAAGCCAAATTAATAATGAGTAGTTGTAAGAAGGCCAGCTCTATACTGTTCTTCTCTCCATTGCCTTAACCTCAAAAGACATGCTTAACATTATTTAAGGCATCAAACAAAATTAATAAACAAAATAAATAAAACTAGTTCTTACTATAATTCCAGATAATTATAAATTAATGTAAAAAATGGTAATGTTAAAAAATATGCCACGCTTCCTACTCACCTCTCAAAAGCAGAACTTAGATCTTGGGCTCTGTATTGCATAAGACTCTTTTAAAAGTTGCTTAAAAAAGATAATGCCCTTTTACTGCTATACGGCAGATCGAATGTTGTGACATATTCTGTAAAATCTTGTTATTAACACTTGCTAAATAAGTAGATCTCTAGTAGAATCAGCGAAATGATTAAAGCAAAAGCAGTCACCACAAGTGTCGTAGATAATGAAAAGATCTAAAGACACCTGTGGCAACCAGTTCTGTTTTAAAATCGATCCATTCACCATTAGTATAAAGAAATAGTAACTATGTATATCCATCCAGAGCTGCATCATATATTATTTAAACAAAGTAAACAAATAAACAAAGCAAATAAATAAATACAATTTAAACAAAACGTTTGTAAACATATTTTTTTTGAGGTAGTACGTAATTGAGCACTTTATTGGACCGTTTTTAGGATGAGAAGCCAATCATTATTGTTATAGTAGGTTATTTAGTACTTTTCACCTCCGAGGACAATAATGAATGTAAAAAAACTCCTAGGACGTAAAAGTAATTCATATATTGCCGCCATTCCTGTAATGTAGCGTGTTCAAAAAAAACAATCTGTGTAAAAACCCTCATGAGATTTCTTTAAAAACGTTCATTTTGTTCATAGAGAAGAGATTAAAATGATTTTGTTTCTGTTTTTGTTCGTAGACTAATTTTTTTTCGTTTTTAAAAGGTGTTCTAACTAATTGACAATTTTTGTGTGTTTATTTGTAAAGCTTTTACATTTTTGAGTAAAAATGTGAAGCTATGGATGAATTCAATGACGACGATAATATGGAGTTAATTGGATGTTTATTTTTTTCAATTAAGTATATAGCGCTGTTTATTTAATGAGTGCTACCTCAAAAAAAATAGTGTATGCCATCCGGCTGAGAATGTCTTTATGTCTTGGCAATTTTTCCCGACTCGCTTCGCTCGTCGGTAAATCTAATTGCCGTGACATAAAGACACACTTCTCAGCCTTATGGCATAAATAACTATTTTACAAACTCTATGCATTTTGTAACTATTGAGACAGTAAAAAATTAAACAAGAGGCCCTAAGCCCCAATGATGCTTTGCAACCTACACACACGTCTGCTTATGGCCAGTTCACATCAAATTGATGTTGTCCTGTATCAGTTCGTCGTGTAAGTAGTTATGTAAGTAGCATACTGCAACCGTATTAACGAATTTTCAAAAATTTACTACCCTAGAAACGTAATTTGCTTACGTTAAAATTGGTTGTCCAAGTGACAACTAATTTTGTTTTAAATCCGATCTACTAAACATTAGATTATAGAATATAAACCATGTATACTTCTCCAGAGCAGCATTACTTATACTATTAAAATGTTGACAAGTAAACAAAAAATATGAAAATTTATATTTAACAAACAATTTTGTTTACATTTTTTACAAACTATAAACTTTGTCGACTCCGTAAAAACTAGCTATTTATGGAAGTCCTACATATTTTAAACAAATAAGTTAACCTAAACTGGTTCTCACATTGATCTTATAATAAACGTGATTCACAATGAAATCAGATAATTATAATTATCTAATAATATAACTGTAAAACTAGATTCTTTGTAAAATTAATTATTTTTTCACTTTACCGACCTTTAAGTTTAGAAAAAGTAACCATTCATGTCACTTCAGTGAAAAGTGATATAATTTGAGCCTGAAAATAAGTAAACGAAATATTAATAAATAAATACAAGTAGAAAATGTTATTGTTACACAATAACATAGAAAAACTTGCTTTGTCATTGTTATTCGTTAATAAGTACATGTAAAAACTAGTTTCGTTTTAAAAAAGATAATGTCCTTGTATTACTCTACGGCAGATCGTAGATAGTGGAATGTTGTCTCATATTCTGTAGAATCTTCTTATCAGCACTTGCTAAATTAGTGGATCTCCAGTAGAATCAGCGAAATTTACAAAACAAAAATAATTGTCACAACTGTCATAGATAATTAAAAGATCTAAAGACACCTGTGACAACCAATTCTGTTTTAAAATCAATTCATTCAACATTAGAATATTGAAAAAGTAACTATTTATTTCCATTCAAAGCTGCAATAAATAATATTATCCTGTTAACAAATAAACGAAACAAATATATTTCGTTAGCACAAATTGTACAAATACATAAATACCGACTCCAGGCCTTTTAACCTCACCAACAACTCTTTATTTGCCATGTTTTATTTCAATTTGTAAGATCCTTAAAAAATAATTACACACTATAGGCAGGAGTAGAAATGAACGAGAAAGCAAAGTTAAATCGTGTCCCCTCAGTCAAAAAAATTAGTTTTCTGTTTTACCTCTCTGATGATATTGGATGTCCAAGAATCTTACATTTTAACGAAGTTGTCTGCTGCTGCTGTTTAAGTTTTTGCTTCAGTTGTAGATTAGTTGTTGCATCAGCGAATTGACGAATAACATAAAACAAAATTAGTTTTCACAATGACCTGAGATAATTATAAAGATCTAGCAAATATCCTACAACAAATCTTAGACATTAGATAATTTGTTTCTTGCTTTTTCAGTCACGCTTTTTAGGGTCAATCCATATCAAGTGTCCCAAAAAAAAATAAAAAAAAGGTGCTCTAAAAAAATAGATTTTGATAATTATTTTGCTATTGATACCCATATCTATGGTGAGTAAAAATTACCAATATAATTTTTTATGGTCACCTGTTCTTTTTTTTATGGTCCTCCGACCCTAAAATTTAGTGATTTTTGACCATCAGATAAGCAGCCGATACTCGATTCTCGCTTGTACTACAGCAAAAATATGAACAGATTTGTTCAAAGCAAGCTTTGAGCTACATTTGGCCCTTTGACACATTTACTCTATGACCGCTTGGGGGGGGGGGTGGTCAATGGGGGCTCCAAATTTTAGGGTTTCTTAAAAATATATGAAAATTTTAAAATTTTTTTATAATATGAAGAAATCTGAATTAAGAGCTTCCAATTTTTTTAGTAGTTACTTACTTTAAAACAAGCAATCAACAAAATTTTCAAAGCATTAATATAATTCGTTTATGAACTATGATTTTTCGAAAATCCATATTTTTTAATTTTTGGTCATTTTTGACCTTCAATATCTCCCTTGGACATGTATACTTTTTAATAAAAATCATATCACAAAGACCCCTTACCAGTGTCAACATTAACCACCAAAAACATTCTTGTGTATTTGCCCACAAGAAAAGTTATAGCTTAATCATGTATGTGTGATTTTTCAAATATTAAAAAAAAATTTTAATATGATATGAAACTTTTAGTTTCATTTTAGAAAATTTTTCCGTTTACCACTTTACTGCAGTTATTGAATGATTGAAAAATAGTCTCTTACTTTATAGTAACATCTTATCCAAGTTATATAACATATTAACGAGTGGGCCCGCCCACTCTCGGCGCCTTCGGCGCCAGTCCCTCTATATATATATATTAAAGTTGTGCATGCGCCTTCGGCGCAGTATATGACGGCTGCAGCTTCGCTGCAGCCACATGTAAACAATAATATATAAAAAGACTGCGCCTTTGGCGCAGCCTTGGCGGCTGCAGCTTCACTGCAGTCATGAGTGCACACAAATGCATAGGATAAATATTCAATTGTAAAATATTCAATTCAAAGATAATTATTCAGAATTGTAAAATCATACGTTACCAAAAGTAGATTCAACATCATTCATTTACTTTAATATATAAAAAGTCATAAATTAAAGCATTGAATAAAAAAAATATGGAATAATATCCTTGGGCTCGCTTCGCTCGCCTTCGTATGTTTATTTATCAACACCTATCATAAAATACTTAATGATAAATATAAAATAATATCCTTGGGCTCGCTTCGCTCGCCTTTATGTGTTTAATTTATCAGTACCTAAATTAAAGCATTAAAAAAAATATGAAATAATATCCTTGGCTCGCTTCGCTCGCCTTTGTGTGTTTATATATCAACACCTAACATAGAATATATAATAATAAATATAAAATAAAAACCCTTGGGCTCGCTTCGCTCGCCTTAATGTGTTTATTTATCAGTACCTAAATTAAAGCATTCAATAAAAAAATATAAAATAATATCTTTGGGCTCGCTTCGCTCGCCTTTGTATGTTTATTTATCAACACCTAACATAGAATATATAATAATAAATAAAATAAAAACCCTTGGGCTCGCTTCGCTCGCCTTAATGTGTTTATTTATCAGTACCTAAATTAAAGCATTCAATAAAAAAAATATAAAATAATATCCTTGGGCTCGCTTCGCTCGCCTTTGTGTGTTTATATATCAACACCTAACATAGAATATAAATAAATATAAAATAAACCCTTGGGCTCGCTTCGCTCGCCTTTATGTGTTTATTTATCAGCCCCTAAATTAAAGCATTGAATAAAAAAAGAGACATAATTTCCTTGGGCTCGCTTCGCTCGCCTTTTTGTGTTTATTTATCAGTACCTAAATTAAAGCATTAAATAAAAAAATATAAAATAATATCCTTGGGCTCGCTTCGCTCGCCTTTGTGTGTTTATATATCAACACCTAACATAGAATATTTAATAATAAATATAAAATAAAAACCTTGGGCTCGCTTCGCTCGCCTTTATGTGTTTATTTATCAGTACCTAAATTAAAGCATTCAATAAAAAATATAAAATAATATCCTTGGGCTCGCTTCGCTCGCCTTTGTGTGTTTTATATATCAACACCTAACATAGAATATAAATAAAATATAAAATAAACCTTGGGCTCGCTTCGCTCGCCTTTTTGTGTTTATTTATCAGCCCCTAAATTAAAGCATTGAATAAAAAAAAGAGACATAATTTCCTTGGGCTCGCTTCGCTCGCCTTTTTGTGTTTATTTATCAGTACCTAAATTAAAGCATTGAATAAAAGAAATATAAAATAATATCCTTGGGCTCGCTTCGCTCGCCTATGTGTGTTTATATCAACACCTAACATAGAATATTTTAATAATAAATATTCCAAGCCCAAAACCCTTGGGCTCGCTTTCGCTCGCTTTGTGTTTATTTATCAGTACCTAAATTAAAGCATAAATAAAAAAAATATAAAATAATATCCTTGGGCTCGCTTCGCTCGCCTTTTGTGTGTTTTATATCAACACCTAACATAGAATATTTAATAATAAATATAAAATAAAAACCCTTGGGCTCGCTTCGCTCGCCTTTATGTGTTTATTTATCAGTACCTAAATTAAAGCATTAAATAAAAAAATATAAAATAATATCCTTGGGCTCGCTTCGCTCGCCTTTGTTTATTTATCAGTACCTAAATTAAAGCATTGAATAAAGAAATATAAAATAATATCTTTGGGCTCGCTTCGCTCGCCTTTGTATGTTTATTTATCAACACCTAACATAGAATATTTAATAATAATATAAAATAAGACCTTGGGCTCGCTTCGCTCGCCTATGTGCATTTATTTATCAGTACAGCTTTAAAAAAATTTTGTTTAATTTTTTTCATTAATATTATGCACCCTAACGATATTGGTATTGTTGGAAAAGTTATTTAAGTAATCTTACTCTTTTGTGATTCACATATTTTAATACCTTTACTTGTAACGACTTACAGGCTGCCAAAAGTGAAACAATGTGATTTTGTTTTTCAATGACCTCTATAGCCGAAACTAAAACTTGTAGGAAAAAGACTTTGAAATAAAAGTTGTTCAGATAGCCGATACAAACAGTTAGAGACTATTTTTACTCTAATATCTTTTATAAATAGCTGAGATAGACCCCATCGAAGTTTGATATAAAATCCAAGATGGCGGCCAAGCCGGATATGGCAAAATATTTCCCCGACAGATTTTTTAGTCCTGGTCATGCCCAAAGAATGGCTATCTCAGAAATCCAATTTTCAACATTTTGGTTCCTTAAGTATAGCCGGTTTCCCGCCAAAAATAAAAAAATTCCCGCCATTTGATCAAGTTTAAAAATATTGCTACTACACACCCAGAATATTGTTGACTATTTAAAACGGCTAAAGTTTAATTCTAAGTAGTGTCACAAAAACGCCTTGCTGACCGGCGAAAACACCTCTTTAAAAATGGCTCAAAAATCATGTTAAAAAATTCTGGCGGGAAAACGAAAAATTTGAAAACTTTAATTTATTGGTCCTTTTTGATCACGTGACGCCTCAAATTACGTATTTTGTCCCAACTCTCTACCACCAACCGGAACGGAGTTATAGCGGTTTGAAAGTTAGTGACCCCATAAACGATACCGTTAGTACATGGTACAAAATTGTTACCCACTGCAATAGGTAGATAATTAAATGTACTAACTCCGTGTAATTTAATTTTTTTCTCTATCTCTAATATTTTGCCTTCCACAGAGTCTCGAAAATCCGAAAAATCGCCGCCATCTCTATTTTGCCATATAAATGCCAGGATGGCGGACCGTGGCATATGGCAAGTATTTTTTCCATAAACTACAATAAATACGAAAACTAATGCAAGTTTGTCCGGTTCAATTATCTTAAATAGAAACCGAGATATGATTTTTTGAAATTTCGAACGTTTTCTACCGGAAATTTTATTATGGCGCCTAACCGGAAAATTTTAAGACGGTGAAAATTTAGGATATTGTAACCAACCGATGTACCAACAAAACCGCATTAAAAAACGCACCGATTTCGGAATTTTTTTTCACACTTATGTAATTTTCAAAAGACTTGAACCCGGAAGTATCAAAACCGGAAATGCCAGCGTTATGATTGTCCGTTCCGAAAATGCAACCTATCGACTAAACAACCGCACCGGTTTCAAAAAGATCGGTTAAAACGCCTACATCCAACGGCTATATCACATTTGCGTGTCGGTCCTAAAAATTTTGAACTTAAATTGTCCGAAAATTTTTCGACTTTGGAAACTTATATCTCGGAAACAAATCATAGCTAAGAAACGGAACCGGGATGGATCGATAGGCCCTTTTGTCCACTAAATACCCCAAAAAGCCCGATTTCGAAATCTCAATTTTAAGCCACTTTCCGGCGGAAAAACTAAAAAAGCCCAAATGTCGAAAATCGAAATTTCTTTATAGCGCCGCCCCCGGGGGCCGTAGGCGAAAATTCTTCGGATAAAAGTTGTAGCCCATCCCCGAAATAGGGGGGGTCGCCCATAGTAACGGAAGCGCTAGCTCCAACCCTTGACCCGGAAAAACGTTGTCAAAGTTTGTCAAAATCTAAAAAACTTCAAACCGGATTTTCTGGTATACCGGAAAACATTTTCATACCCTGTCGCGGACTTTTTTATTCAGCGGAGTAGCTGAATCGAACGGCACTTTTCCGGTTTAAATACGACGTTTCCCCGCGACTCGGCACGTAATCGAAAATCCGGAGTCTGGACCGGTTTTTTTACGTTGACGGGGTTACTATCAGAGATAGACCCCTAGTGTCAGCGGGGACGTCCCTTCATTTTCCGTCAGATACACGACCCAATTTGAATTTTCCGGATCGGACGACTTTTGCAATTTAAACTCGATTTCCTTAAATTTCCGTAAAGTTGCCTCCACTTCCGGTGCTCACCGGAAAGCCGAAACTCGGCCGGAAAGCCATAAAATGGTAATTTTCGAAAAATTCAGAGTCTCCGGAAGAGAACGCACCCGGTCCCGACCCGCTACGACAAAAATACGCTGCGAAATCGCTCGCCGGAAAAAAAACGTCGGAAAACACCAAAAGCGCTATGTGAAAAAGTAGGGAGTAATGTGCACCACTTAATTGTTGTAGACAAGTTATATAACATATGTTATATGACATATTATCCAAGTTAGCTTTAGTAGCAAAGCGGATTAGTTCAAGTATCGACGAATTTACGATTATTATAAAACAAAATTAGCTCTTAAAATGACTTAAAATATTTATAAAAGTAAAATGGAATGTAAAATCTAGTTTGGTTTTGAATTCTATGTAGTATAGCTGATGAAAAAGTGACTACAAGCATTACTTTTTATGCAGATTGATATTATTTAAACTTGAATACATGTAAACAAAATATAAATGAATAAATGCAAATAGAATAAACAATAACATAGAAAAACTTGCAACGTTATTTATTAGTATAACTGAAAAAGTTATACTAAACTAGTTCTAACAGTGATCTTATAATTAGCGTGATTTTATAATAAATTTGCTACAACGCTTTACGAAAAAAAGGATAAAAATAATTATTTTTTAATTAATTTTCCATTTTACCACATTAATGTTATTTATATTCTTAGATAATTATAAAGATAAATAGATAAATGTGAAACCCAGTTTCGTTTTAAAAAAGAAAAGATCCTTTTAGCACACAACAGCAGATTGTAGATTTTGAAATCTTGCCTCCTGCTCTTTATTATCTTCTTATTATCACTTGCTGCAGTAGTAGAGTTAGCTAAATGAATAAAACAAATTCAGTTCCCACAAATGACATAGATAATTAAAAGATCTAAAGCCACCTGTGGCAACCAGCTTTGTTTTAAAATCGATCCATTCAACATTAGTATACAAAATTAGTAACTATTTATATCCATTCAAAGCTGCATTAAATAATATTATCCTGTTAACAAATAAACGGAACACATATATAAATACAATTTAGGCAAACATTTGTACAACATTTTGTTTTCAGCAAACTGTTAGAATAAAACCAAATTAACTGTAATATAAGTTATAATTTAAAAGTAATATAATTTGAACCTGAAAATAAATAAACAAAATATTAATAAATATACATTAGTAGAATAAACGATATAAAAGAAACTTACTTTGTTCTTGTAATTCAATAACAAGTGTAATTCAAGTCACACATATTGTGAACTAAATAAGTTAAACTAAATCGGATCCTACAGTGATCTTATAATAAGCGTAATTTTATAATAAATTTGCTAAAACGCCTTACATGTAAAAGGATGAACGAATATTTTATTTTTTAATTAACTTTTTATTTTACCACTTAGGAGATACATTAATTTTTAGATAATTCTAAAGATCCATAGATAAATGTGTAAACCAGTTTCGTTTTAATAAAAAATAATGTCTTTTTATAACTCTACGCTAGAGTGTAGATTGTGAAAATTTGTCTCATGTTGTCTCATGTTCTTGAATATTTTTTTTAACACTTGTGGAATATGTAGATCTCTAGTAGAATAAGCGAAATGAATAAAACAAAATCAGTGACCACAAATATTATAGATAATTAAAAGATCTAAAAACACCTGTGGCAAACCATTTCTGTTTTAAAATCGTTCCATTCACCATTAGTATATAGAAATAGTAACTATGTATATCCATTCAGAGCTGCATCACGTATGATTTATCCTGTTAACAAATAAACAAAACAAATATATAAATACAATGTAAGCAAACATCAGTACACACATTTTTTAACAAACTCTATGCATTTTGTAACTATTAAGACAGTAAAAAATTAAACAAGAGGCCCTAACACCAATGCCGCTTTGCAGCCTACATGTCTGCTTATGGCCAGTTCACGTCAAATTGATGTTGTCCTGTATCAGTTCGTCGTGTAAGTTGTTATGTAAGTAGCATACTGCAACCGTTTTAACGAATTTCGGAAATATATTACCCTGGAAACGTAATTTGTTAACAAAAAGTTTCATAGGTCAAAAGAAAAAAAAAATAAATGATGTTGATACTACAATTCAACTTTACTTCAGTAGTAGATCATTTAAAGCATCAAAGAAATTAAGAAACAAAATTAATAAAAGTAGTTCTTACAATTATCTCAGATAATTTTATCAGGTAAATATAAACATCTAATATAACTGTAAACACTAGCTTGTTTATAAAATGGATTATGACCTCGCTTTACCACTCTTGTAAATGATGCTGATGATACAATATAACTTTGCTCGTGTGAATAGCTTGCTTCAGTAGTTGATCAGTTCTTGCATGAAAAAATGACGAAACTAATAAATAAATCTAGTTCTTACAATAATCTGAAATAATTATTTAATTAATGTAAAAATAGTCATGTTTTAAAATATACACTCTAAACTGATCCTAGATATTAAAGAAGTTGTCTCCTGCTCTTATAGTATCTTCTCATTACTCCATGCTTCAGCAGAAGATCAGTTCAAGCATCAAAAATATTTACTAACAAAATAAATAAAACTAGTCCCTAAAGTAATCGCAGATAATTATAAAACTCTAAAATTAATGTAAAAATAGTTTTGTTTTAAAATATGCCATGTTTCCTACTCACCTCTCCAAAGTAGATCCTAGATATTATATTAGTTGTCTTGTGCTCTATAAGATTCTTCTTTTCAAAGCTTGCTTCAGTACTATATAAGTTCTGGCATTAGCAAATACCCGAACAAAATAAAACAAAAAAGGTTTTACAATGATATCAGGTAAAACAAAAAACATCCAAAAAAACTAGTTTCGTTATAAAATGGATTATTTCCTTACTTAACCACTCTTCAAGTTTAGAAAAAGTAACCATTCATGCCACTTCATTGCAAAGTAATATTCAAAACCTGAAAAAAGTAAAAAAAATATTAAAAAATGAATACAAGCAGAATAAACAATAACATACTAAGACTTGCTTTGTTATTACTCGTTATGTTTGTCGCACATATTTTGAACTAAATAAGTTAAACTAAACCGGGTTTAACAGCGATCTTATAATAAGCGATTTTATAATAAATTCGCTGAGTTGTAGATCTCAAATAGAATCAGCAAAATTATTATTATGGGAATCAGTTGCCACAAGTGACATATATAATTCAAAACTCTGGGTCAAAATTAATTATTAAATTAATAAAAAAATAGTTTTGTTTTATAATATGCCTACTCACCTTTGCAAAGCAGATCTTAGATATTAAATTAGTTGTCTTGTGATCTGTAAGATTCTTCTTTTCAAAGCTTACTTCAGTGGTATTTTTGTTCTAGCATTAGCGAATTGACGAACAAAATAAAACAAAATATGATCCACAATGATATCAGGTAGTTTTAACTAATGTTGTTATAAACTCGATTATTTCCTCACTTGGCCACTCTTCAAGTTTAAAAGAAGTAGCCATTCATGCCACTTCATTGCAAAGTAATATTTTGGACCTGAAAAAAGTAAACAAAATATTAAAAAATTAAATACAATTAGAATACACAATAACATAGAAAACCATGCTTTGTTGTTATTCATTATGGTTGTTGCACATATTTTGAACTAAATAAGTAAAACTAAACCGGTTCACACAGCGATCTTATAATAAGCGATTTTATAATAAATTCGCTGAGTTGTAGATCTCAAATAGAATCAGCAAAATTATTATTATGGGAATCAGTTGCCACAAGTGACATATATAATTCAAAACTCTGGTCCCTGTTACAACCAGTTTCATTTTAAAATCGGTCCACTCAACATAACAGTAAATAGAAATAGTAACCATGTATAACCATCCATAGTTTCATTAACCTATTAACTTGGGAACAAATAAACAAAACAAATTTATAATTACAATTTAAAGAACATTCGAAACAAATATAGTAATACATTTTAAACAAACATCTGTATATACATTTTTTACAAACTATAAGGTTTGTAAGCTCCGTAATAACTTGCTATTTGCTATATAAAAATTGCTAGAAAATCTTACGTCCAAAAGAGTTTCTTTTTCAAAAATATTTCCAATTTGAGACCTTACAACAGTAATTAGTTGTTTTGGAAATCGTCTCTTGCTCTTTTAGTAAATTCTTAATAACACTTCCTTCAGCAGTTGATTAGTTCTAGCGTCAGTAAATTGATGTTATATATAAAACAGAATTAGCCCTTACAATGGTTTCAGATAATTATAAAACTCGGAAACCACAGTAAAAGTAATTTCGTTTTAAAATATGTTATGTTCTCTTTTCGCCACTTCACAGCTACAGAAAGAATAAATATAAACGTCACTCTAATGCATCCAATGCTTTGGTGCATTGGACTAGTTAAACTGTTGAAAAATAAACAAAACAGATATAGAAATACATTTAACAATTATTATTATTATTATACTATTACTATACTTACTACTACTATTATTATATACTTTTATATACCATCTCAGCAGATCTTTCTGCTGAGAACATTTCAAAAGTTCTCTCTTCCTCCTTCAGTATCTTCTTACCAACACTTGCTCTAATATAGATCACTAAGAGATGTCTTCTTTACTACTCTACAGCAGATCTTGGAAATTCGTCGTTTGCCCTTTAGTATCTTCTTTTAAACACTTGCTCTAGTAGTAGATCACTATTATAATCAGCTGAGTTAGGAATATATTAAAACAAAATCAGCTTTCACAATGTACTTAGATAATTATAAACATCTACAGTTCAATGTGAAAGCCAGTTTCGTTTTAATATAGATGATGATCTTCTTACTACTCAATAGCAATTCTTAAATATTTCAGAAGTTTTCTTTAAGTATGATCATATGACTTGCTGAAGAAGTATATCTCTAGTAGAATCAGCAATATGAAACAGTAAAACAAAATTAGGCAGTCACAAGCACCTTAGATAATTAAAAACTCTATAGGTTCCTGTGACTCCCAGTTTCGTTAAAAAATCGATCCATTCTACCTTCGTATATAGAAATAGAAACCATGTATATTCATTCAAACCAGCATTAAACTGTTGACAAATAAAACAAATATTGAAATACATTTCTTACAAACTGTAAACTTTTACCTTTAGTAGGAAATAATTCAAACAATTTATAAAAATACATAAAAAATGCAGAACAAATATTTAAAAAACTCAATTTAAAGATTGGTACAAACATTTTTACAAACTCTACGATGTGCAACCTCCTCAACTACTTGCTAGATGCCTAGTTTTGTTTTTTGATTATTTAGTGTTAATTTTTGTTTAGTACTGCAAAGACGCACAAGGGTTTTCATTAGGAAAAGAACGACTATTATTCTACAATGTTTTTTTTTTATAAACAGGAACAATATATTTCAATCCATTTGGATCATCTTCAGGAACTAAAAAACAAAAGTACAAAAATATTACTAAAAACATACAAAAGTACAAAATAATAAGACAGGAACCAAACATTAATGTCAAGTATTAAACTTAACAAATTATACTTACTATAAAACTACTAAAAAAGCTACATTAACAACAAATAAAAAACTAAAAAATAGTAATTTCCTAATAGTAGTTATTGAATTCTACAAAAAAGACGTTTCTCTCTTAAGAAGGGTTTTCACCAATGTGAAAACCAGTAATGTTTCGATGTTCTCTTTCTTGTCAACAGCAAATCTTAAATATTTGAGAAGTTGTCTTCTGTTCTGTCGGTGTGTTGTTCTCAATACTAACTTAATAGAAAATTATTTAAACAATATATAAAAATACATGAAAAATGCAGAACAAATATTTAAAAGTACAATTTAAACAAAGATTGGTACATACATTTTTACAAACTCTACGCTGTGCAACCTCCTCAACTACTTGCTAGATGCCTAGTTTTGTTTATTGTTTATTTAGCGTTTCCTGTAGCACCTAACAGCAAATATTATCTGTTTAAGAAATAGGCTCATGCTTTTCTTATCATAACTTGCTAAAGTAGTAGATCCGTAGTAGAATCAGCGAAATGATTAAAGCAAAAGCAGTTGCTACAAGTGTCATAGATAATGAAAAGATCTAAAGACCCCTGTGGCAACCAGTTCTGTTTTAAAATCGATCCATTCAACATCAGCATATAGTAATAGGAACTATGTATATCCATTTAACTTAGTTGTATTATGTAATATTACCCTGGTAAGAAATAAACAAAACAAATATATAAAGAAATAATCACACACTATACGCAGGAGAAGAAATGGTGAATGGTGAACATTTCAATGATTGTAAAATTGTGTCTCATGTCCATTATTTTCTTATCACTTGGTGCAGTAGTAGAATCAGCGAAATGAATAAAACAAATTCAGTTCCCACAAATGACATAGATAATGAAAAGATCTAAAGCCACCTGTGGCAACCAGTTTTGTTTTAAAATCGATCCATTCAACATTAGTATACAGAAATAGGAACTATGTATTTCCATTTAAAGCTCTATCACATAGTTATATTGGTTTACCAAATTTAAAGTTTAGAAAAAATAACCATTTGTGACACTCCATTGCAAAGTAATAATATCATGATAATATATAATTTGAGCCTGAAAATAAGTAATCAAAATATTAATAAATGAATACAAGTAGAATACACAATAACATACAAAACCTGCTTTGTTATAGTTGCACATGATTTGAACTTAATAAGTAAAACGTATTTATTTATTTAAGGATCAAAAAAGTTTATTTTTGATTAAATATTCCAATTTATTACTTAGGTGATATGTAAATTTTTAGATGATTACAAAGATCTAAAGCATTTCTTGCATTAAAAATGATGAACAAAATAAAGAAAACTAGTTCTTACAATAATCTGAAATAATTATTAAATTATTGTAAAAATAGTTTTGTTTTATAATATGCCTACTCACCTTTGCAAAGCAGATCTTAGATATTAAATTAGTTGTCTTGTGATCTGTAAGATTCTTCTTTTCAAAGCTTACTTCAGTGGTATTTTTGTTCTAGCATTAGCGAATTGACGAACAAAATAAAACAAAATATGATCCACAATGATATCAGGTAGTTTTAACTAATGTTGTTATAAACTCGATTATTTCCTCACTTGGCCACTCTTCAAGTTTAAAAGAAGTAACCATTCATGCCACTTCATTGCAAAGTAATATTTTGGACCTGAAAAAAGTAAACAAAATATTAAAAAATTGAATACAATTAGAATAAACAATAACATAGAAAACCATGCTTTGTTGTTACTCGTTATGGTTGTTGCACATATTTTGAACTAAATAAGTAAAACTAAACCGGTTCACACAGCGATCTTATAATAAGCGATTTTATAATAAATTCGCTAAGTTGTACATCTCAAGTAGAATCAGCAATATAATAAAATGGAATCAGTTGCCACAAGTGACATAAATAATTAAAACAAATATAGGAATACATTTTAAACAAACATCTGTATATACATTTTTTACAAACTATAAGGTTTGTAAGCTCTGTAATAACTTGCTTTTTGCTATATAAAAATTGCTAGAAAATCTTACGTCCAAAAGAGTTTCTTTTTCAAAAATATTTCCAATTTGAGCCTTACAACAGTAATTAGGTTGTTTTGGAAATCGTCATTTGTGGAAAAAATCGTCTCTTGCTCTTTAGTAAAATCTTAATAACACTTCCTTAGCAGTTGATTAGTCTAAGTAAATTGATGTTATATATAAAACAGAATTAGCCCTACAATGGTTTCAGATAATTATAAACTCGGAAACCACAGTAAAAGTAATTTCGTTTTAAAATATGTATGTTCTCTTTCACCACTTCACAGCTACAGAAAGAGTAAATATAAACGCCACTCTAATTCATCCAATGCTTTGGTGTATTGGACTAGTTAAACTGTTGGCAAATAAACAAAACAGATATAGAAATACATTAACAATTATTATACATTACTTATTACTATAGCTTACTACTACTATTATTATATAATATTATTACTACTATAACTATATTATTATTACTATACCATACTATACTATAGAATAATTATTACATTTTAACAAATATTTTTATTTATATACATTTCTTACAAACTGTAAGCTCTGTAAACTTCGTAACAACTAGCTATATGCAAAGTTTTGCGAAAAAAAAACTTACGTCTAAAAAGATTTCTTTTAGAAAAATATTTCCACTTTGTTTCCTCACAGCAGATATAGGAGGTCAAAGGTGTTATGTCCTCTTTTCACTCCCTCTTAGCTACAGAAAGGGTAACTATAAATGTCATTTCATAACAGAGGGATAACGTCTAAACCTAAAATAATTAAACAAATACAATTAGAATACACAATAACATAGAAAACCATGCTTTGTTATTGTTACTCGTTATGTGTGTTGCACATATTTTGAACTAAATAAGTAAAACTAAACCGGTTCATACAGCGATCTTATAATATAAGCGATTTTATAATAAATTCGCTAAGTTGTACATCTCAAGTAGAATCAGCAATATAATAAAATGAAATCAGTCTCCACAAGTAACATAAATAATTAAAAACTCTATTGGTCCCTGTTACAACCAGTTTCGTTTTAAAATCGATCCACTCAACATAACAGTAAATAGAAATAGTAACCATGTATTAACCATCCATAATTGTATTAACCTATTAACTTGGGAACAAATAAACAAAACAAATTTATAATTACAATTTAAAGAACATTTGTTAATGCAGATAAATATAATTTTAACCTGAAAATAAGTAAACAAAATATTATTACAAGTAAAACAATTAATAACACATAAAAACATTGTAAAAACTCGTTCCGTGACAAAATTGATAATGTCATCCTTACAGCATCCTACAGCAGATCATAGATATTTAGAAAGATGTCTTCCGCTCTTTCAGTATCTTCTTATCAACACTTGCTCTAGTAGTAGATCCTTAGTAGAATCAGCGAAATTATTAAAGCAAAAGCAGTTGACACAAGTGCTCAAGATAATGAAAAGATCTAAAGACACCTGTGGCAACCGGTTCTGTTTTAAAATCGATCCATTCACCATTAGTATATAAAAATAGTAACTATGTATATCCATCCAAAGCTGCATTACGTAATATTTACATGTTAACAAATAAACAAAACAAATATGTTAATAAAATTCAAACAAACATTAATACATACATTTTTAAAAAACTGTAGGCCTTGCAACCTTCAGGTTCTTGCTTCAGTACTAGATTAGTTGTAGCATCAGCGAGCAGACAAATAAAACAAAATTTGTTTCCTCAAAAACAGAAGATAATTACAATGATCTAGCAGATATCTTGCAGCAAATCTTAGATGTTTGAAAAGTTGTATCCTGCTTTTTCAGTCATAACTTCGTAATGATATATATGATTAGAATTAGGAAGCAAATGTATCTGCTATACTATATATGAACAACTTAAAAAGATTTATTTTTAGAAATAATCGGCTAAAAACTTTTATGTCTGAATCAGCTTCAGTAAGTAATGAGGTAGCGAGTAAGGGATTTCCAACAACATGCTATATTGACATCTAACCACCTTTATTCAGGAAAGGATATAAAAAACATACATTTTTATTAAAAAATACACATTTTTCGAACATTGAGTTCAGGATACACACATATCCTTTTCCTCATTTTTACCTTAAGTATATAGGAAAAGTATTGTGTTTGCAAAAAACTGAAACTGGGATGTTGACGGAATTATTTTTCAGGTGAGTTTAAGTCATTCTGTAACACACATAGTGTGTGAGCGTGTTGTATGGTGGGTGTGTCTATCATCAGCGTAGCTCCGTAGAGCGTAGAGCTAAGAATGATACTTAGTTCTAGTATCATTGATTTCACGATTATTATAAAAAACAAAATTAGCTTTTACTATGATAATAAAAAATATTAATAAAGAAATAAAAGTTGAATAAACATAAACAAAAAAACTTACTTAGTTTATAATTGTGACTCGTAGTACTGTATAAGTCGAGCATATGTTGTACTAAATAAGTAAACTAAATTAGTTCTTACAGTAATCTTAGTTACTTATGAAGATATACTAGATCATCGTAAAAATTGGTTGTGTTATCTAGTTGATGATGCCTTCCTTACTACCTAGAGCAGATCATAAAATATTTCAAAAGTTCCTCTTGCTCTTCGGTATCATCTTACCAACAGTTGCTCTAGTGATGACTAGAAGATGTCTTCCATACAACTCTACAGCAGACCTTGGAGATTTATAAGTTGTCGTTTGCTCTTTCAGTATCTTCTTTTAAACACTTGCTCTGGTAGTAAATCGCTATTATAATCAGCGGAAGCTATAGAATATGTTAAAACAAATCAGCTTCACAATGTACTTAGCAATATAAAACATCTACATTATGTGAAAGCCAGTTTCGTTTTTAATATAATGATGATCTTGCTTCCACTCAACAGCAAATCTTAAATATTCAGAAGTTTTTTTAGTATGATCAATATGAACTCGCTGAAGAAGTATATCTCTAGTAGAATCAGCTAATATGTAAACCGTAAAAAAAATTTTAGGGCAGTCACAAGTACTCAGATAATAAAACCTTATAGGTTCCTGTGAACTTCCAGTTTTGTTTTATAATCGATCCACTATACATAACTATATAGAAGTAGAACCATGTATATCTCTTCAAAGCAGCATTACGTCCTATTAAAATGTGAAACAAACATAGAAATACATTTTAAACAAACATCTGTATATACATTTTATACAAACTATAAGGTTTGTAAGCTCCGTAACAACTTGCTATATAAAAATTGCTTGAAAAACTTACGTCCAAAAGAGTTTCTTTTTCAAAAATATTTTGAGACCTTACAACAGTAGTTGTTTTGGAACGTCTCTTGCTCTTTAAGTAAATTCTTAATAAACACTTCCTTCACGCAGTTGATAGTCTAGCGTCAGCAAATTGATGTCAATATAAAACAAAATTAGCCCTTACAATGGTTTCCAGAATTAATAAATACTCGGAAACACATAAAATAATTTCGTTAAAATATTGTTATGTTCGCATTCAACCACTCCACAGCTACAGGAAGAAAGAAATAACATCGTCACTCAATGTGTCAAATGCTTGTGGCATGGCTGAAACTGTTTGACAAATAAACAAAACAGATATAAGAAATAATTTAACAATTATTATGTATTATACTATACTATATCTTACTACTAACTATTATTATATAATGATTATTACTGCATAACTAGTAATATATAATAACCATACTTACTATACAAGATTATTACATTTTAACAAATATGTTAATATACATTATAATAGTTATATAATATGTATTGTATATAATAAGTATTTATATAATATGTTATAATAACATATATCTTAGCACACTGTTAAGCTCTGTAAACTTCGAACCACTAGCTATAATGCAAAGTTTGCGAAAAAAAAAAAAACTTGTCCTCTTTTCACTCCTCGAGCGTACAGAAAAGGTAAACATAAATGTCATTTCACAACAGAGGATTGACCATCTAAACCTAAAATAATTAAATATATTATTAATAAACACAATACAAGTAGAATAAACAATAACATAAAAAAACTCGCTTTGAATGCTTGTCTACCTAGAATCATCTTATCAATCACTTACCTTCAGTAGTAAGATCCTAAGAAAATATTAAATGTTTTAAAACAAAATTAAATTTCACAAGGACCAACCAAATATAGACTAACGTTTTACAATTGGCCAAGCGAAAATCTTATTTGTTTCAAAATGAGATGAGTCCCTCTTGCTCTACTCTTCAGTTAATATTTACGGGATGTTGCTCATACTTTTCGGTATCTTCTTATTAACAATTATGTAAAGGTAGTAGATCTGCCAGTAGAATCAGCAAAATACTAAAACATAAACTAGTAGCCACAAAAGACTAGATAATGAAAGATCTAAGCCACCCTGTGCAACCAGTTCTGTTAAAATCAATCCATCGAACATTAGAAATATTAAAAAATAACAATTTATATCCATTCAAACTGCAATAAAAATATTATCAGTTAAAAAAAAACAAAATAAATATATAAATACAATTTAAACTAACGTTAGTATATATTGTACAAACTCACAATTATGCTCAAACTCTTATATGAGTAGATCTTATATGAGACAATTAATGCTTCAAACTCTTATATTGGTAGATCTTTATGAACAATTATGCTCAATACTCTAATGAGTGAATCTATTGAGACAATAATGCTCAATCCTNAAAAGATCTAAAGCCACCTGTGGCAACCAGTTCTGTTTTAAAATCAATCCATTCAACATTAGAATATTAAAAAATAACTATTTATATCCATTCAAAACTGCAATAAAAATATTATCATGTTAAAAAATAAACAAAATAAATATATAAATACAATTTAACTAACGTTAGTATATTATTGTAACAACTCACATTAATGCTCAAACTCTTATATGAGTATTCTTATATGATGCTCACATATGAGACTCACTCAAACTCTTTATGAGTAGATCTATATGAGACAATTATGCTCAACGATATGAGGTAGATCTTATATGAGACAATTATGATCAGATAATCAAACTCTTGATTCAATGAAAAACTAGTTTGAAAAAATTAGCAAAATACTAATAAATAATTGCTAGTAAAATAAACCATAACATGAAAAGAAACTTTTTAATTATTTTGATTCGGTATATAGTCAAAGTCACTTACATTTGAAACTTAAATATGTCCAACTCTTGCAGTTTGTACTTATCACCACTTGCTTCAGAAGTAGATTTAGCTAAATGATGAAAAAGTTAAAACAAAATCAGCCTTCACAAGGATTTTAGATAATTATAAAGTTCTAAAAAATCAATGTGATAACCTATTTCGTTTTAATACACATGATGTCCTTGGAAATACTCTAGAAAATATCTAAGATATTACACAAGTTGTCTTCTCTTCTTTGAGGTTCTTCTTATCAAAGATGTTTCAGCAGAAGAACTCTCGTAGCATCAGCGAATTAATAGATTAAATAAAACAAAATTAGTTTTACAATGACCTGAGAATATTATAAAGATCTAAGATCACCGTAAAAACTAGTTTCGTTCTAAAATCAATAATTTTTTCTATTTACCACTTTATAGCTACAGAAAGAGTAACCATACATGTCACTTTAATGCGGAGTGAAAATGTGAACCTGAAAATAAATAAACAATATTAATAAAAATTCTGGCACGGTGCTCCGCATGTCGGGCGAATTTCCTTTGGATGCGAGCACTATCACCCAGAGTACCTGGGTTCAAATCCTAGTAGGGACAGTAATTTTTTAGCGTTTTTTTAACCAATATAAGTTTACAACTAGAAAATAATTCTGGCGCGGTGGTCCGCATGTCGGGCGAATTTCCTTTGGATGCGTGTTTCCGTGCTTTTTACATTATATAGTTTACAACTACTAAATAAATAATTCCGGCGCGGTGGTCCGCTGTCGGGCGAATCATGTAGAATGCATGTTTCCGTGCTTAACAATTTATTTCTTGCTTAAGGTTCCGGATCATGCTTTAGAACCTAAGCAGTTACTCAATTGTCAAGCACTGCTCGTTACTCATTTTGTCTGTATTTTTCAAAGGAAATGCGCATAATCATCCAGTTGGTTGTACAAAACTATGCCTCTAAATTAGAAGTATGCACTTTATTTGCACTAGTTTAAAGCTTAGTCACTTATCTTTAAGCTAATCAGTTATCTTTAAAGGTTTTAGCGCATTTCCTTTTGGAAAATACAGACAGAATGAGTTACGAGCAGTGCTTGACAATTGAGTAACTGCTAAGGTTCTAAAGCATGAACCGGAACCACGCAATGGGCATGGTTCTTGCATAAGCAAGAAATGGGTTGTTTAGCACGAAAACACGCGTTCTAATTAAATGAAATTCGCCCGACAGCGGACCACCGCGCCGAATTATTTATTTAGTAGTTGTAAACTTATATAATGTAAAAGCACGAAAACACGCATCCAAAGGAAATTCGCCCGACATGCGGACCACCGTGCCAGAATTATTTTCTAGTTGTAAAGTTATATTAAGTAAAAAAAACGATAAAAATTATCGACCCTTCCAGGATGTGAACCCAGGTACCCTGAGTTTAAGTGGTCGTATTGACTCCGGACCACTGGCATTCAACTCAGAGGCCCAAAAAACATTGAAAACGACACCCTGCTCGAAATTTAAGGTCACTTAGAATGGTCGTATCGACTTCGGACCAGTTTCATTTGATTTAGCGCCCAAAATTACATAGAAAACGACACCCTACTCGAAATTTATTTTTTATCGACCTAAATTTTGGTTTTTGGTAATTTTCAATGGTTTTTCAGATTTTTAGGTCACTTAGAGTGGTCGTATCGACTTTGGACCGGTTTCATTCGATTCAGCGTCTCTAAAAACATAACATAAATATTGACCTTAAATCCTGAATTTTGCCGATTTTTTTAAAATTTCGCTGACTCAGCAAACCGGGTTTAATGACGTCACAAAAACCTGGTTTTCAATAGGGTTCGTGTCCTCCCGAAGGTTGATATTCGTATCAAGTTTGGTTAAAAAATATTAATCCGTTTGAAAGATAGAGTGTTTACAAGAAAGTCTATAAATACACACACACACACATATATATATATATATATAAAATATATAATATTATATATATATATATATTATATATATATATATTATATATATAAAGAGTCTCGCAAAATGTATTTTTTCGTCATTAGGGACCTCTGAAACGGATTTGTGTCGTGGTCCGAGGAATTCGCTAATAACTCTGGGCCAGTGTGATTTTAACCTGAAAATAAGTAAACAAAATATTAAAAAATTATTACAAGTAAAACAATTAATAACATATAAAAACATTGTAAAAACTCATTTCGTGACAAAATTGATAATGTCATCCTTACTACACTACAGCAGATCATAGATTTTTAGAAAGATGTCTTCCGCTCTTTCAGTATTTTCTTATCAACACTTGCTCTAGTATAAGATCCTTAGTAGAATCAGCGAAATGATTAAAGCAAAAGCAGTTGCCACAAGTGTCGTAGATAAGGAAAAGATCTAAAGACCCCTGTGGCAACCAGTTCTGTTTTAAAATCGATCCATTCATCATCAGTATATGGAAATAGTAACTATGTATATCCATCCAAAGCTACATTACGTAATATTATCCTGTTCAGTGGCGTAGCCAGGGGGGGCTGAGGGGGCTTCAGCCCCCCCCCCCCCCCATATTTTTACATAACCTAAACCCGCAATAAATATGTAAAAAAATAAAACCTATAAAAATAATAAATTACATAACATAAATTACATAACAATAAACTTATATATATATAATATATATATATATATTATATAATATATATATATATATACTTATATATTATAGATATATATAATATATATATATATTATATATATATATATATATATATTATATATTATAATATATTATATATAGTATATATATATATATATATATATATATATTATATATATAATATATATATATATATATATTTATATATTATATTATATATATATATAATATATATATATATATTTACATATACAATTTTCACCATTCAGCCCCTCCCGAAATTAAATCCTGGCATTTTTATGAATGGATCGATGAATGGTTAATTGTATTAACAAATATGTTAATACAATTCAAACAAACATTAGTACATACATTTTTAAAAAACTGTAGGCCTTGTAATCTTTAGGTTCTTGCTTCAGTTGTAAATTAGTTGTAGCTAGATCAGCGAGTTGACAAATATCATAAAACAAAGTTTGTTTTCTCTAGATAACAGAGATGTTTTCTCTGAGATAATTAAAAGATCTAGTAGATATCTTGCAGCAAATCTAAGATGTTTATAAAGCTGTATCTTGCTTTTTCGGTTATAACTTCGTAATGATGTGTATGATTAGAATTAAGAAGCAAATATAAATCCATTTCTTTCTTACTATTTCCTCCAATTTATTTTAAATAAATAATCGGCTAAAACACTTATGTTTGAATCAGTTTCATTTTTACCAGTTACCTGCTAAGTAATGAGGTAGTGAGTAAGGGATTTCCAACACCTTGCTATTGACATCCAACCACCTCCATTCAGGAAAGGATATAAAAAACATACATTCATAACAAACATACATTTTTATAAAAAATACACATTTTTCGAACATTGAGCCATACATATATATACTTTTCCTCATTTTTACCTTAGGTATATAGGAAAAGTATTGTGTTTGCAACAAAACTGATACTGGGATGTTGACGGAATTATTTTTCAGGTGAGTTTAAGTCCTTTTGTAACACACACGTGTATGTGTGTGTTTGTATGGGTGGGTGTGTAGAGCGAAGAGCTAAGAATGATACTTAGTTCTAGTATCAGGGATCTGATGATTTTATAACTAACAAAATTAGCTCCTACTATAATAATAAAAAATATTAATAAATAAATACAAGTAGAATAAACGAAAACATAAAAAAACTTACTTAGTTATTAATTGTGACTCCTAGTACTGTAAAAGTCGCACATATTTTGTAGTAAATAAGTTAAACTAAATCAGTTTTCACAGTAATCTTAATTACTTATGAAGATATACTTGATCATCGTAAAAATTAGTCGTGTTTTCTAGTTGATGATGTCTTCCTTACTACTCTAGAGCAGATCATAAATATTTCAAAAGTTCTCTCTTGCTCCTTGAGTATCTTCTAACCAACACTTGCTCTAGTAGTAGATGACTAGAAGATGTCTTCCATACTACTCTACAGCAGACCTTGGAAAATTTTAAGTTGTCGTTTGCTCTTTCAGTATCTTCTTTTAAACACATGCTCTAGTAGTAGATTACTATTAGAATCAGCGGAGCTATAAATATGTTAAAACAAAATCAGCTTTCACAATGTACTTAGATAATTATAAACATCTACAGTTCAATGTGAAAGCCAGTTTCGTTTTAATATAGATGATGATCTTCTTACTACTCAACAGCAGTTCTTAAATATTTCAGAAGTTTTCTTTTAGTACCATATGATTTTAAATCATATGTCTCGCTTAGGAAGTATATCTCTAGTAGAATCAGCAATATGAAACAGTAAAACAAAATTAAGCAGCCACAAGTACAACAGATAATTAAAAACTCTATAGGTTCCTGTGACTCCCAGTTTCATTTTAAAATCAATCCATACAACATTAGAATATAGACATAGTAACTATGTATATCCATTCAAAGCAGCCTTAAACTGTTGACAAATATACAAAACAAATATAGAAACGCATTTCTTACAAACTGTAAGCTCTATAAACTTTGTAACAACGAGCTATATGCAAAGTTTTGATATAAACACTTCCGTCCAAAAAGTTTTCTTTTTAAAAAATGTTTCCATTTAACACCTTACAGCAAATATAGGAGGTCAAAAGAAATGTCTCTTGCTTCTTTAATAACTCCTTGTCAAACCATGCTTCAACAACGAATTGACGTTAAATATAAAACAAAATTAGCTCTTACAATGGCTTTAGATAATTATAAAACTCTGAAACCAAAGTAAAAACCAGTTTTGTTTTAAAATATGTTATGTCCTCTATTCACCACTTTACACCTACAGAAAGAGTACCTTAAACGTTATTGTAATAACTCATTTTGTGACAAAATTGATGTTGTCTTCCTTATTACCCTATAGCAGATCTTATATTCAGAAAGTTGTCTTCCGCTCTTTCAGTATCTTCTTATTAACACTTGCTCAAGTAGTAGATTCTTAGTAGAATTAGCGAAATTATTAAAGCAAAAGCAGTTGCCACAAGCGTTGTAGATAATGAAAAGATCTAAAAACACCTGTGGCAACCAGTTCTGTTTTAAAATCGATCCATTCAACATCAGTATATAGAAATAGTAACTATGTATATCCATCCAAAGCTACATTACGTAATATTTACCTGTTAACAAATAAACAACTTTGTTAATACAATTCAAACAAACATTAGTACATACATTTTTTACAAACTGTAAAAAAGGTAGCCCTTGTAACCTTCAGGTTCTTGCTTCAGTACTAGATTAGTTGTAGCATCAGCGAACTGACAAATAACATAAAACAAAATTTATTTTCTCAAGGACATGCGATAAAAATAAAGATCTAGCAGATATCCTACAGCAAATCTTAGATGTTTAAAAAGTAGCATCTTGCTTTTTAGTCATAACTTCGTAATGATATATACTATTGGAATTAGGAAGCAAATATAAATCTACTATTCTATATGTCAACTTAATTAAATTTATTTTATATAATTAATCGACTAAAAACTTTTATGTTTGAGTTAGTATTATTTTTACTAGTTACCTGGTAAGTAATGAGGTGGGTAAGGGATTTCTACCATCTTCACCTCTATCTAAGGAAAGGATATAAAAAACATACATTTTTATAAAAAAATACACATTTTTCGAACATTGAGTCATACACATAAATACTTTTTCTCATTTATGCCTTAGGTATATAGGAACAGTATTGTGTTTGCAAAAAATCTGAAACTGGAATGTAATTATTTTTTTGATGTGTTTAAGTCATTTTTAACATCTGAAACTGGAATGTCACCGGAATTATTTTTTTGGTGTGTTTAAGTCATTCTGTAACACACAAATGTGTATGAGCGTGTTTGTATGGGTGGGTGTGTCTATCATCAGCGTAGCTCCGTAGAGCGTAGAGCTAAGAATGATACTTATTCTAGTATCATTGATTTCACGATTATTATAAAAAACAAAATTAGCTTTTACTATAATAATAAAAATACTAATATAAAAATATTAATAAATAAATACAAGTAGAATAAACAAAAGCATAGAAATAAACTTACTTAGTTATTAATTGTGACTCCTAGTTCTGTAAGTTCTGTAACAAAAACTAAATCAGTTCTCACAGTAATCTTAGTCTTAGATTACCTTACTATTCTACTCTTTTGTTGTCTGCTCATTCAGTATCTTCTTTTCAACACTTGCTGTAGTAGTTAGATCACTATTAGAATCATGTAGTCATAAATATGTTAAAAAAAATCAGCTTTCACAAAGCACTTAGATAATTGTAAACATCTACAAGTCAATGTGAAAGCCAGTTTCGTTTTAACATAGAGAAGATCTTCCTAAAACTCCACAGCAGATCTTAGATAATTGAGAAGTTTTCTTTTAGTTAATTATGAAGATATACTTGATCATCATAAAAACTAGTTGTGTTTTCAAGTTGATGATGTCTTCCAGCAGATCTTAGATATTTCAAAAATTCTCTCTTGCTCCTTCAGTATCTTCTAGCCAACACATGATCTAGTAGTAGACCACTACAAGATGTTTGTTTTCCTTACTACTCTACAGCAGATCTTGGAAATTTATAAGTCGTCGTTTACTCTTTCAATATCTTCATTTAAACACTTGCTCTAGTAGTAGATCACAATAAGAATCAGATGAGTTAGGAATATGTTAAAACAAAATCAGCTTTCACAATGTACTTAGATAATTATAAACATCTACAGTTCAATGTGAAAGCCAGTTTCGTTTTAATATAGATGATGATCTTCTTACTACTCAACAGCAATTCTTAAATATTTCAGAAGTTTTCTTTTAGTATGATCATATGACTCGCTGAAGAAGTATATCTCTAGTAGAATCAGCAATATGAAACAGTAAAACAAAATTAGGCAGTCACAAGTACCTCAGATAATTAAAAACTCTATAGGTTCCTGTGACTTCCAGTTTCATTTTAAAATCGATCCACTTTATATTAGTATATAGGTATAGTAACTATGTATATCCCTCAAAACCAGCATTACGGACTAATAAAATGTGGACAAATAAACAACAAATATAGATATACATTTTAAACAAACATATGTATGTACATTTTTTACGAACTTTAAGCTTTGTAAACTCCGTAACAACTTGCTATAAAAAAATTGTTTCTTTCATAAAAATGTTTCCCAATTTGAAACCTTACAACAGTGATTGAATGTTTTGGAATCGTCGTTTGTGGAAAAAATCGTCTCTTGCTCTTTTAGTACATTCTTATTAACGCTTCCCTCAGCAGTTGATTAGTTCTAACGTCAGTAAATTGATGTTATATATAAAACAAAATTAGCCCTTACAATGGTTTCAGATAATAATAAAACTCTGAAACCACAGTAATAACTAATTTTGTTTTAAAATATGTTATGTCCTCTATTCACCACATTACAGCTACAGAAAGAGTAAATATAAACGTCACTCTAATGCATCCAATGCTTTGGTTTGGTTGTGCACGTAAAAGAGAGGGGCGACTAAACCCACCGCGACATACCAAACTGTGAAGACCAGCAGCCCGATATCGCGCACCTCTGTTGGAACAATGTTCAAATATTCAACCTGTTGGAGAACGCACTGGGCACCTCTTTTGGGCAGAAACCTAAACGCTACCTGGAAGAGGACGCACGACAATCTGCACCTACCATATGAAAAAGTCTTAAAAAAAGAATAAATAAATAAATATAAAAACAATAAAATAAAAGAAAATAATAACAGAAACAAAAATAGTGAAAAAATAAAAGGTAAATAGAATGATAGAAAAACAAGAGAAAAAATTAAAATAAAGAGAAGGAAAGGCGAGAGGGTAGGGAAGGCAAAGAGAATGGTAAAGGAAAGTTAGAAATTAGGAGATAGCTAGAAAGAAAAAGAGACTCTACCTTGTAAAGGACTCTTGCGAGGTCAACCTTTAGGGACGCCGCCCCCTGTAACGCCGCTCAATCCGCTAAACTCAAATAAGCACCTAACTTCCTGAGAGACGCTCCCTATAGATGTACCCGTGCCTGCCGGGCATAGAGCCATTAAGCACGATTGGCAGGGCCATAAAGCCAAACAGACACGGGATTAGCTAGAGTAGGCCGGGAACGCTTCTCTTCCCGTCAGGCACCGTAGCACCTGCTCTGACCAGACCCAGAACTTTGCATAATAAGGTACCAGTAGATGCAGTTTTACTTCATGCCCTTAGGAAATTGATAATAAATACATAACAAAACCCGATAAATGATATTAGACATTAATTAACCATAGAAAACTGGTTTCGTTTCAAATTCCATGATGTCCTCTATTTACTATATTACAGCTTAAGAGAAAGAGAAACCATAATCGTCACTTTAAAGTGACGTTTATGGTTACTATGGTAAAATTATATCCGTTCTGCAAATTGATATAATTTAAATCAGAACATAAGTAAACAAAATATTAATAAATTAATACAAGAAGAATAAACAAAAATATAGGTTAAACTAAACCATTTCTTATAGTGATCTTAGTTAATTATAAATATATACTGGATATCAGTTTAAATGTCTTCCTTGCTACTCTACAGCAGATCTTGACAATGTATAAGTTGTCGTTAGATCTTTCGGTATTTTCTTTTAACACTAGCTCTAGTAGTTAATCCCTATAAGAATCAGCGTAGTTATAAATATGTTAATACAAATCCAGCTTTCACAATGTCCTCAGATAATTATAAACATTGACATCTGTAGGTCAATGTTAAAGCCAGTTTTGTTTTAATATAGATCAGGACGTGACAACTCCACTGTAGATCTTAGATATTTGAGAAGTTTTCTTTTAGTACGTTGATACCAACACTTGCTTAAGTAGTACATCGGTAGTAGAATCAGCAAAATGATACAATAAAACAAAATTAGATGTCACAAGTCCCACAGATAATTAAAAACTCTATAGGTCCCTGTGACAACCAGTTTTATTTTAAAATCGATCCACTCAACATCATTATATAGATATAGTAAGTATTTATATCCATTCAAAGCAGCATTAAACTGTTTACAAATAAACAAAACAAATATATAAATACATTTCTTACAAACTGTAAGCTCTGTAAACTTTGTAACAACTAGCTATATGCAAAGTTTTGCTAAAAACACTTACGTCCAAGAAGATTTCTTTTTGAAAGTTGTTTCCATTTAACACCTTACAGCAGATTTAGGAGGTCAAAGGAATTGTCTCTTGCTTCTTTAATAACTCCTTGTCAAACCATGCTTCAACAACCAATTGACGTTAAATATAAAACAAAATTAGCTCTTACAATGGCTTTAGATAATTATAAAACTCTGAAACCAAAGTAAAAACCAGTTTCGTTTTAAAATGTGTTATGTACTCTTTTCACTCCCTCTGAGCTACAGAAAGGGTAACTATAAATGTCATTTCACAACAGAGGGATAACATCTAAACCTAAAATAATCAAACAAATTAAGAATAAACAAATACAATTAGAATACACAATAACATAAAAAAACTTGCTTTATGAATGCTTGTTCTAATAGAATCATCTTATCAACACTTACTTCAGTATCTGGGATCTACATCCCAGGAAAATATTTGTTTAAAATATAGTTGTTTTTAGAAAATATAGTTGTTTTGAAAATCGTCATTTGTGGAAAAAATCGTCTCTTGCTCTTTTAGTGAATTCTTAATAACACTTCCTTCAGCAGTTGATTAGTTCTAGCGTCAGCAAATTGATGTCATATATAAAACAAAATTAGCCCTTACAATAGTTTCAGATAATTATAAAACTCGGAAACCACAGTAAAAGTAATTTCGTTTTAAAATATGATGTTCTCATTTCACCACTTCACAGCTACAGAAAGAGTAAATAAAATCGTCACTCTAATGCATCCAATGCTTTGGTGCATTGTGCTAGTTTAACTGTGGACAAATAAACAAAACAGATATAGAAATACATTTAACAATTATTATTATTATACTATTACTATTATTACTATACTTACTAGTACTATTATATACTATTATTACTGCTATAACTATATTATTATTACTATACCATAATATACTATAAAATAATTATTACATTTTAACAAATATTTTTATATACATTTCTTACAAACTGTAAGCTCTGTAAACTTCGTAACAACCAGCTATATGCAAAGATTTGCGAAAAAACTTACGTCTAAAAAGATTTCATTTAGAAAAATATTTCCAATTTGTTTACTTACAGCAGATATAGGAGGTCAAAGGTGTTATGTCCTCTTTTCACTCCCTCTTAACTACAGAAAGGGTAACTATAAATGTCATTTCACAACAGAGGGATAACATTTAAACCTAAAATAATTAAACAAATTAAGAATAAACAAATACAATTAGAAGACACAATAACATAAAAAAACTTGCTTTGTGAATACTTGTTCAGAATTATCTTATCAACACTCTTCAGTAGTAGAGTCAGCTAGTTAGAGTTATATAGTTAGAGTTATATAGCAAGTTAGAGTCGACAAAATATTAGATGTTTAAAAACAAAATTTTCACATGTACTTAGATACTATTAACAGCTCTAGGTCAATGTAAAAAACCAGTTCAGTTTCAAATAGATGATGTCCTCTTCACTAGTCTGCAGATGTTAGATATTTGAGCAGTTGCTTTCAGTTTCTTCTTATCTCTTCACTAGTCTACAGCAGATGTTAGATATTTGAGCAGTTGCTTTCAGTTATCTCTTCACTAGTCTACAGCAGATGTTAGATATTTGAGCAGTTGCTTTCAGTTTCTTCTTATCTCTTCACTAGTCTACAGCAGATGTTAGATATTTGAGCAGTTGCTTTCAGTTTCTTCTTTCTCTTCACTAGTCTACAGCAGATGTTAGATATTTGAGCAGTTGCTTTCAGTTTCTTCTTATCTCTTCACTAGTCTACAGCAGTGTTAGATATTTGAGCAGTTGCTTTCAGTTTCTTCTTATCTCTTCACTAGTCTACAGCAGATGTTAGATATTGAGCAGTTGCTTTCAGTTTCTTCTATCTCTTCACTAGTCTACAGCAGATGTTAGATATTTGAGCAGTTGCTTTCAGTTCTTCTTATCTCTTCACTCTGTTAGATCAGTTGCTTCAGTTTCTTCTTATCTCTTCACTAGTCTACAGCAGATGTTAGATATTTGAGCAGTTGCTTTCAGTTTCTTCTTATCTCTTCACTAGTCTACAGCAGATGTTAGATATTTGAGCAGTTGCTTTCAGTTTCTTCTTATCTCTCACTAGTCTACAGCAGATGTTAGATATTTGAGCAGTTGCTTTCAGTTTCTTCTTATCTCTTCACTAGTCTACAGCAGATGTTAGATATTTGAGCAGTTGCTTTCAGTTTCTTCTTATCTCTTCACTAGTCTACAGCAGATGTTAGATATTTGAGCAGTTGCTTTCAGTTTCTTCTTATCTCTTCACTAGTCTACAGCAGATGTTAGATATTTGAGCAGTTGCTTTCAGTTTCTTCTTATCTCTTCACTAGTCTACAGCAGATGTTAGATATTTGAGCAGTTGCTTTCAGTTTCTTCTTATCTCTTCACTAGTCTACAGCAGATGTTAGATATTTGAGCAGTTGCTTTCAGTTTCTTCTTATCTCTTCACTAGTCTACAGCAGATGTTAGATTTTGAGCAGTTGCTTTCAGTTTCTTCTTATCTCTTCACTAGTCTACAGCAGATGTTAGATATTTGAGCAGTTGCTTTCAGTTTTCTTAATCTCTTCACTAGTCTACAGCAGATGTTAGATATTTGAGCAGTTGCTTTCAGTTTCTTCTTATCTCTTCACTAGTCTACAGCAGATGTTACAGTTGCTTTCAGTTTCTTCTTATCTCTTCACTAGTCTACAGCAGATGTTAGATATCTGAGCAGTTGCTTTCAGTTTCTTCTTATCTCTAAACACAGTTGCTTTCAGTTTCTAACACTACTAATGTAGTTAATCCTTACTAAAACAAGCGTAATGTATATCTTAAATCAAAATTAAATTATAAATAAAAAGCCACAGTGGAATTAGTAAAATTATAAATGAAAAGCCAATTTTCGCAAGAATTTTAGATAAATATAAAAATCTATTGACCAATGAATACCAGTAATGTTTCGATGTTCTCTTTCTTGTCAACAGCAAATCTTAAATATTTGAGAAGTTGTCTCCTGTTCTGTCGGTGTGTTGTTCTCAATACTAACTTAGTCTTGAGTAAAAAATTATTTAAACAATATATAAAAATACATAAAAAATGCAGAACAAATATTTAAAAATACAAAGATTGGTACATACATTTTTACAAACTCTACGCTGTGCAACCTCTTCAACTACTCACAAAATGCCTAGTTTTGTTTTATTGCTTATTCAGTTTTTCCTATGTAACACCTGACAGCAAATATTATCTGTTTAAGAAATAGCTTCATGCTTTTCTTATCATCACTTGTTATAGTAGTATATCTCTAGTAGAATCAGCGAAATGATTAAAGCAAAAGCAGTTGCAACAAGTGTCATAGATAATGAAAAGATCTAAAGACCCCTGTGGCAACCAGTTCTGTTTTAAAATCGATCCATTCAACATCAGCATATAGTAATAGGAACTATGTATATCCTATCCAACTTAAGCTGCATTGGGCAATATCAATCTGTTAACAAATAATCAAAACAATTACATAACTATTAAAAAACAAATATTAGTATATACATTCGTCGTAAAATTAGTTATGGAAGCAGCAAACTGCAACCGTATTAACGAATTTTGAAAATTTATTTCCCTAGAAACGTAATTTGTTTACATTTTGTTACATTTGTTTACAAGTTTCATAGGTCAAAAGAAAAAAGAGATGTTGATAAATTTAATTTTATTTAAGTAGTAGATCATTTAAGGCATCAAAAAAATTAAAGAACACAATAAACAAATTTAGTTCTTACATCTCAGATTAATTATAAATTAATTGTACAATAATAAAAATTATAAATTAATGTAAAAACTGGTTTTGTTTTGAAGTATGCCACGTTTCCTACTCACCTCTTAAAAGCAGATCTTAGATATTAAAATAGTTGTCTCATATTCTGTAGAATCTTGATATTAACACTTGCTAAATTAGTAGATTTCTAGTAGAATCAGCGAAATTTTTAAAACAAAATTATTCCCACAAATGACACAGATAATTAAAAGATCTAAAGACACCTGTGGCAACCATTTTTGTTTTAAAATCGATCCATTCAACATTAGTAAATAGGAGTAGTAACTATGTATAACCATCCAAAGCTGCATTATGTAAAATTAACCTAAACTGCGTAGGCTTCGACGGTTATTGTCATGAAGATTTAGGTCATCCAGTGGTGACCGCGACAATGTAGATGTATCCGTAAAAATGCCTCCCATAGTAGAAGCGAAACGGCGGATTCTTCATTTACATTGACGCGGTCACTACCGGAAGACCTAAATCTTCATAATATTAACCTGTTAACAAATAAACAAAACAAATGTATAAATACAAATTAAACAAACATTAGTACATACATACATACAAACTGTAGGCACTCTAACCTCACCAACAACTCTTTTTATGCCATGTTTGGTTTCAATTTGAAAAATCCTTAAAAAATAATCACACACTATACGCAGGAGTAGTAATGAATGAGATGAAAGCAAAATTAAATCGTGCCCTCAGTACCCCTTTCGCTTTTGACATTTGAACCACTTAGACGTCATTTTATAATGAAATTTTCTAAAACACCTTACGTCCTAAAGGAATTCACCGTTTTACCACTCCTTTGGTGATATAAGATGTTACAGAGTCTTAGATGTAAAAACGTTGCCTGCTAAGCTTTTATCAAGGCTTGCTTCAGAAGTAGATTAGTTGTAGTACTACCGAATTGAAAAAAAAAACATAGAACAAAATTAGTTTTCACAATGACCAGTGAGAAGAATCTTTTAAGAAGACATTTAAGAAGATGTCTCCTGTTTTCTCAGTCATAACATCGTAATGATATGTACATTAGGAATCAAGAAGAAAATATAAATCCATTTCTATCCCAATATTTCCTTCTGTTCCGTTTATCTAAAAAAACCTTATATAGTTTATTTTACAAATAACAAATTAGCTAAAAGCACTTTTAGCCAAAATGATAAGTCCAGTTTCTTTTGAAAATGTTTGATTTTTAGTAACTTTATGTCCAAACATCCAAGGAGTGGTTTGTTACAAAAATCCTATCATGAAGATGCCTCCCACAGTGGAAGCGAAACGTCGGATTCTTTATCTACATTGACGGGGTCACCACCAGAAGACCTTAATCATCAAAAATCCTATCAGTTACAAATAATCTCTTACAATGATTTTAGATATGTATAGAACTCAGAAATCAATACAATGACTAGTTTCGTTTTAATTTCTATAATATCCCTTGTTTAATATTTTACAGCTTAAGAGAGAGTTTGAACGCAACTGTAATGCAGATTGATAATTTCAACCAGAAAATAAGTAAACAAACTATTAAATAAGTAAAATAAACAAAAAAAACTTGCTTTATGAATAGTAATTCCGAGAGCTGCTAAAGTCGCACGTATGTTATACTAAAATAAGACACTAAACCAGTACTCATAGTAATCTTAGTTAATTATAAAGATTGTAATATAATTGTGTGAGATTCATGTTTTGCAAAACTCGGTAGTATCAAAATGATATATAAAGATACACTAAACCACTGCGAAAACTAGATCAGTTTCAAAATAGATTACCTTACTACTCTACTCTTTTGTTGTCTGCTCTTTCAGTATCTTCTTTTCAACACTTGCTGTAGTAGTTAGATCACTATTAGAATCATGCAGTCATAAATATGTTAAAAAATCAGCTTTCACAAAGCACTTAGATAATTGTAAACATCTACAGGTCAATGTGAAAGCCAGTTTCGTTTTAACATAGAGAAGATCTTTCTACGACTCCACAGCAGATCTTAGATATTTGAGAGGTTTTCTTTTAGTTAATTATGAAGATATACTTGATCATCGTAAAAACTAGTTGTGTTTTCAAGTTGGTGATGTCTTCCTTTTTGCTCTACAGCAGATCTTAGATATTTCAAAAATTCTCTCCTGCTCTTTCAGTATCTTCATATTAACACTTGCTAAAGTAGTAGGTCCTTAGTAGAATCAGCGAAATGATTAAAGCAAAAGCAGTCGCCACAAGTGTCGTAGATAATGAAAAGATCTAAAGACACCCGTGGCAACCAGTTCTGTTTTAAAATCGATACATTCAACATTAGTATAAAGAAATAGTAACCATGTATATTCATTCAAAGCTGCCTTACGTACTATTAAACTGTTGACAAATAAACAAAAAAAATATAGAAATACATTTTTTACAAACTATAAGCTTTGTAAACTCCGAAACAACTTAATATATCCAAAGTTATGCTAAAAATACTTACGTCCAAAACGTTCTTTTTGAAAAATATTTTAAGTTTCGTTTTAAGATATGTTATGTCCTCTATTCACCACTTTACAGCTACAGGAAGAGTAAATATAAACGTCACTCTAATGCATCCAATGCTTGTTGTCCTATGTTTCAAAATAGATGATATCCTCTTCACTACTCTACAGCAGATGTTACGAAGTAGCTTTCTGTTCTCTCGGTATCTCCTTATCAACACATACACCAGTTGTAGACCTCCAGTATAATCAGCGAAATAATGTACATATTAAAACAAAATTAATTATCACAATGACCCAGATAATACAGAAAACTCTGGGCCAGTGCGATAACCAGTTTTGTTTCAAAATAGATGATGTCCTCTTCACTACTCTGCAGCAGGTGTTAGATATTTACGAAGTATCTTTCTGTTCTCTCGGTATCTTCTTATCAACACATACTTCAGTAGTAGATCACCAGTAAAATCAGCGAAATAATGTATATCTTAAAACAAAATTAATTATCACAATGATCCAGATAATACAGAAAACTCTGGGCCAATGTGACAATCAGTTTAATTTCAAAATAGATGATGTCCTCTTCACTACTCTGCAGCAGATGTTAGATATTTACGAAGTATCTTTCTGTTCTCTCGGTATCTTCTTATCAACACATACTTCAGTAGTAGATCTCCAATATAATCAGCGAAATAATGTATATCTTAAAACAAAATTAATTATCACAATGACCCAGATAATACAGAAAACTCTGGGCCAATGTGACAATCAGTTTAATTTCAAAATAGATGATGTCCTCTTCACTACTCTGCAGCAGATGTTAGATATTTACGAAGTAGCTTTCTGTTCTCTCGGTATCTTCTTATCAACACATACTTCAGTAGTAGATCTCCAATATAATCAGCGAAATAATGTATATCTTAAAACAAAATTAATTATCACAATGACCCAGATAATACAGAAAACTCTGGGCCAATGTGACAATCAGTTTAATTTCAAATAGATGATGTCCTCTTCACTACTCTGCAGCAGATGTTAGATATTTACGAAGTATCTTTCTGTTCTCTCGGTATCTTCTTATCAACACATACTTCAGTAGTAGATCACCAGTATAATCAGCGAAATAATGTATATCTTAAAACAAAATTAATTATCACAATGACCCAGATAATACAAAAAACTCTGGGCCAATGTGATAACCAGTTTTGTTTCAAAATAGATGATGTCCTCTTCACTACTCTGCAGCAGATGTTAGATATTTACGAAGTATCTTTCTGTTCTCTCGGTATCTTCTTATCAACACATACTTCAGTAGTAGATCTCCAGTATAATCAGCGAAATAATGTATATCTTAAAACAAAATTAATTATCACAATGACCAAGATAATACCAAAAAGCTCTGGGTCAGTGTGATAACCAGTTTTGTTTCAAAATAGATGATGTCCTCTTCACTACTCTGCAGCAGATGTTAGATATTTACGAAGTATCTTTCTGTTCTCTCGGTATCTTCTTATCAACACATACTTCAGTAGTAGATCTCCAGTATAATCAGCGAAATAATGTATATCTTAAACAAAATTAATTATCACAATGATCCAGATAATACAGAAAACTCTGGGCCAGTGCGATAACCAGTTTTGTTTCAAAATAGATGATGTCCTCTTCACTACTCTGCAGCAGATGTTAGATATTTACGAAGTATCTTTCTGTTCTCTCGGTATCTTCTTATCAACACATACTTCAGTAGTAGATCTCCAGTATAATCAGCGAAATAATGTATATCTTAAAACAAAATTAATTATCACAATGACCAAGATAATACAGAAAACTCTGGGCCAATGTGACAATCAGTTTAATTTCAAAATAGATGATGTCCTCTTCACTACTCTGCAGCAGATGTTAGATATTTACGAAGTAGCTTTCTGTTCTCTCGGTATCTTCTTATCAACACATACTTCAGTAGTAGATCTCCAATATAATCAGCAAAATAATGTACATATTAAAACAAAATTAATTATCACAATGACCAAGATAATACCAAAAAGCTCTGGGTCAGTGTGATAACCAGTTTTGTTTCAAAATAGATGATGTCCTCTTCACTACTCTGCAGCAAATGTTAGATATTTACGAAGTAGCTTTCTGTTCTCTCGGTATCTTCTTATCAACACATACTTCAGTAGTAGATCTCCAGTATAATCAGCGAAATAATGTATATCTTAAAACAAAATTAATTATCACAATGACCAAGATAATACCAAAAAGCTCTGGGTCAATGTGATAACCAGTTTTGTTTCAAAATAGATGATGTCCTCTTCACTACTCTGCAGCAGATGTTAGATATTTACGAAGTATCTTTCTGTTCTCTCGGTATCTTCTTATCAACACATACTTCAGTAGTAGATCTCCAGTATAATCAGCGAAATAATGTATATCTTAAAACAAAATTAATTATCACAATGACCAAGATAATACCAAAAAGCTCTGGGTCAGTGTGATAACCAGTTTTGTTTCAAAATAGATGATGTCCTCTTAACTAGTCCTCAGCAGATGTTAGATATTTGACAAGTTGCTTTCTGTTCTTTTGGTATCTTCTTATCAACACATACTTCAGTGGTTGATAATTATAAGAATTAGCGAAATGAAGAATATAATAAAACAAAATTAGTATTTACAAGTATCTTAGATAAATGTATAGATCTAAAGATCAATATGAAAACTAGTTTTGATTTAAAATCGATCCTACTTAGAATAAAGAAATAGTAAATGATTAACCCCCTAAGTTGTAAAGCATCAACCGGAGCTAGGGAGGTCTCTATTAGGTAAAGTAAAATTTACTTTCTTTGAGGTAGTACGTAATTGAGCAGTTTATTGGACCGTTTTTAGGATGAGAAGCCAATCATTATTGTTATAGGAGGTTATTTAGTACTTTTCACCTCCGAGGACAATAATGAATGTAAAAAAAAATCCTAGGACGTAAAAGTAATTCATATATTGCCGCCATTACTGTAATGTAGCGTGTTCAAAAAAACAATCTGTGAAAAACTCATGAGATTTCTTTAGAAACGTTCATACAGAAGAGATTAAAATGTTTTGTTTCTGTTTTTGTTCGTAGACTAATTTTTCTTCGTTTTTAAAAGGTGTTCTAACTAATTGACAATTTTTGTGTATTTATTTGTAAAGCTTTTACATTTTTGAGTAAAAGTGAGAGGCTATGGATGAATTCAATGACGACGATAATATGGAGTTAATTGGACGTTTGTTTTTTCAATTAAGTATATAGCGCTGTTTATTTAGTGATGCTACCTCAAAAAAAATAGTGTATGCCATCCGGCTGAGAATGTCTTTATGTCTTGGCAATTTTTCCCGACTCGCTTCGCTCGTCGGTAAATCTAATTGCCGTGACATAAAGACACACTTCTCAGCCTTATGACATAAATAACTATTTTACAACTGGATTGAAGATAAAAATGGAAATCATAATATTCATACAAATACGGATTTGTATGAATATTATGATTCCATGACCAAAATAAATACTATTTTACTTCTTTAAATTGTTTCTATTTATAAGAAGTAATAGACCTTTAAGTAATAGTTTGCTATATAAGAAGGGAACAATTATTTAAAAAATTGTTAAATTTTAAAAGAAAATAGTTTATACGGTACAAAAAATTAGGAGAGGGGAGGCTTTTGACCACCCTGTGTAAAAAAATAATAACAAAAATAGTTATTTAACTTTTTCAAAAATATTTTGTTGCTACTATCTGATGAACTAAAGAAGGTAAATTTCCGGTGAATGCTCGTTAAATTGATTTCCAAAATTAAGAAAAATAATAGGTGTCTAACCTAAATAAAATATAAAGGATTAAAGCATTTTGATATATTTCCATGCCTCTTTGACGAATTATTATAACGATAAAAGTGTAAAAATGCTGGTGTATATGTCAGAAGCCTGGCGAATTTCCTTTGGAAATCATATTTTCTATTTTCCTACTTAACAACCTATTTTTACTATAGTTTGTCTGCCTTGTAGTTTAAAGTGTATGGAGGTTTGTATTAATATAGAGGGCACGTATTGTTCTTAGTTTTTTACTAAACTATATGAGTCAGTGAAAATATGTATGATTGCTTGAAAAAGCATAAGAGGAACCATAGAAATGCACGGCTCTTCGTCTAGATTAGATGAAATATACCTAGTCTTGAAATTAAAAGTAGTAGGAACAATATCTTATGGAGCTGGCAAAAAGGGTCCAACAACGTGGCCTACTTGTCTAGTAGTTACTACCACATCCCCACATTACTACTACTAATATAATAATATATTTAGGTTATTTATACCATTTAAGTTATTAATAGCAGGTAACATATATAACAACTATAGGGCCATATGGAAATGAATGGCTTTCTAAACAGGATACATAAACAGGATAATATAATATATATCATTTGATACTACCGAGTTTTGCAACACATGAATAGTTGACACAATATAATTGTGCGAGAGACACCTAGGAAATGTAACAAGCAAAATGCAACTGTCGGCGCCCTGATGAGTTAGACGTAACGAAACAGAGTGGGACATGACATTATGTCGAGCCATCAATGATGACGAATGTCGAATGATGGAACAGTTCCCAGATGTAGCATTGCATTTTGCTTGTTACATTTCCTAGGTGTCTCTCGCACAATTATATTGTATAATATAATATACCAACAAATATAAAGATACAGCAGTCGTGGGGGGGGGAGAGATGAGGTGTGAGTAGAGTCGCGGCGTGGGTCAAACAGACGCTTTCATTTCCTATTTTAACAAAGGTTTAGTCCTGTTAACCAATCTGAGTTTAGTCTGTTTATGCGAAATCATGCATCAACTTTTTACTTTTACTCCCTAGGGAGGAAAATGACATTTACAGTGTTATGTATATAGAAATTACAACGCGAGGAGTAGATAGATTATTAACCATTTACTTCTTCTTAAAGAATTACCAGAATTTTTAAAGTAAATGAGATAACTTTTCCATCTAAACAAACCTATGTTAATACTCAAAAATCAAGCTCTATATATCATTTTTTACATTTAGTTTAAACCTATATTTATTATTTTACTACGCACTTTAAAAATCCCTTTAATTGCTAAATCTCCTTAAAATTGCTTTAAAAATCCTAAAATTATGTTGTTTTTATGTTACAGTATGGGTTTGTGAACTATGCCCTGGAACTGCTAGTATTGAAGACATTTGGTGAGGAAACATGGGAGCTAATCAAGTAAGTGTACTTTTTCCTCCTGGGGTTTAACCTGAATTATTCGTATCAGGTGTTTTTAAGACCTCCTAAGTGATTTTTACAAAGTTGTCTATCTGAATGTGAGTGTGTGAGTCTGTTATCATCGTAGCTACCAGCATCTTTATGCTAGACAGTTAAAACTTGGTACAAAAATCAATTATTAAGCCTAGTTGAGGTAGCCAGAAAATATTTTTTGTATAGACACAGTAAATACGGAATTATAGCAACAGGGTCATTCCATGTCAAAACAACACAAAAAAAGTACATTTTTGGACTCGATGTTACTTAAAGAAAAATATTTTTGTTGTTTTTCATAAAATGAAATTGCTAGTGAATTTTAATCAGTCAAGTTTAAGGAACACTTTATAGAGGAAAATAGAAGAAAATTTAGTATGAGCACTAGTTGAGAATGTTGAATAATTTGTTAACAGGAGAAAAGCAGACGTGGCAATGGAAGGGCAATTCCTAGTGCGACAAATATACGATGATGAGATCACCTACAACATAGTGACAGCCGCAGTAGATATACTAAGTAAGAAATTTATTTATTTACGTTATAACCTAGTTTACCTCAAACGTCATTGCGTGTCCGTCCGATCGTATAAGTACTTGATTTCGGAGCATTCACAACCCTATATTCTCTCCGTTATAGTGAATTTGAAGTATTTATTATTAGCGATTTTGTCAAATTTAATTAATTTAAGCAAAGCGAATGCGACTTGCCAAAGTTGTTTTTTAAAGGCGACAAATCTAATATTTAATGATCCGGTCCTAAGCACATTTTGCAATTTAGTTAGTTTACACGGAATTTATAAAAATAGCATCCTTGCTTGCTTTCTAAGCCGCGCGGTAGGCCTGGTCTTATTAGATCCCAGAAGGTAAGTAAAATCGAGGGATTTCAGTGCGGGAATGGTTAACCACCTATCCCCATACTAGCCACGTGAGGTACGTACAAATCTAGAGTTGATGAGAGTTGAATTATCACCCACAAGCATCGATACCCATCATGTCTTTGATAGATAACTGCTACCAAAGTCATCACGCCGTTAGGTATGTTGACACGGTCAATTTCAGTGCAATTAAGTAAAGTAAATAACATGTTTGTATGGAACAAAGATGACCAAAGCCAATAAACAACAATGTATACGATGTGGTTAATTTCCAATCTTGTAAACTATTTGTTCACCCCCCCCCCTTTGGTTGCATAGTTTTGCTTAGCATAGAGGTACATTATATATCAATACATAAAATTGCATAACATAATACATAACATAATAATACATAACATAAAAATATATAACATAAAAATACATAATACATAACAGTAAATGTCAAGTGTCTCTCTTAGTGTAAAGACTTCCCACCATGACAAGGTAGAGACATTTGGAAAAGATGTACAGTGCCCCGTCCACGCACTGTACTATGGCGACCAACCAGTTCAACAATGTCGCCTCTAAATTATTTTTTTAAATTTATGGTATGTTTTATTTTTTAACATATTTACATTTACACTAACACATCTCTTTAGCGCCTGATAGAAACGGGACGCTATGCTATGCCCATAGCGTTCCGGTATGTGTCCAGGCAAAGCTAAGCTGTCAGTAAATATGTTACAAATTACAATAAAAGTAGAAAATAAAATAAGTAATTTTATGCGTGACTTACGTGTGCAGAGCATAAAATCCAGAATTCGGCAAAAGTAGTAGAAGTCGTTCTTCAATTCAATTGTAGCACACGACAGACAAGCTTTACCCTGGCACCTGGCATTACAGTAGCAATACAAAATGTGATGCCTAGCTACTAGGGTATAGCTAAGTTGTCAGTAAAAGATGCTGCATACGGCAATAGATGTTGATAATAACACTGACTATTTTTAGTCTAAGTTGCTAGGACAAAGCATAGAGATCCAAAGTTCAAAGAGGAAGCTGTAGAGTCGTTTGCCATTCTTGGTAATGTACTGAAACATGTAATAGAAATAGAATGAACACTTTCTTCATAATAATGATACAAATATAATAATAATAATAAAGGATTCCAAGGTTACATTATGAATATAATGTGAACAAGTAAGCTAACAACTAAGCTGTCTCTAAAATGTCCTACAAAAAGAAAATATATAAATAGTAAAATTAGAGTTTTTGCGTGACTTACGTGGGCATAAAGATCCAGAGTTCATAAAATTTAAGGAAGTTGTAGAGTCGTCTGCCATCTCTAAAAGTATACTTCAACATGCAGTAGAATGAACAATATTTTTCTGATGCAGTAATCCTCCGGGACTGACACCATCCAAAGTAATATTGGGTTCCAAGATCCAAATAATTATAAATGACATGACAGTAGTAATAAAATATGTTATGTCTAGCAAAGCTAAGTTGTCAGTACAGGATGCGGCAAATTACAGTAGACGTAGAAACATGACAGCCTAGCTATTCCCCTGCAGCTGACATGACAGTAGTAATAAAATATGTTATGTCTAGCAAAGCTAAGTTGTCAGTACAGGATGCGGCAAATTACAGTAGACGTAGAAACATGACAGCCTAGCTATTCCCCTGCAGCTAACATGACAGTAGTAATAAAATATGTTATGTCTAGCTACGGGGGTAAAGCTAAGTTGTCAGTACAGGATGCGGCAAATTACAGTAGACGTAGAAACATGACAGCCTAGCTATTCCCCTGCAGCTAACATGACAGTAGTAATAAAATATGTTACGTCTAGCTACGGGGGTAAAGCTAAGTTGTCAGTAAAGGATGCGGAAAATTACAGTAGATGTAGGTAATAAAACTGATAATTTTTAGCGTTAGTTGCCTCTACATACCATGAAGATCCAGAGAAATGGAGGAAGCTGTAGAGTCGCCTGCTGTCCCTGGATGACAATATGGCTTCATATGGCTTACGTGTACATAAAATTACAGCAATTTAAATTGCTGATACTGAAATTTAAAAAAGATGTAGATAATAACAATAGTATTTCTTGAGTGACTTACGTGTATATAAAAATCCAGAGTCCATAGAAATTGAAGAAGCTGTAGAGTCTTCTGTCAAATGTGGCTCACGACAGCTGAGCTATAACCCTGCAGCTGACATGACAATAGTAATAAAATATGTTATGTCTAGCTACGGGGGTAGAGCTAAGTTGTCAGTAGAGAATGCGACATATTAAAAATGATGTACATAGTACCATTAGTATATCTTTTTATATCATAAAACTTTCCTCTGCCTTTCCTGGAAGTTTACTGCAAGATAGAACAGAAGAATAGAATAACATTAGAATAACAACAATAGAATAGAAGGAACATTAGTTTTATGACTCAGTAAATAAATAAGTTGTTTACTTTTATATGTAATATTTAAAATACAAGGATGCAGTAACTACCAAGGCTGACAACATTAATCATAATATAGAGTACTAAGTCCGAAATGATTCAAAATTTAAACTGTGGGACACGACAGCCGAGAAAAATTTCCTTGCAGCAAGCATAACAGTAGAAATACAAAATGCGATGCTACCATGGTATAGGTAAGCTGTTATTGAAAGATACTGCAATTTAAAAAAGATGTAGATAATAACAATAGTATTTCTTGAGTGACTTACGTGTATATAAAAATCCAGAGTCCATAGAAATTGAGGAAGCTGTAGAGTCGTTTGTCAAATGTTGCTCACGACAACCGAGCTATACCCCTACAGCTGACGTGACAATAGTAATAAATATGTTATGCCAACTACGGGGGTACAGCTAAGTTGTCAGTAAAGGATGCGACAAATTACAGTAGATATATGTAATAACATTGATAATTTTTAGCGTTAGTTGCCTCTTCATACCATAAAGATCCAGAGAAATGGAGGAAGCTGTAGAGTCGTTTGTCAAATGTAGCTCACGACACCGAGCTATACCCCTACAGCTGACGTGACAATAGTAATAAAATATGTTATGCCAAACTACGGGGGTACAGCTAAGTTGTCAGTAAAGGATGCGACAAATTACAGTAGATATATGTAATAACATATAATTTTTAGCGTTAGTTGCCTTCATACCATAAAGATCCAGAGAAATGGAGGAAGCTGTAGAGTCGTTTGTCAAATGTAGCTCACGACAACCGAGCTATACCCCTGCAGCTGACATGACAGTAGTAATAAAATATGTTATGCCAAGCTACGGGGGTACAGCTAAGTTGTCAGTACAGGATGCTGCAGTAAACGAGGACTATTCTCCTGATGAAGTAAATATCATCGAGTGACACTATTAAAAAATATTAAGAGTTCCAAGTTAAAAACAATTATAAATTGCAAATGTGGTACATGAGAACCGTCTTATTCCCTTAGAGCTGGCATTACAGTAGCTATACAACATTTATTTCCTAGCTGCATGGGGTAAAGCCAAGCTGTGAATAAAAGATGCTGCAAGTTACAGTAGATGAAGAATGGTATATTTTTGTTACTAATCTTTTCAATTCAAATCCACATTCCGAAGAAAAGTAGGAAGAAGTAGTGTCGTCTGCAATTCCTGGAATTTACTGCAACATAGAATAGAAGGATCATTAGTTTTTTGACTTTGTAAATAAATAAGCTGTTTACTTTTAAAAGTAATATTTACTATATAAGGATGCAGTAATTACCAAAATAAACAAAATTGAAAAAAATTAAGGGTTGCAAGTCCGAAATAATTAGAAATTTAAACTGTGGGACACGACAGCCGAGCAATTCCTTCGCAGCAAGCATAACAGTAGAAATACAAAATGCGATGCAACCATGGTATAGCTAAGCTGTTATTGAAAGATACTGCAATTTAAAAAAGATGTAGGTAATAACAATAGTATTTCTTGAGTGACTTACGTGTATATAAAGATCCAGAGAAATGGAGGAAGCTGTAGAGTCGTCTGTCAAATGTGGCTCACGACAGCCGAGCTATACCCCTGCAGCTGACATGACAGTAGTAATAAAATATGTCATGCCAAGCTACGGGGATACAGCTAAGTTGTCAGTAAAGGATGCTGCAGTAAACGAGGACTATTTTCCTGATGAAGTAAATATCATCGACTGACACTATTAAAAAATATTAAAAGTTCCAAGTTAAAAACAATTATAAATTGCAAATGTGGTACATGAGAACCGTGTTATTCCCTTAGAGCTGGCATTACAGTAGCTATACAACATTTATTTCCTAGCTGCATGGGGTAAAGCCAAGCTGTGAATAAAAGATGCTGCAAGTTACGGTAGATGAAGAATGGTATATTTTTGTTACTAATCTTTTCATTTCATACAAATCCATACTCCGAAGAAAATTAGGAAAAAGTAGTGTCGTCTGCAAATCCTGGAATTTACTGCAACATAGAATAGAAGGATCATTAGTTTTTTGACTTTGTAAATAAATAAGCTGTTTACTTTTAAAAGTAATATTTACAATATAAGGATGCAGTAATTACCAAAATTAACAAAATTGGAAAAAATTAAGGGTAGCAAGTGCGAAATAATTAGAAATTTAAACTGTGGGACGCGACAGCCGAGAAATTCCTTTGCAGCAAGGATAACAGTAGAAATACAAAATGCGATGCTACCAGGGTATAGCTAAGCTGTTATTGAAAGATACTGCAATTTAAAAAGATGTAGATAATAACAATAGTATTTCTTGAGTAACTTACGTGTATATAAAGATTCACAGTTAAGAGAAAATGAGGAAGCTGTAGTCGTCTGCCATCTCTGGAAGTATACTATAACATGCAGTAGAATGAAAACTATTTTCCTCATGTTGTCGGGCTGTCAGCCGTGTAGGTTTATTGCGTGATTTAAGTGTAGAAGATAAAATAATGCAGTAATTTTCTGCCAACCCTAGAAGAGTACTGGAGTCAAATATAGAATAAACACTATATCCTGGCCCCAGTAATCCTCTATGGCAAGCACCATTAAAGAAATCAATTGTTTATGAGTTTTAGAATAAAGTCTGCTGTAGACTGTCAGCCCTTTAGGTTGGTTTATCGTTATAGAGATTAAAGTCTAGGAGATTAAATGTTACTGTAGAGTTCTCTGCCAATCCTAAAACATTGCTGAAACTGCAGATAGAATAAACACTATTTACAGCAACAGTAATCCTCTATGGCAAGCACCAATAAAAAAAATAATTGTTTATGAGTTTTAGCATTAGTGGTATGTTTAGGTGCAGATATATTTGTGAGGTTTCTTGGCCTAGAATATTAATTGATGTAGATTAACTGTGTACAGTGCATCACCACCCAGGATGTTTCATATATATATATATATATATATATATATATATATATATATATATATATATATATATATATATATATATATATATAATATATATATATATATTATATATATATATATATTATATTATATATATATATATATATATGTATATATATATATATATATATATATATATATATATAATATATATATATATATATAATATATATATATATATATATATATATATATATATATATATATATATAATATATATATATATATATAAAATCAATGCGTATATTCGCGAGTATTGCGGTTATTCAGTGAATTTACGCAGGATTGAAATTAAATTGATTATTCAGAGTTCTTTACTAACAGTGGAACATTACACACACCGATCATAAAATTAACCCCTTGGCCTAGAATTTCAATTGCTTTAGTTTTACTGTAAAATGTTACACAGAATGTTTATTGCATACAATAACAAGCCTGTGGTAATAATAATAAAATATTTACATATTTACATTTACATAGTTACATTTACATTTATGCCACACACAAAGTCATACAATTAATAATATTAACTGAAAAATATAATCCAGTAATATTTGAATTATAAGCGCTAGTGGATTTATACCATAAGATGTAAATAAAAGTCTATCCACAAATAAATTTCAACCAATGTAATGATGACAAAACCGGCTTTCAACCTAATACAGGTCATCCTCAGTGCCGGTGAGAAGAAGCTAATTTTTCTTCTTGAGTCTTGTTACAAGATTTGAGACTGTCTGCATCCAGCCTCAAATCTTGTAACAAGACTCAAGAGGAAAAATTAGCTTCTTCTCACCGGCACTGAGGATGACCTGTATTAGGTTGAAAGCCGGTTTTGTCATCATTACATAGGTTGAAATTTATTTGTGGATAGACTTTTATTTACATCCTTAATCCAGTAATATTTTTATCATAATTTATAAAAATAAATTATATACTTTTAGTATTAATACAGAACAATCGAACTTATCTCTAAAAACTATAGTTCAATAATAAAAGTCTAAGCCTTAGTGGTAATAGAAGAAGTATATTCGTTTGTAATAGACGCTAGCCCTGAATAATCATAGCTGTATATTCCAATCTCGCTCCGAAATGTTAATTCCAAATGCCTGTGCGTATTCCAAATATTCTGAGAACTTGATGTAGGCTTCAAGGCAAATTTATCCTGTAGTTTAGTTCAATACCAGCCTAAGAATATTACTACCGCAGATATAGAATGAACACTATATATTGCCAGCAGTAATATTCTACGGCTAGCAATGTTAAACATTTAGAAGTATCAACATTTTAGGCGTCAAGTATTTCATAGTACATCTATTTCGTCCAGTCTTTTTACTTTAGATCAGCTCTTTAAATAGAAGAAAGTGACGATGTTCGACTGTCAGCCCTGAAGGTTTAATGAGTTTAGCAGTTGGAATCTAGAAGATGAAATGATGTTGTAGAGTTCTCGGCCAACCCTAGTAGATTACTGGAGCGATAGATAGAATGAACACTATATATCAGCAACAGTAATCATCTATGGCTAGCAGTATTAAAAATATATATTATTAATATAATTGTAGAGTTCTCCGCCGAACCTAGAAGATAACAGAAGCTTAGAGTAGAATGTACACAATATCTTAGACAATCTTAGCAATATTGAAGACTTACATATTGTTGTGTAAAAGACTTACAATATGCTTGTGAGATTCGTTGGCCTAGGGTACTAATTCCAGTAGATTTACAGTAAAATGTTACACAATTTTATTTTTGCATATAATAAGTAGTCTGCAGGAATAATAATAATAATAATGTTAATAACATAGCTACATTTACACATTAACATTTATGCAACACAAAAAGTCATACAAATAATAACATTATTGAAAAAAATAATCTAGTAATATTTGTAAAATTTGTTTAAAAAACAATCAGTTATTAATAATACAAAACAATAGAACTTATCTCTAAAAAGTTTATTTTAATAATAAAAGTATATAAGCTTAAGTGGTGCTAGAAGAAGTAAATCCGTTTGTGAGAGACGCTAATCTAGAATAACCATAGCTGTATATTCTACTCTTGCTCCAAAATGCTTATTGCAAATGTCTGAGCGTATTCCAAATATTCTGTGAATTTTACCTAGACTAGAAGACTTCACTTACTAGCCTTAGAATAAGTACGTAAATATGTAAGTACGTCTACATATTTAATCAACGAAATACTCTGAATGCTTTATTTATCAGCACTTCAAATGCACAAAAAAATGATGATGTCGAATATCAGCCCTGCAGTCACATATAGTGTTGTAAGTTTGGAGGATGAAATGATGCTGTAGAGTTCTCTGCCAACCCTAGAAGAGTACTGATGCAATATATAGAATGAACACTATATAACTGCAACAGTAATCCTCTATGACTAGCAACATTGAAGATATCAATTATTTGTATTAGCATCAGTGTATGGTGATAGAAGTCTAGAAGATAAAAGGATGCTGTAGAGTTCTCTGCCAACCCTAGAAGAGTACTGATGCAATATATAGAATGAACACTATATCACTGCAACAGTAATCCTCCATGGCTGGCACTATTGAAGATATCAATTGTTTATTTTAGCATCAGCGTATAGAGATTGAAGTCTAGGAGATAAAAGGATGCTGTAGAGTTCTCTGCCAACCCTAGAGAACTACTGATGTCCTGTAATAGAATGAACACTATAACACAACAACAGTAATCCTCCATGGCTGGCACTATTGAAGATATCAATTGTTTGTTTTAGCATCAGCGTATAGAGATTGAAGTCTAGGAGATAAAAGGATGCTGTAGAGTTCTTTACCAACCCTAGAAGATTACTGAAGCTCTTGATAAATAAATAATAAATAACTTTTTTATTTTCTCCAAGTACAAAATACAAAAAAGAATACATATTATTTTATTTAACAATAATTAATTGTTTAGGAGAAACCACATAAGGCAACGCCTTGATCGGAGTTAAAACTATATCACAGCAACAGTAATCCTCTATGACTAGCACTATTGAAGATATCATTTGTTTGTTCTGGCAACAGCGTATAGTGATAGAAGTATTGGAGATAAAAGGATGCTGTAGAGTTCTCTGCCAACCCTAGAAGATTGCCGCTGTCGTGTATAGAATTAACACTATAACACAACAACAGTAATCCTCCATGACTAGCACCGATGCTATAGTTGTTTACAGGTTAATTATTAGCATACATTAAAAAGTGTGACTTAAGCCAAGAAGACTATATGATGTAGTAAGATTACATTCTGTTGGTGTATTACATATAGAGACTGAAGTATAAAGGATAAAAAGATGCTGTAGAGATTTCTGCTAACCCTAGAAGATAACTGAAGATATGTATAGAATGAAAACTATATCACAGCAACAGTAATCCTCTATGACTAGCACTATTTTGACACAATTGTTTATAATTTTTATCATTAATGACCATTTAGGCGATATTTTGCACAACATTTACAAAGTGTCCCTCAAGCTAAGAAGACTATATGATGCTGTAAAATTTAATCTCTGTTGGTGTATTGCATACAGTGACTAAAGTCTTGAGGATAAAAGGGTTCTGTTGAGTTCTCCACTAACCCTAAAAGATTACTGACGTTATGTATAGAATGAAAACTATATCACAACAACAGTAATCCTCTATGACTAGCACTAACGAAAATATACATATGTGGTAAAAAGTTAAAGCATTAGTGGTATCAGTAGAAACATATCCGTTTGTGAGAGTCGCTAGCTGCACATCGTAACTGAAGTCTAAAGCATTAAAGGATGCTTTAGAGTTCTCTGCCAACCCTAGAGCACTACTGATGTCCTGTAATAGAATGAACACTATAACACAACAACAGTAATCCTCCATGGCTAGCACTATTGAAGATATCAATTATTTGCTTTAGCATCAGCGAAGAGTTCTAGAAGACAAAGGATGATGTAGAGTTCCCTGCCAACCCTAGAAGATTGCCGCCATTATGTTATAGGATTAACACTATAACACAACAACAGCAATCCTCCATGGCTAACACTATTGAAGATATCAATTGTTTGTTTTAGCATTAGCGTAGAGATCTAGAAGACAAAGGATTATGTAGAGTTCCCTGCTAACCCTAGAACATTGCCGCCATTATGTTATAGAATAAACACTATAACACAACAACAGTAATCCTCTATGACTAGCACTATTGATGCTACAGGTGTTTACAGGTTTTAGAATTAATGGCATTTCAGGTGTAATTATTAGCAACCATTAAAAAGTGTCACTTAAGCCAAAAAGACTATATGATGTATATAAGATTTCATTCTGTTGGTGTATTGCATATAGTGACTGAAGCCTAAAGGAAGAAAATATGCCGTTGAGTTCTCCGCTAACCCTAGAAGATTACTGACGTTATGTATAGAATGAAAACTATATCACAACAACAGTAATCCTCTATGACTAGAACCATTGAAGATATCATTTGTTTGTTTTAGCATCTGTGTATACTGACTTATGTCTTGAGGATAAAAGGGTTCTATAGAGTTTTCTGCCAACCCTAGAAGATTATTGTAGTTATGTACAGAATGAAAACTATATCACAACGACAGTAATCCTCTATAGCTAGCACTATTATTGACACAATTGTTTATAATTTTTAGCATTAGCGACATTTTAGGCAAAACCTTTACAAAGTGTTACTTAGGCCAAGAAGACTGTATGATGCTGTAAAATTTAATTTCTGTTGGTGTATGGCATACATTGATTTAAGTCTTTAGGATAAAAGGATTCTGTAGAGTTTTCTACTAACCCTAGAAGATTACTGAAGTTATGTATAGAATAAAAACTATATATTAGCAGCAGTAATCTTCTAACGCTAGCAGTAATAAACATTTAGAAATTGCAGGCGTCAAGTATTTCTAAGTACGTCTACATATTTAGTACACGAAATATTCTGAATGCTTTTTTTATCAGCACTTCAAATAGACAAAAAAATGATGATGTCGAATATCAACCCTGCAGTCGCATATAGTGATGGAAGTTTGGAGGATGAAATGATGCTGTAGAGTTCTTTGCCAACCCTAGAAGAGTACTGATGCAATATATATCACATGAATGAACACTATATCACTCCAACAGTAATCCTCTAAGGCTAGCACTAAAGAAAATATACATATGTGCTAAAAAGTTAAAGCATTAGTGGTATCAGTAGAAACATATCCGTTTATGAGAGTCGCTAGCCTAGAATAACGATTGGTGTACATTCCTCTGTTACCCAGTATATTTATTGCATATTGTAAGAAGTCTGCCGAAATAATTATATTTATTTGAGGATTTAGTGACATTATTTATTCCTCTTGGTGTATTGCACATCGTAACTGAAGTCTAGGAGATGAAATGATGCTATAGAGTTCTCTGCTAACCCTAGAAGATTGCTGCTACCCTGTTATAGAATGAACACTATAACACAACAACAGTAATCCTCCATGGCTAGCACTATTGATTCTACAGCTGTTAACAGGTTTTAGCATTAGTGGCATTTCAGGTATAATTATTAGCAACCATTAAAAAGTGCCACTTAAGCCAAGAAGACTATATGATGTATATAAGATTTTATTCTGCGTCACTATACGAAGTCTAGAAGATAAAAGGATGCTGTAGATTTATCTTCCAACTCTAGAAGATTGCCGCCATCATTTTATAGAATGAACACTATAACATAACAACAGTAATCCTCTATGACTAGCACTATTGAAGATATCAATTGTTTGTTTTAGCATCAATGTATAGTGATAGAAGTCTAGAAGATAAAAAGATGCTGTAGAGTTCTCTGCCAACCCTAGAAGATTGCCGCCATCGTGTTATAGAATGAACACTATAACACAACAACGGAAATCCTCCATGGCTAGCACTATTGATGCTACAGTTGTTTACAGGTTAATTATTAGCATACATTAAAACGTGTCACTTAAGCCAAGAAGACTATATGATGTTGTAAGATTACATTCTGCGTATTGTGATAGAAGTCCAGAAGATAAAAGGGTGATGTAGAGTTCTCTGCCAACCCTAGAGCACTACTGATGCCACATATAGAATGAAAACTATATAACAGCAACAGTAATCCTCTATGACTAGCACTATTGAAGATATCAATTGTTTGTTTTAGCATCAGCATATAGAGATTGAAGTCTAGGAGATAAAAGGATGCTGTAGAGTTTTCTGTCAACCCTAGAAGATTACTGAAGTTATGTATAGAATGAACACTTCATCCCAGATTCAGTAATCCTTTATAGCTAGCAGTATTAAAGATATAAATTATTTATGAAGTTTAGCATCAGTGGTATTTGCTAGTATGAATTTGAGGTTTGTTAGTTAAGAATAATAATTGCTTTACATTCCTAGGATGTTTCTTACATTTAGTATTTATTATGCAATAATATTAATAATTATATTTATCTGACTATTTAGTTACAATCATGCATTGCTATACAATCAATCTAGTAAAATTTTAATACAATTAGTTTAGAAAAAAATATTATTTTTTTAGTAAATATATAATCATTTTAAACTTGTCTCAAAATACATACATAAACAGAAAAATAAAAATAATCCTCTACGGATAGCACAATTGAAGATATAAAATGTTGTTCAGAAGTTTAAGCATATGTGGTAATAGAAAGCACTTTAATCTTTAGAAATACGTAAGCCTTGAAGAATATCTAATGCTGTAGAGTCTATTGCCAACCCTAGAAGATTACTGAAGCAATAGATAGAATGAACACTATTTACGGCAACAGTAATCCTCTATGACTAGCAATAGTGAAGATATTAATTCTTTATAAGTTTAGCATTAGTGGTATGCAGATATGTAGGTGAGGTTTGGTGGCCTAGGATAAGTATTGCTTTACATTTCACTGTCGCCTAGGATGTTTTTTGCATATAGTCTCTGCATATAGATACGTAGGTTCAAATATGTATGCCAGGTTTCTTAGCCTAGGCTCATTATTGCTGCTTATTCCACTGTTATCCAAGATGTTTATTGCTTTAAGTAAATAGTCTGCTTTAATCCTTTATGAATAATCATGTATGGTATGCCCAGCACTATCACATACTTAATAGTTTTAACATTTCAAACGTTAGTAAGCACGACCGTCACAAAGTGTCTCGTAAGCCTTAAATAATAACTGATGATGTTTGACTGTCAGCCCAGTAGGTTTATCACTTATAGAAGATTGAAGTCTAGAAGATTAAAAGCTGCTGTAGAAATCTCTACTAACCCTAGAAGCTTACTGTCGACATAATATAGAATGAGCACTATATTCTGCCTACAGTAATCCTCTATGACTAGCGCTATTGAATATATAAATTGATGCAGTAGAGTTCTCTAACCCTAGAAGACTACTCCAGACTTAATATAGAATAAGCACTATTTCCTAGCCACAGTAATCCTCTCTAGCACCATTGAAGATATAAATTGATGCAGTAGACTTCTCTAACCCTGGAACACTACTGCAGACATAATATAGAATAAGCACTATATCCTGCCTACAGTAATATTCTAAAGCTAGCACCATTGAGGATATATTTTTTATAACTTTTAGAGCATTATTAGTGTGGAGGGCAGAAGTAATCCTTCTATGTACTGCGACTTGAAGTCTTTTGTACATTAGTGGTATATTTTACTCCAAATATGATTCAGAGATTTATTAACCTACAATAATAATTGCTGTTCATTTCACTGTTACTCAGGTTGTTTTGTGTATATTAAATAGTCTTTAGCAATAATAATAATAAAATTGAATCTTTTTGAACATGAACATTTATGAAACATGCACTGTCATAATTATCTCTAAATACTTAATAGAAATCATAAAACTGACAATATACTTAATATTATTTTATATATTTGAAATTTGCTAAGTTTTATAGACATTATGTTTACTGGCAATAAGATAAACAGAGAAATACATTTGTAGTAAGCATCACTCTAAAACAAACTTGATATGTGCTTTGGAATTTTAAGTATTCAGTATTTTTTGTAGATGTATGAAGTCCGTAAAACTGTGTTTTTTTTACAAAATCTAGATAGTTTAAAACATAAATAAAGGGTACAATACAAAAATACATAATTTTTACATGATTCCAATTGCTTTACTCTATCATGATTCTAAAAAATATTTTTTGTTGAAGCCTAAGTTTTAAGTTATCTATCTATCTATCTTAGATAACTATAAGTTATCTATAGTTCCTCTCATCCAAACAATCATATTATACCTAAACGATCTAATAATAATAATAATAATTAATACAAAAATTACATACAGTTTCTAATTTACAGAATTCACAAAAGCATAAATTCATTGATCTCTATTTTTGTACTGCAAAAATATCTTGTTTAACCTTTAAAATTGGCACTTTCAATGATATAACAAGTTTAAAAGTTTCAGCATTATAGGTATTAGTAACCACACCGATCAGTAAAAAAACAACATTAAAGAATAATTAATTCAATAATTAACTTTGCCAAGCCCAGTGTAAAGTTTTCTTACACCAATAATTGAATTCAACACAATTTTTGAGCTATAACTTCTATGGCTAGCACTAATTAAAAAATTGAAAAATATTCTAGTAATATTAACAAAGTAGTTATTGGACTGTTTAGAATTAAATTCTAGGTTAATTAATGAAGACTTCAGTCCATTATAGTTTTTATTTACATAAACATTAATAACATAAATGTAAATAAAAACTCTAAAGACTGAAGTCTTCATTAATTAACCTAGAAATTTAATTCTAGTAATATTATTAATTTGATTATTGGTCTCCATGATACTTCTATAGTTTATAGTTAGACACTGAAGAGACTTTTATGGTTGTTAAATTATTTTATTTTCATACAATATTTCGCTTGTAATCTCCAAGCATATTCATGTATTACATCTACAACAAGAAAAAGAAAATTACCAATCTTACCAATAGTCTAGTAATTACAATAAAATCTTAGTGTAGTCATGCTGGATAAATAAAGTTAAAAAAGCTTTTTTAACTTTATTTATCCAGCATGACTATACTAAGATTTTATTGTAATTACTAGACTATTGGTAAGATTGGTAATTTTCTTTTTCTTGTTGTAGATGTAATACATGAATATGCTTGGAGATTACAAGCGAAATATTGTATGAAAATAAAATAATTTAACAACCCATAAAAGTCTCTTCAGTGTCCTAACCTATAAACTAATTCTAGTAATATTTTCATCATAATTTGTTATAAAAAAAATTCTGATATTATTAATAATAATAAAAAACATTGAAACTTATCTCTAAAATATTCATTTTAATTATACAATTTAACTTTTAGTGGTGATATTAGGAGTATATCCGTTTGTGATATAATAATAATAATAATGTTAATACATGTTACATTACATATTTACATTATGCAACACACAATGTATTATAGTAATATATTGACAGACAATTAATTATATTAATTGAAAAAATAATCAAATAATATTTCAATAAGTTTAGAGCTTTTGGACTGTTATAAATTATAAAATCAATTGAATTAATAAAGACTCCAGTCCTTTTTTTAAAAAATTTATAAGGCGCGGTCGAATATCTAGAACGTTGGATCACCAACAAACTTTTTTTATAATTTTTTTTTTTTTTCAAAATTTTCAGTAATTAGCCGGATTTGTGATAAATGAAGCCTATTTCCGTAATCTGCACGCTCTTTTGGTTAATCTCAAAGAGTATTTACATTCACTCAACGATTTATTTTTAATCTAACTTGGTACATACATAAACTACTGTTAGACGTCATATTTGTGTTATATTTTGACATGTCATATTTTGTTAACATTGACGTCTAACAGTAGTTATGTATGTACCGAGTTAGATTAAAAATAAATCGTTAAGTGAAAGTAAATATTCTTTGAGATTAACCAAAAGAGCGTGCAGATTACGGAAATAGGCTTCATTTATCACAAATCCGGCTAATTACTGAAAATTTTGAAAAAAAAATTATAAAAAAAGGTTTGTTGGTGATCCAACGTTCTAGATATTCGACCGCGCCTTATTGAAAATAAATTGACAATGAGCTTTTTTGTTTTTGTCATTTTTAAGAACTGAAGAAGCTCAGGATCCCTGGGCGAAATCTCTTCAACAAATTATTTTCAATAAATTTTAATCAAAAAGGACTAAAGTCTTCATTACTTCAGTTGATTTAACAGTAGTATTGTTATCATAATTTAATTAAAAAAAAACGATTCTTTTATTATTAATACAGAACAATTGAACTGATCTCTAAAAACTTAAGTTTAATAATAAAACTCAAAGTATACCTGTTTGTAAGAGACGCTATCCCTGAATAGTCATAGCTGTATATTCCAATCTTGCTCCGAAATGTTAATTGCAAATGTCTGTGCTTATTCCAAATATTCTGTGAAATTTACGTAGACAAGAAGGCGAAATGAGTCTGTAGAGTTCAGTGTCAGCCTTAGAAAATGGCTACCCCAAGTATAGAATGAAAACTATATATTGGCGGCAGTAATTTTCTAAGTCTAGCAATGTTAAACATTTTGAAGTTTTAATTTAGATGCATTTCAGGGGTCAAGTATTTCTTAGTACATCTATTAAGGTCACGGACTACTATAGATGTTTTTTTCTATCAGCTCTAGAAAAAAGTGATGATGTTCGACTGTCAGCCCTGAAGGTTTATTGCGTTTAGCAGTTGGAATCTAGAAGATGAATTGATGCTGTAGAGTTCCCTGCCAACCCTAGTAGATTACTGGAGCGATATATAGAATGAACACTATATATCAGCAACAGTAATCCTCTATGACTAGCACTATTTTTGACACAATTGTTTATAATTTTTATCATTAATGACCATTTAGGCGATATTTTGCACATTTACAAAGTGTCCCTCAAGCTAAGAAGACTATATGATGCTGTAAAATTTAATATCTGTTGGTGTATTGCATACAGTGACTAAAGTCTTGAGGATAAAAGGGTTCTGTAGAGTTCTCTGCTAACCCTAGAAGAGTACTGATGCAATATATAGAATGAACACTATATCACTGCAACAGTAATCCTCTATGGCTAGCAGTATTAAAAATATACATTATTAATAAGTTTAGCATTAGTGGTAGGTGCAGATAATGTCTGTGAGGTTTGTTAGCCCAGGATAATTATTGCTGTACATTTTACTGTCGCTTAGGATGCTTTTTGCAAATAGAATAGTCTTCTGTACTTAGAATAATACTATATATAGAAGGAGCACTACTGAAACACGAAAGTCGGTTCACTGGTGCAACTAAGTATGCTGCCACCCTGACAATATACAATTTTCTAAAAAAAAAAAGTTGGCAATACTTCCGGTTGCTGAATTATTATGTTCTATTATTAATTATGATTGATTATTCATAAAATACTAATATAAAAATCGGTGCATTACAATATTTATGCATTTTAAATTGTTTAACGTATTTTTTAAATTATATATAAAAGTAGTCCTCGTCAAACTAAATGAGATTCTTGTATTCCGCCACCCTTTTGCCATCTAAGACCAGTTTTTATTAAATACTCAGCAGGTGTTTTATGTTATAATAACTTAAAACACCCTGCTGAGTATATATAAATATAATATTTGTTCTTTACGATCTTTCTTCATTAATAGATATTTATGACACATATTTAAAATAATGTTTTGTTGTTGTCAGGTTGGCAGAATTACTTAGTTTGCACCAGTCAAACCGGCTTTCGTGTTATCAGTGGAATTACATTGGTTAATTTACGGTCCTGTGCTCCTTCTATATATATAGTATTATACTAAGCTTCTGTAATTCTTTATGATTTGCATATTTATAATAGTAGTGAGTACATCAATCAGTTAACGTATTGTATAACGTAAGCATTAAAAGAGTTGTATCTTATAGCTAGCAAAATCAAACATTTACAAGGTTCAGCATTATAGACGTTAGTAAGCACAACCATTAGAAAGCTGCAGTATGCAGCTTCCTAATGGTTATAAAATGATGTCTGATTGTCAGCCCTGTAGGTTATCGCGTAAATGAAAGACTGGAAGATGCTGTAGAGTTCTCTGCTAACCCTAGAAGATTACTAAGGCCCGTTGTAGAATAAACACTATAACCCAGCTATAGTAACCCTCTACGGATAGCACTATTGAAGATATAAGATGTTGTTCAGAAGTTTAAGCATTAATTGTTAAGCAATAGGAAGCACATATAACATATGTTAATTATGTTATAATATATAACATAATAAACTAATATCATACAATATTAATTACAAAGTAAGAATAAAATAACAAATTAAATTATTATTATAGTAAAAAGGCTTCATCAAACATCTTACAAATAATATGAAAATACTTTCCAAAGGTCCATAATAAAATAAAGAATTTCCATGCAAAAAAAAAATATTTTATCAAGATTGTAAATTATTAATAATAACTAATCCATAATATTAAATGTTCTTTTAACCAATAAATTATTTTATTTTTCATTTTTTAATATTTTCTATCAATATTTTAAACAGTTTTTATTACTTATTTAAGTCATAAAAGTATTAAATAAATATTCCATGGATGTATGGTCCTAGTAGACCAATGCCAAAAAAAAATAGTAAGCACATCAAATATTAAAAGCACGTAACCCTAGAAGAATAAGTGATAATGTTGGAGTGTTTATCACTTGTAAGTTTATCACCCTGTAAGTTTATCACCTTGTGTTTATCACCCTGTAAGTTTATCACTTGTAGTGATATACTTACCTAAGTCTAGAAGATAAAGACGAAATAGTTTTCTGCCAACCCTAGAAGAGTACTGTACCTGAATATAGAATGAACACTATATTTTAGCCACAGTAATCCTCTATGGAAAGCAATATTGAAGAAATAAATTGTTTGTGAGTTTTAGCATCAGTTGTATGCTTAGGCACAGATATTTTTGACATGTTGGCTGACCTGAAATAATAATTGTACATAACATTGTTACCCAAGATGTTTATTGCATACAGTAAATAGTCTGCAGTAATAATAATTATACAAACATTAAGCAACATCAATGTAACATGCAAAATTATACAATCAATTTGGTAATAATTTCATCACAATTTAATTATTCGCACATAATGCACATTATTATTCGTTTGGTTATACAAAAGTATGCCTCTAAAATGGCTTCTTCTCGACATTAAAAAGTGTCGCGTAAACCTTAAAGAATAAATTCTGCAGTCCGACTGTAAGCCCAGAAAGGTATTGCACGAGGAGTGATTAAAGTCTAGAAGATAAAAGGATGATGCAGAGTTCTTTGCCAACCCTAGAGCACTACTGATGCCACATATAGAATGAAAACTATATCGCAGCAACAGTAATCCTCCATGGCTGGCACTATTGAAAATATCAAAAGTTTGTTTTCGCATCAACGTGTAGTGATAGAAGTCTAGAAGATAAAAGGATGCTGTAGAGTTCCCTGCCAACCCTAGAAGATTACTGATGTCCTGTTATAGAATGAAAACTATATCACAACAACAGTAATCCTCCATGGCTAGCACTATTGATGCTACAGTTGTTTACAGGTTTTAGCATTAGTGTCTTTTCAGGTGTAATTATTAGCAACCATTAAAAAGTGTCACTTAAGCCAAGAAGACTATATGATGTATATAAGATTTCATTCTGCTTATTGTGATAGAAGTCCAGAAGATAAAAGGATGCTGTAGAGTTCTTTGCCAACCCTAGAAGATTACTGATGACTCATATAGAATGAAAACTATACAACAGCAACAGTAATCCTCTATGACTAGCACTATTGAAGATATCAATTGTTTGTCTTAACATATGCGTGTAGTGATAGAAGTCTAGGAGATGAAAAGACGATGTAGAGTTCTTTGCCAACCCTAGGAAATTACTGAAGCTGTTGATAAAATGAAAACTATACAACAGCAACAGTAATCCTCTATGACTAGCACTATTGAAGATGATATCAATTATTTGCTTTAGGATCAGTGTATAGTGATAGAAGTCTTGAGGATAAAAGGGTTCTGTAGAGTTCTCTGCCAACCCTAGAGAACTACTGATGTCCTGTAATAGAATGAACACTAAACACAACAACAGTAATCCTCCATGGCTGGCACTATTGAAGATATTAATTGTTTGTTTTAGCATCAGTGTATAGTGATAGAAGTCTAGAAGATAAAAGGATGCTGTTGAGTTATCTGCCAACCCTAGAAGATTACTGAAGCTGTTGGTAGAATGAAAACTATACAACAGCAACAGTAATCCTCTATGACTAGCACTATTGAAGATATCAATTGTTTGCTTTAGGATCAGCGTATAGAGATTAAAGTCTAAGAGATAAAAAAGGATGCTGTAAGAGTTCCCTGCCAACCCTAAAAGATTACTGAAGCTGTTGGTAGAATGAAAACTATACAACAGCAACAGTAATCCACTATGACTAGCACTATTGAAGATATCAATTGTTTGCTTTAGGATCAGCGTATAGAGATTAAAGTCTAAGAGATAAAAGGATGCTGTAGAGTTCCCTGCCAACCCTAAAAGATTACTGAAGCTGTTGGTAGAATGAAAACTATACAACAGCAACAGTAATCCACTATGACTAGCACTATTGAAGATATCAATTGTTTGCTTTAGGATCAGCGTATAGAGATTAAAGTCTAAGAGATAAAGGATGTGTAGAGTTCCCTGCCAACCTAAAAGATTACTGAAGCGTTGGTAGATGAAACTAACAACAGCAACGTAATCCTCATGACTAGCACTATTGAAGATATCAATTGTTTGCTTAGGATCAGTGTATAGTGTAGAAGTCTGAGGATAAAAGGGTTCTGTAGAGTTTTCTGCCAACCCTAGAGAACTACTGATGTCCTGTAATAGAAGGAACACTATAACACAACAACAGTAATCCTCCATGGCTGGCACTATTGAAGATATTAATTGTTTGTTTTAGCATCAGTGTATAGTGATAGAAGTCTAGAAGATAAAAGGATGCTGTTGAGTTCCCTGCCAACCCTAGAAGATTACTGAAGCTGTTGGTAGAATGAAAACTATACAACAGCAACAGTAATCCTCTATGACTAGCACTATTGAAGATATCAATTGTTTGCTTTAGGATCAGTGTATAGTGATAGAAGTCTAGAAGATAAAATGATGCTGTAGAGGTCTCTGCCAACCCTAGAAGATTATTGATGCAGTTTATAGAATGAAAACTATACAACAGCAACAGTAATCCACTATGACTAGCACTATTGAAGATATCAATTGTTTGCTTTAGGATCAGTGTATAGGTGATAGAAGTCTAGAGATAAAATGATGGCTGTAGAGGTCTCCTGCCAACCCTAGAAGATTATTGATGCAGTTTATAGAATGAAAACTATACAACAGCAACAGTAATCCTCTATGACTAGCACTATTGAAGATATCAATTTTTTGTTTTAGCATCAGTGTATAGTGATAGAAGTCTTGAGGATAAAAGGGTTCTGTAGAGTTTTCTGCCAACCCTAGAAACTACTGATGTCCTGTAATAGAATGAACACTATAACACAACAACAGTAATCCTCCATGACTAGAACTATTGAAGATATCAATTGTTTGTTTTAGCATCAGCGTGTAGTGATAGAAGTCTTGGAGATAAAAGGATGCTGTAGATTTATCTGCTAACCCTAGAAGATTACTGATGACACATATAAAACGAAAAAATATTTCTATGAATTATTAAAAATAAAGTACATACAAACGTATGTCTAAATACTTAATTTAAATTATAAATCGTCAGTATAATTAATATTTTTACTTTTCCTCATTTATACCGTAGGTATATAGGAAAAGTTTTATGTTTGCCAAAAATCCGTAGCCGGGATGTCACCGGAATTATCCGTTTCAGTCTTTTTTATACCTGAAACGGAAAACTAAAAACTTGGGAGTAGTTTGCCTACTAGAAAACTACTTCTAAGAAGATGTATGTCTGTATGTGTGTGTGTTATAATCGTAGCTTCCAGTGTATTTATGCTAGAAAGATGAAACTTTGTACAAAAATTAATCTAAAGATTTTGTAGTGGTATTCAGAAAATACATTTTTATGACGTCACTAACCCGCAATAATGACTCAGCGAAAACGCGGAAAAATGTGGCGATTAATTTGATACTGCTAAGTTTAATTATACTATCAGCATCAGTGCCTTCTTTATTGTTATGATTAATTGTTATGAAATTGTTATGAAAAATGTTATGAAATTAATTGTTATGAAATGACTCGTGTAAGATTATTTAAATTTTTAAAAATGGAAAAATAATCTAATGGAATAGAAGTGTATATTATTACGTAATAAATAAGTACACTAAGTTTCGTTTCAGTACAACAAGTATATCCATGACTATATTTGGATCATAAAAATTAAGCAGCATCGAGCGTTGTCAGTGCCTTGATAGGTGACCACTGGATTTGAGACGTATGCATTTACTACCTGAGAAAAGCGAAGCGAGTCCGAGCAGGTGTTTCAGTATGAGTTTAACGATTTGTATATTTCGAGGACGCGCCAAAGGAGTCCGCAGTAAGGAGGATAAGCGTAGCGAATCCGATGTGATGGGGAAAAGTTCCGAGGTACCCCGTACCCTGTTTTTTAACTATTCTAGATTTGCTAACTTTAATAAATTTTTTCAAAAGGCCATAAGTTAAACAAAGAAATACATTTGTAGTAAACACTCCTAAACAAAACCTCCTAAGAAATATAATTTGTATAAACACCTCCTAAACAAATCTCCTAAGAATACATTTGTAGTAAACACTCCTAACAAAATCCTAAAAATACATTTGTAGTAAACACCCTAAACAAATCTCCTACACTCCTAAACAAACTCCTAAGAAATTTTAGTAAACACTCCTAAACTCCTCAAACTGTTGTGCTTCGGGATTTTAAATATAGACTATTTTAAATTTTAAATATAGACTCTGCATGCCTTTTTTACAAAATCTAGATAGTTTAAAACATAAAGAAAGGGCACAGTACAAAAATACTTAATTTTCACAACTATAAAAAAATTAAAAAAGAAAAAATTAATAATTAAAAAATTAATCAATAAATACCACCTACAAAATTTTGCAAAATATTTAAAAAATATGTTCATAACTTACTAATTAAATTAATATTTCTTAACTCTTATTAAATTAATAAGTCCGATATTAACTCTGGATTTTATTGTTAATATATTTATCAATTTTGCATGTAAAAAACTATTTTTGTATCGTATTATAGCAAATATATTGTTATTATTATTATTAACTCAGGATGCATAATTATAAAATTTAAAACGTAATTACAGAGTACACTTAGAAAATTTTGATAAACACACTTTTATCAAAATTTAGGATATTTGATCAAATTGGGTATGTTAGCTATAATTTATAATTTCATTAGATTTACTTTTATTAAATTAAAATTAAGCTTGCTATAATTATTTATACTACTCTAATTAAAACTAGAACCCTCTTATTGGAAATCCATATAGGACTCCCCCCTCCTCCCTATTGAGCTCCTTAAGATTTAGGTTTAGGCCTCTTGGGTCAAACCCTTTTGGGGCCTTTTAGGGCTTAGTCCGCCACTGAGTTAAAGCATAGGTAAAAATATTAGGTTAATATCCGCTACTGAAAGTCGCCACCCCAGCCTTATCATAGCTATTTGCTGTACTCTCTCGCTACAGAATAATCATTGCGTTTGAGCGTATATCCGTAATATTGCGGATATATTCCGCGATATTCCGTGAGTATTGCGGATATTCCGTGAGTATTGCGGATATTCCGTGAATATTGCGGGATTTTGCCGTAAAATATATTTCTCGTGAATATTGCGGATATTCCGTAAATATTGCGGATATTTTGAATATTCGGATATCCGTTGAATTGCGGTATTCGTGAGTATTGCGGATATTCGTGAGTATGCGGATATTCCGCTGAGTATTAGCGGATATTCCGTGAGTTTATTGGATATTGCAGATTTCCGTGAATATTGCGGATATTCCGTGAATATGGGATATTCCGTGAGATTTGCGGATAATTCCGTGAGTATTGCGGTATCCGTGAGTATTGCGGTAATTCTCCGGAGTATTGCCGTAATTCCGTAGTATTGCGGATATCCCGCTTAGTATGCGGATATTCCGTTAGATGTGCGGATACTTCCGTGAGTATTGCGGATATCCGTGATAATTGCGAATATATCCGTGAGTATTGCGAATCCGTGAGTATTGCGGATAATTCCGTGAGTATGCGATATGTCCGTAGTAATTTAGCGGATATCCGGAGTATTGCGGATATCCGTGAGTATTCGGAATATTCCCGTGAATTTTATAGACACCTTGGCCTAGAATATCAATTGCTAGAGTTTACTGTAAAATGTTACACAGAAATGTTTAATTGCATAATTAACTAAAATTAAGTAACTGGTGTACTAAGACACAATAACTATAAGTAAATATTAATAGTATATTCTGTTAATAAGCACAACAATTAGTAACAAAATATAAGTATATCTGTTACTGAAGACACAATATACTATACTAAAATTATAGTTAATTTCTTTACTAAGAAACAATATCTAATACAAAGTGATGTTATGACCTGTGTTACTAAGACAACAAATAAACTAAAATTATAGTAATATTCTGTTATAAGACAAAATATTGTACTAATTTATAGTATCTGTCTTAACTAAGAAAAACAATATACATATACCGTAAAATTATACTGTAATCTATGTTAATAAGACCAATTTATATAACTAAAATATAGTATCTGTGTTACTAAGACACACAATATACTATATACTAAAATTATTAGTATATCCTGTTTAATAAGACACAATATATAAAAGGTACTACACAATATAGTAAGTAGTTTGCAGTAATAATAATAAATATTACATAGTTTACATTACAATATTTACAATTATGCCACATACAAAGTCATTGAAATAATAATCTAAATTTATTTTCATTATAATTTGTTAAAAAAAAAAACAATTTTGTTATTATTAATACAAAACAATATAACTTATCTCTAAAAGTTTATTTTAATAATAAAAGTCAAATCCTTAGTAGTGATAGAAGAAGTAAATCCGTTTGTGAGAGACGCTAATCCAGAATAATCATGGCTGTACATTTCACTTTCTCTCAGACATGTTTATTGAAAATGTCCGTGTATTCCAAATATTCTGTGAATTTTATATATATTAGGGGGAAAATTAATTCCTTAGAGTTCACTACTAGCCTTAGAATACCTTTGCTGGTTGCAGACAAGCAAAAATGTTCATTACTGGGCCAATTGTAAAAAAATTTTCTAATTAACCTCAGCAAGCTTGCCTTAGAAACCTAGTTAGTGTTCTGACCGGTCACTGTAGATTAAATAAACATCTTAATACTTAGGCATAATCTCAGAGGCTAACTGCCCCATGTGTGGGCATTATGAGGAGACAGCCTTCACCTGCTTGCAGAGTGTGAGGCCTATACTTCTCTTCGTACCCGCATATTTGGCGTAGGCCTCTTGTATGAAGAGGAGCTTTCTTCTCTTAGTTGGAGAGATATCCTACAATATATCATCATTTCCAAGAGATTCTTGGTAGAGGTGGTGTAGACTAAGGAATCGGGGCTGGCAAGAAGGGCCCAACAACGTGGCCTATTTGCCTGGCTTTGCCTCCCCACCCTATTACTACTACTACTACTAGCCTTAGAATATTACTACCCCATATATAAGAATGAACATTATTTACTGGCACCAGTACATAGAAATTTAATTAATTATTTAATGATTTTTTATTTACAATTGTACTCGTTTTTTAATTTTGTTATTGTATATCTTCTTGCATTATGACAATTGAGATACTTCTCTTTGAAAGTAACTTCATGTATTTAAATAAATATATAAATATAAGCATTTTAAGCGTCAAGTATTGTTTAGTACATCAATTAATTTTACGAAATACTCTGAATGCTTTTTAATCAGCAGTTCAAATAGAAGAATAAATTCTGCTGTCCGACTGTGAGCCCTGTAGGTATATCGCGAAAAGTGATAGAAGTCTAGAAGATAAAAGGATGCTGTAGAGTTCTTCACCAACCCTAGAAGATTACTGCTGCCCCATATAGAATAAAAACTATACAACAGCAGCAGTAATCCACTATGACTAGCACTATTGAAGATGATATCAATTATTTGCTTTAGCATCAGCGTATAGTGATAGAAGTCTAGGAGATGAAAAGACGATGTAGAGTTTTTTGCCAACCCTAGGAAATTACTGAAGCTGTTGATAAAATGAAAACTATACAACAGCTACAGTAATTCTCTATGACTAGCACTATTGAAGATATCAATTGTTTGTTTTAACATATGCGTGTAGTGATAGAAGTCTAGAAGATAAAAGGATGCTGTAGAGTTCTTCACCAACCCTAGAAGATTACTGCTGCCCCATATTAGAATAAAAACTATATAAACAGCAGCAGTAATTCCACTATACTAGCACTATTGAAGATGATATCAATTGCTTTAGCATCAGCGTATAGTGAAGAAGTCTAAGAGAGATAAAAGGATGCTGTAGAGTTCCCTGCCAACCCTAGAAGATTACTGAAGCTGTTGGTAGAATGAAACTATACAACAGCAACAGGTAATCCTCTATGACTAGCACTATTTAAGATATCAATTGTTCGCTTTAGGATCAGCGTGTAGTGATAGAAGTATTGCAGATAAAAGGATGCTGTAGAGTTCTCTGCCAACCCTAGAAGATTACTGATGCAGTTTATAGAATGAAAACTATACCTCTGCAACATTAATCCTCTATGACTAGCACTAATAAATAAATCTATTGTTTATAATTTTTAGCATTAGTGGTAGTTGTAGGTTCAGATATGTTTGTTAGCAAAGAATAATTATTGCTTTTCATTCCACTATTACCTATAGATTATATATAGTCCACAGCATATAGTTAATAGTTTGCTTTAGTTTTTAATTATTGGCACTATTAATAATATAATACTTTTAAAAGTTTTAGCATTATGAAAATTACTTAGGATAATAGAAGCGGAAGTTTTCATTGCAAACCCTAAAAGCTTATTCCTTGTTAGCATAGAATATAAAATATATTGTATCCGAAGTTAACTGATATACTATCGCAAACGATAAATCGAGGAACAGCGACATATTTTTGCTGTAGTTCTCTGTTAGCCCGTTAGAATGAACACAATCTTTTTTTTTTAAACATGTTCTTTATTGGCAAAAGTATACGAACACAATCTTAGTTGGGGTAATGCAATGCTAGCAATATTAATGATACAAATGTTAAAAAGTTATATAATTAGCGAGATATTAGTTTGAGCGAATCCATCTCTAAATGTCCTAATTCTAGTAGAAAAATGGCGTTGTACGTTTTACTATTAGCCCTGAAAGTAATTCTGTGTCTGTATTGTGTCTTAGTAACCGACTAAACTATAATTTGAAAATACTAAATTGTGTCTTATTAACAGAATATACTATAATTTTAGTATATAGTATATTGTGTCTTAGTAACACAGTATACTATAATTTAAGTATTATACCTGTGTCTGTATACTATAATTTAGTATATAGTATATATATGTGAGTATAGCCACAATATACTATAATTTCAGTAAGTATATTGTGTCTAGTAACTTACTATAATTTTAGTACTAAATTGTGTCTTATTAAAAGAATATACTATAATTTTAGTATATAGTATATTGTGTTTTAGAGCCACAGTATACTATAATTTTAGTAAAAAGTATATTGTGTTTTAGTGACACAGTATACTATAATTTTAGTATTTTGTGTCTTAGTAACACAATATACTATAATTTTGTTATTACTCAGTGGAAAATAATCTGATTGCGATTCTTTTTAATTATGCTTCTTTATTTTTAAAGCTTTTGAATATAAGAAAAAACTTCCTAACATCTTAATCTAAAAGCAAAAGAAGTAAGCCCCTGCATGTATATGAATCTTCCTACGCGCTTCCAAAAATAGGGGATTTTTGGATTAAAAAGCTATTTAGCGTTTTTTACCAGAAATAGTATTCGAAGACTGCATCTCGATATTTAATATAGCTTTCCGGGAAAAGATTTACAGATGGGTATTCTGTAAGTACAGTCTATCGTTTAGTTTAAAAATCCCCAAGGTCGTAAGTATTTTGGGGATTAACCAATCAGAGAAGACGCTGCCAACCTCTCACTTAAAAGAGAAAAAAAATCTCTACCACAATAACCTCTGTAGGGAAAAAACCTTCTTCGCGGCAATTGTTCACTTTGTTTGTGGTTCTTCTTTTGATTAATCGTTTTGAAAACAACTTTCAATTAATCGTAAAATGATATTTTAAAATAAACTACACAAAAGAAATGTAAAAAAACATCGCCAAGAAATACAAGTAAAATAACCTGATTTGTTTACATAGTTTTTTCCCGCTCCCTTCTTGCAGGGATTTTTTTGCTTAAGAATCAGTGGTGCCTAAACTGACCTGTCAAGATTTTTAAACTAAACGATAGACTGTAGTTCTTAATTTCTAAGAAAACATTGTATGCGGAAGTAATTTATATTTTAATTTTCAGAACTCGCGATTTATTTTTTAATTTTAATAACGTTTACTCATTTTTTTGTTTTACCAGATATACCTGCAAATGCCATATTGGAACTATTTGGCAAAATGTTCTTCGAGTTCTGTCAAGATTCTGGTTACGACAAGATTCTACAAGTGCTTGGTGCGACCCCTCGAGATTTCCTACAGGTAATATCACTTATAGTATGACACGCGGTTATAATTAGTTGACAGCGTGGGAAAATATTGGAGGGAGCCAATGAGGTTAGTCCTGGATGTAAAACTACGCCCACAATTTCATATCAAATCAACCTCATTGGTTTCTCAACACTATTTCTCCACGCTGTCAACTGATTGTAACCGTTTGCTATACTATATTTTTAAATATGATAAGAATATATTTATTATATATTTTTTTATTTACATTATTATATACATTTTTAAAACCCTGTAGGTAAACCAATTAATGGGCGTCGGCCCCTCAAAATTGCTTTTATTCCCAAAAGGGACAAATATCATCCAAAATATTTTATCTTAAATGCGGAACGAAAGTAAATTGCAAAAGAAAAATGCCAAATCTGGAACTTACACAAATATAAGTAATAACATATAAAAATTCAGTGTGGGCTACCACGAGAAATTAATTACTCCAGACTAGCTTCATTCGTCCTTATAATATAGAAATCACGGAATATACATTATAGTATTAAAGAAATCTGTTCTATCCTAACCACGTACTGCCCTCGCTGGATAATGCTTAACACGTGGGATCAAACAAAAACCGTATAAGTAATAGTCGTAAAAAATTTAACTTCATCTACTTGATTTTTATATAAAGGAATATAATCGTACCGAATTTTAATTTAATTAAGTGATTTAAAATGATTTTTAAAAATTCAAAAATCTCATTCGATAAAAATTCTGGTGTGGTGGTCCGCACACGGACATAATAGACCACATAAGAGGTATAAATGCCTTGGAGATAATCTCCACCGGAAAACACGGGCGAATAACCTTTAGAATGCCTTGCTTCCTTCATCACTAATCTGCTTGTTCTTGCCTAGGTTTTCGGTTTATGCTTTATAGTCGGAAGAGTAGAACATGTACTTGTATGTTAGTTTTTACGAATTTTTATAGTAAATGCGTATTTTTACTCAATAGGTTGTTCAAAACAATGTTTGCCCTTGCTCTATTAGTTCTGCACAACATTTAGGTCAGTGATACAAAGCTCACTTTATCCAAATCTTCAAACTATTTTACCGCATTTATTTCCTAAAGAGCATGCAAATTGACAGACGAGTAAAAGTGTTGTTTACATGGTAAACAACGATAACATATATATATATATATATATATATATATATATATATATATATATATATATATATATATATATATATTATATATATATATAAAATTATGTTCAATAAATTATATCCAGTTTAGAGTATACTAAATATTACGGTAGCCTGTAACCCTTGGCGTGGCTCTGCAAGGGATGTCCCTAATGAGCCGTAAGGTTCTAAACGGGCATTATTATCGTTATAAAATATCTTGTTTTATGTGTGAATCTAATTCTTAAAAAAAAAGACACTAGTAAGAGTATTTTTTTCTTAACGCATATTCTTTAAATACTACATAGGCGTTATTAGACCTTACATGAGAATTTCTTGTTTCAGAATTTGGACGCACTTCATGATCACTTAGGTACATTGTATCCAGGAATGAGAGCACCCTCGTTTAGGTGCACCGAAACAGACGATCCACCCGGTTCCCTAATACTCCATTACTATTCAGATAGACCAGGACTAGAATACATCGTCATCGGCATTGTTAAGGTAAGCACATTGTCTTCTTCCACTTCTTTATACTTTAGCCTATTTCAAAATATTCAGGGACAGACCCTTTCCTCACCAAATCGGATTTGGCCAAGGTCCATCAAACGCGGCCCATTCTTAACCCATAGGTCTTCCTGTGGCCCCTAATTGTCGTTGTGTTCACATTCTATCTATGCAATCGAAAATTATAAACAAAGACACTTTGCTTATATGTTACACTTGTACTATGTAATCAATTTGTTTGTGAGGAATAAAGATTATTTATTTATTATTTATTTATTTATATCCCTAAATAGAAGAACTGAAATTTTGATTACGTCATCAAATAAGGTTAGCGCCATAAATTAACAACAATTATGTGCCATCAGCGTATAGTAATTCTATCGATCATGTATTATTGTGCCATCATGTAGCAATAGTTTAATTTCTATCGAATGATTTCATTGAAAATTTGAAAAAATTGGGAAATAATCCACTCAATTGTATTATTTTCCAATTATTCCGATAAAATTCTACAAGTATTCCATTTCGTCATAAATAAGTATTTTAAGTTTAGTTTTAATACGGCAAGTATATCTACTATGGGTTTGTTGGATAAAAGTTAAGCAGATCGAGCGGTGTCAGTGCCGGGATGGGTCATCAATGGGAATAAAACTGATTTATTTACTATCTGAGCGAAGCGAGTAAAAAAACGTTTTGTAGTATAGGTATGGCGATTTGGACATTCTAAGGACGAGCGAAGCGAATCCGGAGTAGTGAGAATGACCGTAGCAAATCTAATACAGTGCGGAAAAATCCCAAGGGATTTTTTTAATAAAAATATTATTATTTCAAATAAATTTAAACACATGAAATTTTATTAAGGTAATTAAGGTACCCTCTTCATTGGGTACCTTAAGGTAGGTACAGCATAAAAACAAATATTACCAAGATAATACTAGGAGATATAGAAAATACAGAAGTTGTTACTAGCAAACCTAACGAAACCTAAAAATATAAAATTGGTTTATGTTAGGACATCGACATCAAGACAGACCCAGAAAATGGATCGTTTTTTGAACTCTATAACTAAGTATAACTAAAACGTAAAATTAAAAGTAAATTCAATAACAAATCAAATTAAAATATAATAATACATTAAAAAAATAAATAATTCTGGCGCGGTGGTCCGCATGTCGGGCGAATTTCCTTTCGATGCGTGTTTCCGTGCTTTTATATAAGTTTACAACCTAAATAAATAATTCCGGCGCGGCGGTGGTCCGCTGTCGGCGAATTTCATTTGAATACGTGTTTTCCGTGCTTAACAACCATTTTTCTTGCTTATGCAAGAACCATGCCCATTGCGTGGTTCTAGAACCTAAGCAGTTACTCAATTGTCAACACTGCTCGTAACTCATTTGTCTGTATTTTCCAAAGGAAAATGCGCATAACTATCCCAGTTGGTTGCACAAAACTATGCCTCTAAATTAGAAGGTACGCTCTATTTTTGCACTAGTTTAAAAAGCTTTTAGTTACTTATCTTTAAGCTTAGTCAAGATAAAATATCTTTAAAAAGGTTTTAGCGCATTTCCTTTGGAAAAATAACAGACAAAAATGAGTTTACGAGCAGTGCTTGACATTGAGTAACTGCTTAGGTTCTAGAACCACGCAATGGGCATGGTTCTTGCATAAGCAAGAAAATGGTTTTTAGTTTAGACGGAACACGTATTCTAAATGAAATTAGCCCGACAGCGGACCACCGCGCCGGAATTATTTATTTAGTAGTTGTAAACTTATATAAAAAGCACGGAAACACGCATCAAAGGAAATTCGCCCGACATGCGGACCACCGCCAGAATTATTTCCTAGTTTTAAACTATATAAGGTAAAAAACGATAAAAATGACGACCCTTCCAGGATGTGAACCCAGGTACCCGTGAGTTTGAAAAGTGGTAAAAATAAAAAAAAAAAATAGTATTGAACTCCGGACCACTGGCATTCATCTCAGAGGCGCATAACACATTGCAAAACGACACCCTAACACTCGAAATTAATTTTACAACGACCCGTATTTTGGAAAAAAATTTTCAATTAATTTTGTAGTAAAGAGTAATATATATATCAAATTTTTAGGTAACTTAAAGTGGTCGTATCGAATTCGGACTGGATTTCTTCGATTCCCGCCCAAAAATTTAACACATTGAACCTAACATAACGACTCGAAATTTATTTTTTATCGACCTAAATTTTGGTTTATCGGGAATTTAGAATGGTTTTTTTTGATCTATTGGTCACTATATAGTGGTCGATATCGACTTCGGACCGGTTACATTCATTCGAATTCAGCGTCTCAAAAAACATAATATTGACCTTTTTAGCGGCAAAAAATATTAAAACCTAGATTTTGCCGATTTTTTGAAAATTCGCTGAACTCAGGAAACCCGGGTTAACATGACAGTCACAAACCCTGGTTTATCAATAGGGTTTGTGTCCTCCCGAAAGGGATTGATTTTTATGTTAACCAAGTTTGGTTAAAAAAATATTAACCTTCGAAAAAGATAGAAGTGTTTACAAGAAAGTGTCATAGAAATACATATATATATATATATATATATATATATATATATATATAATATATATTATATAATAATATAATATATAATAAATATAATAATATATATAATATATATATATATAATATATATATAATATATAATATAAAAGTTTCAAAAAAAGTATTTTTTCGTAACATAAGGGACTCTGAAACGGAAATTTGTGTCGTGGATCCGAGGTTCGAATTCCGCATGACGCCTATCCCATTAGAAGACGAATTTTCAAAAGGAAAAAAATCGCTAAAAATAAAAATTATGATATAAATTAAAATCAATTTTAATTTAAACAAAGTAAAAATATATAAAATATGAAAAATTAAAATACATAGTTGAATTAAATATGTAAATTAAATTTAAAAAATAAAAAATTCGAAAAACAAAGTTGAATTTTCATTAAGATACTATTAAATTAAATTAAAAACTTAAAAACTAAATTAAACTTGGAAAAATAATTATAAAAATTAATTAAAAAATAAAAATATATATTTAAAAATATTTTAAATATTATATTTAAAATTAAATCATATTTTTTAATTTTAAAATAATATTTAAAATTATATTATATTATAAAATAGATTTGATAATTTATAAATTATCAAGTTTTATTTTTAACATAGCAACTCAAGACCTTTCCTTTTGGTTAAGGTAACCACCGATTTGCAGTAAAATATGCTAACTTGTTTAAGAACTATTGTAAATGATTTAATCTGCAATAAATGGTTTATTTATTTATTTTAATTTAGGTACCACGTATAAAAATGTTAAAATTGAGCAGAGCATATAATGAAATAGAGTAACATATCCATATAATAAATATCCACAGTAACATATCCCTTTGATTTTTCAGAAAGCAATCGTTCATATGAAGAAACAATTGTCTTGGAAAAAAATAATAATAATTACTCTTCTGGCGCAGAAATTTTCCCGCAAGGCAGGCGAATTTCCTTGAAGATGCTTGCTTTCTTTCTCATCAAATCATTATTTATTTATTTTCTTTTTGTGGCCCGGATTAACCGCTTAGACATGTTTTTACTTAGCGGTAATCACTCCATCCACCCGCGGTCTCTTATTCCAGTTAGCCCACCAAATAACCCTGTTAAAGGAACTTCTTTTAATAGCACATAACTTTAACTACATACTATTGCTTTTTAGTATTAATATCCGTTTTCATTTAATAATAATAAACTGTTTCTAATTTTTATTATTTGTTTAATTTTTACTTTTCCTCATTTATACCGTAGGTATATAGGAAAAATATTGTGTTTGCAAAAAAATCCAAAACCGGGATGAAACCGGAATTATCCATTTCAGGCGTTTTTAAGGCCTCCTGAGTGGTTTTTGCAATTTTTGTCTGTTGGTATGTGCGTGTATCTGTTATCATCGTAGCGCGCAGTGTATTCATGCTAGAGAATTGAAATTTTGTACAAAAATCAGTCTACCGTTGTACTAATGCCATTCGGAAGATATTTTATTTATGACGTCATTAACCCGCAATAATGACTCAGCAAAAATTTTGAAAAATCATGCGATCCAATTGAAATTAGGCACGCATATGACAATGTATAAGACTTACATATTTGCTAAGTTTCATCGCATTACCAGTGTTAGTTTTATATTATTTTTTTACATATTACATATTTTTTTCACATGACTTGGGTTCGTTTTTTTTTTTAATTGTGAAAAATCGGAAAACAATCTAATTGAGTTGAAATTTAGTACAAGTCTATAGCATTACCAAATAAATAAGTACACTAAGTTTCGTTTCAATACGACAAGTTGGATCATAAAAATTAAGGAGCATTGAGCTTGCGAGTGCTGTATGGGTGACCGCTGAGAATGGAAACAGATGCATTTACTATCTTAAGACTAGCTAAGATTAAGATTAGATTAAGATTAAGATTAAGAGATTAAGATTTATTTATTATTTTAAAAGCCTTCATACAGTATAATATAGATATCAGCATAAAACATTTATAAGTAATATAATTATAATAATAAAGTCTATTTGACAATGGAATATGCAAATGAAACTAATGGAAATAATAAATTATTTAATAGCCGCATAAGCTATATAGCTTGTGCGCGCTATATATAATATCATCATTATTTGTTTTCCATATAATTTATAGATAGTAATTGTTTTTTTATAATGTTAATTCATTTATGATAATTTTTACAAAATTTCGTTAATTTATATAATTTAATTACATTTCAAAAGGTGAAAATTCCATGCATTTTGGTTAATTAAAAACAGAACATTTTTTTTCCTTTTAATTTTTAAATAGAAAAATAATACATATTATAAAAAAAATAAAAACTAAGTTTTTAAAAGTAGATGGATCTTAGGTTAGTTAAATATAAATTATAAGTTTTAAGTTTTAGTAGGTGGCGATTTAGCCACACGAGTTTAAACTTTTTTGTACCTCTTTGAAGTAAAGATTAGATTTATATGGTTAGGTAATTGATTAAAAATAATGGGACCTCTTGCTGCAGCGTGACGTTGCATGAGGGATGTTCTACATCTGTAAGTTCTCACAAGTCTATTTTGCTTAAAAAAAAAACAGATGCATTTACTATCTTAAGACTAGCTAAGCGAGTCCGAAGGCACGTTGGCAGTATAAATTTGGCCGAACTGTATTCTGAGCAAGCGAAAGCGAGTCCGAAGCAGGGAGGATAAGCGTAGCGAATCCTGATGTGACGAGGAAAGTTCAAAGGTACCCGTACCCGATTTTTTTATTTATTTATTTTCCCCCCGGATTATTCCCCATTCAAACCTAAAATATTACGCGTTGTGTATCCTAGTGATTTATGAGACCGCGCCACAATTTATTTTACTTAATAATTTAACTTCATTCATTTATTTTAATTCACTTTATTAATTCATGCTTTTCTTTTATTTTAAATATTCATTTAATTTAGATTTATTTATTATCTTTGTTTTACTTATTCATTTTATTTCAATTTCTTTTGTAACCTTTTAGCGAATTTCCTTTGGGGATAAAATTCGCTAATTTATGTAAATGATTGCTTTGCATGAGCTGTCAGTGAAAATGTGCTCATGTTGCGTTTTATTATATTTGTTTGATCTCTAAAACGTGTTCATCGTGTTATTTTCATGAATTGCTGCGTGTTCTTGTTACGATACATTTTATATATATCCCCTCACTAAATCCATTTTTACTTAGGTTTCGGTTAAAGCTTGATAGTCGGAACAACGACTTGTCTCTTTCTTTTTCTAGACTTTTCTATACCGAGCTTAATTAAAGGTGACTTTTAACTTTTAAATTTGTATGAATGGCATTGGCGGTGCCAGGGAGGGGGCGGGGCCCCATCCACTAGTCGATTAGGGTTGTTGCAAAAATTATATAAAAACCATGGATCAGGCAAAGAGCATTTTTTTAAATAACTTGAAAAATTAATTTAAATTTTAATTTTATAAAATTAATTAATTAATTTTATAATTTTTATCTAAAATAATACAAGTAAAAGTGTTACTGTTTCGGCTATGAAGCATTAGCTAAATACTTAAGCGAGAAACCAAATATAACAAAGAGTATTCATCAGCTTCCGGACCTCCGCGCCAGAATGATTATACCACAGGGTGTTCAAAATTATGGTCACCTGTGCCTTACAACATTTTAGGCAGTCATACAAATCTCGGTTTATGCCATTCTTTTAAAACATTTTAACGCGGATAAGAAATCAGTAGTAGTAGTAGTAATAGGAGTAGTAGTTGTAGTAGTAGTAGTAGTAGCAGTAGTAGTAGTGATAGTAGTAGTAGTAGTAGTAGTAGCAGTAGTAGTAGTAGTAGTAGTAGTAGTAGTAGTAGTAGTAAGAGTGGGGAGGTCAAGCCTGGTGTTTAGACCACGCACCTTTGGGTCCTTTTCACCAACCCCGAAATCAACCACCTTCACCTCTACTACTTTCTCCTCGTCAAAGTAAAGAAGAATGAAAGCAAGAAAGCAAACATTCCAAAAAAAAATTCGCCCGGGTTGCGGACCTCCATGCCAAAATGTTGCGAGATACTCGACGCCTCCAACCTTGCCTAACAAAACGAATTGTTTCCAAATAAAATTCGCTTAAATGCAATAAACTAAATGCTATAAAGCGCTGTTATTGTAGCCATTTTAAAGACGGAGAAAAACTAACTTTTCTCCCTGCCTTACATTCCAAATGACTTTACTGCTTATAAAGTTTGTAAACAAATCAATGTTTTTTTATGGCTACATTGCATCCTTCCTGTATATCTTTTATAGCTATAAAACGTTTAAACACTTTAAGACTTTAATCAAAGCGTGATATTAAAAAGCAAAAATTCTTTCTATTATTTCCGACAGTCTATAATTATTCTATAAATGTTGCACTAATGTAAATTTGAAACAATATAGCTGTCGCAAACCTGCGATATTTTTTTGTTTTTATTTTAAAAATTTTCATATATTTACTGTATAAATACAGTAATTAATATATTATATATATATATATTATATTTATATATAAATATATATATCTAATAATAAATAAATGTCTTTCCCCAACAAAGCGCTTGTATCTCTTAGCGCAGGAACTAATCAGGATCATAAGTTACGTAAAGGGTGTCCTCCATTACAGCCCCTCAAAGACCACTTGTTAGACTAAGTCAGTTATACTTTGGCGTATTGCGTTTACATGTATTCAGGCATATGTGCGTCACATATGTTATAGTTGTGAACATTTAGAATAATCAGAATATATTTACAATAATACCCTACATATTCATAGTAATGAACATTTAGGCTCTTTAGAATAATTTAGAATTTACCTATTTACAATAATACCCCTACATTGTCATAGTATATGACATTTAGGCTTTAGATATTTGAATTTACCTATTTACAATAATACCCTACATATGTCATGTAATGAACATTTAGGCTGCTTTAGAATAATTTAGATTTTACCTATTTACAATAATACCCCTACATATGTACTATAGTAATGAACATTTGAGGCTCTTTAGAATAATTTAGAATTTACGCTATTACAAATTACCCCTACACTATGTATAGTAATGAACATTTAGGCTCTTAGAATTAATTTAATTACCTTTTACAATAATACCCTACATAGTCCTGTAATGAACATTTAGGCTGTTAGATAATTTAGAATTTACCTATTTACAATAATACCCCTACATATGTCATAGTAATGAACATTTAGGCTCTTTGAATAATTTGAATTTACCTATTTTACAATAACCCCTACTTATGTCATGAGGTGAACATTTAGGCTCTTTAGAATAATTTAGAATTTACCTATTTACAATAATACCCCTACATATGTCATAGTAGTGAACATTTAGGCTCTTTATCTGGCCTTTTCTTTGCTGATTCGGGGAGAATCCCCCCACATAGCAGAGAATATTTTTAGGGCCCCTAGAGTATTATACCGCCTTGTTAAATTCGTTACTATAATTCAGAGCCTATATTAAATTATTAATATTAAGCCATTTACTCTACGGTAGGACCTCAAGAGCTCATAGAGACAAATGATTTTAAATCTAGTGTCCGTTAAATCTTTAATCTTAAGTTTAATCTTTAAAATAAATAAACCTATTTATTTTAAAGATTATGACCGTAAAGAGCCCTAGCATTCTTGATCTATTGCAACATTAAAGGGCTTTAGGAATTTATATTTTTTAAGTAATTAAAAATACTTACTTTATGACCCTTATTCAATATACTTAGACCTATAGGGGCCCCATACGAAGACTAGACCGAATGATGGTCCTTAAAATACTTGATCAGGGCCCTGGAGATTGTACTTAAAGTAGTTTGATAAATATTACATTTAAATGAATAGATTTAGGTTTTGTTTTCAGTTAAATTTTATCACTGTACTCCATTGTGTTTTGTTAATTTATACTTATCATTGGTTTTAGTTAATGTATACTTCTCATTGGTTTTAGTAATTATACTTACTCATTGGTTTTAGTTAATTTTATACCTTATTCATTGTTTTAGTTTATTTATACGTACTCATTGGGTTTTAGTTAATTTTTATATTACTCATTGGTTCTTAGTTAATTTTATACTTACTCATTAGTTTTAGTTAATTTTATACTTACTCATTGGTTTTAGTTACCTAAGTTTATTTTCATTTATTTAAATAAAATAATTTTATTTTGTTTTAAATTTATTAAATATTTAATCTCAGACTTGATCAAGAGGACTTTAGTTCTATCAAACGTTTTGAATAATTTATTCATTTAATATATTCCATATATCATTGTATAAATCTTCAGAATCTATACACAAACTACATTAATAAACTATTAAAATAAATTAATAAATAATCAAAAACAATACATTAATGGAAAGACTAGAAAAATCACAGCTTAAAAATTATATGAAAACAAAATATCTTCTTAATAATAGGTTCGTCGCAAACCGCAAATATTGTGGCAGTATACAAAATACAAAACAATGATAATGACAAAAATACAGCAGGAGAACAACCATGTGGCCTCGAAGCAGCCCTCGCGTCGCAGCCAAGAGGCCTTCAGACTCCTATTTTTAAATTTTCACTTGAGTTAGTTTAACATGTTTAGAGTTCACCAAGGTATAAAACATATCAGTCGCAAACACATTTCTCGATTTATTTAACTTAAGCTACGAAATTTTTCCTTTCAGTTCTTTAGTGCTGACATAATATAATATTTATATATAATACTTTCCCAATAAACCTACGGTATAAAAGAGAAAAAGAAATAAAGAATTCTTGTATAAGTCCTTTTTAGCGAAAATTCGGAAAAATAACCTTACGGGTTTAGGTCATAGCGGTTTTTTCCAAAGGGGGGACTCACAGATAAAGAATGTATATATATATGTGTGTGTGTGTGTGTGTGTGTTTTATTATTCCTTATTTCAAAAAGGGCGGCTTAATATTAATAATTTAATATAGGCTCTGAATTATAAGAATAATTGTAAAGAATTTAACAAGGCGGAATAATACTCAAGAGGCCCTAAAAAAATATTCTTTGCCAGGGGGGGATCTCCCCGAACATTGGCAAAGAGATGGAGCCTTATTATGAAGAGTGTTAACAGATAAAGAGCCTAAATGTTCACAACTATAACATGACGCGCACAATACCTGGATACATATAAACGCAATACGCCGAAGTATAACTAACTTAGTATAACAAGTGTTCTTTAAGGGGCTATGATGGAAATTGTCCTGTGCGTAGCCTGAGATCCTCATTGGTTCCTACGCTAAGAGATACTAAGCGCTTTGTTAGGGACAAACATCCTAGCGGAACCTTAGGTTAAGGTTAAGTTGAGGTTAATTTAAGAAGTTAATATAAGTAAAAACCATTAACTTACCTTCAAAGAAGATAAATTGTTTTCAAATTATTATATAATGAAAACATAAAGTAAATATAAGGAAACAATTATTAACTTACCTTAAAAAAGACAACATATTTTCAAATTATTATATAAAGTTTATATAAGAACAAATTATTAACTTACCTTAAAAAAAAATAACTTTTTTTCAAATCATAATGTAAAGTAAATATAAGAAAAAATTATTAACTTATCTTAAAAGAAGATAATTTGTTTTCAAAGTATTATATTTATTATGCTTGTACTTACATTTGATATTGAGGCATTTTTGAAACTACTTACAGCAAAAAAGATATTTATTTATTAAGGGCATTTTAATGACTGAATTTAAGCTATAAAGAGAAAGAATTGGGCGGTAATGTTAGTCTTGGCTTTTCCAACAGAACTAAAAAGCTCTCATAGCTATATTATAAAAAAAAGCTATATAATAGTCATGTCAAGTACAAAGAACTAAAACAATTAATCCGAAATGGTTTCGGCGCATAAATGTTGACACGGCTGTCTTGATTAAAAATCTTTAATGAAATATGATCTTTTAGACTTACCTCTATCATCCCCTCCCCCTCTCATTTGTTTATAATCAAATAGAGGAAACCCGTCAGGAGGTAAGTTTGGCAATAAGTTATGAAAAACTTTGTCAGTGTGACAGATTGCAACTAAGATTACCTGCTCTCAAAATCATAAGGCAGAAACATATAAATATTTGATAAACTGGTATTAAAGGCTCTAAAATATACCTAAACCCAAATTCATTTAGAGTTAGAGATCTTTGACGAGTACCTGACACCGCACAGGCTCGGAACCACTGGCATAAGGTCCTTCTTTAAGGTAGTGGCGGAACTTCAGATTTGGGGCCCTTGCAAAAATGTAGCTGGCACCCTCTGGTCTTTTAAACAGTAAACCAACAAAGCGCTCTTTTTCTGCGGACTTACTTAGTATAATTACTTTAATATTTATATAGTAACTATGATAACTAGTATGTTAACTATAATATTTTGTATTTATATGTTGCACACAAAAAATATACTCTTACAAGATAGTAGCAAAATAGGAAAAATATAAATAATTTAAACAAAAATTGGCAGAATAAATTTTAAACTCTGACTAATTGCATGCATTGATTTAAAATACAGTTAAAAATGTATAATCTCAAATTAATCTTTTCCACCGTTGGAATTCGATTTTATGTATTAAAATAATACTTACTTTACCCGTCAAAGAAGTATAAATAAGTTTAAATCAAACAACACAATACAAGTTAAAAACACAATTTATAACTGATAACACGGAAAAGATTAAAACACAAATTGGTGAAATAAAGTCTAAACACCTTTTAATAAGACTGTTAAAAATGTATAGGCTCGCATTAAACTTTTTCAACGTTGGAATACGATTTTATGTACTTAAATAATATCGATAGCACAAACTTGACCTGCCACATAGGTATAAATAAGTTTAAATCAGCCAACACAATAAAAATTAAAAACACCTATTTAGAACTGATAACACGGAAAATATTAAAACACAAATTGATGAAATAAAGTTTACACACTGACTTATGTATCTTTTGATTTTAAACACAGTTTATGCCAAATACAGTATAGGCCTTAATTTTTACCTTAATTACCTTATAATATACCTTATTTTTACCTTAATTTTTCAATAAGAATACGATTTTATGTAATTAAATAATATCGATAGCACTAACTTCACCCGTCACAGAGGCATAAATAAGTTGAAATCAATTAACATAATACAAATTAAAAACACAAATTTATCACTGATAGGGCGAAAAGTATCGATTATACTATGTACAAACCAAAATATCGATTATTACTACAAACGAACAAAAAAGCAGAATTCACTATATGCACTATAAGATTAGAAAAAAGCATTAAATCAGAGTCCTTTGGCGGTTAGTTTTAAGTAGCGGTCTATCTGTCGGCGTCCGTATTACAAAGTTCATTTCCCCTCTTAATTTTTCTTCCCATTTTTATCATTTATTATGTCTCATAATTTTATCTGTGAAAAAAATTAAGTACATACGTTTTTACACTATTTCTCTTATGTATTTAATTAAGTACCTTATGTATAATACATAATATAATATGTATCTCTTATGTATTATTTATGTAAGTTATGCTGTACATAATCATGGATATGGTTTATAAAAATTAGAATTTAAAAATTTTAAATAAATTATTTAATAAATTTTGTTTGGGTTCTCTACAAAAATTCTCGATATAGGAAAAAAATAATTTAGTTTTTTTTTCTTCTGAGACCCTCGTAGGCCCCCTGAGCATTTGGTAGATTACTTTGCAGCTACATATCTCGCCGAAACTCAATTTTCTTAAGTACGCCGGTACTATGTAGTAACATTTTAAATTATCCAACACTAGAACCCTATAACACAATTGACTAACTAAGTCATAAGAAACATGATATAAAATATAAAAACGGTGACAACATAAAACATGATAGATTCAGGGTTTCATTTAAGGGGGAGCCCAGGGAAAAGGAGAAACATGGATACCCCATTCCCCTCCGCAGAAAAAATTAAATGTAGTCCTCCTCTGGGGTAAAAAATTGCGCCCCAGTAGTAAAAATGGGGGGCAATTTTTTTAAAAAAATGCTCTTCCTAAAAAAAATTGTCAACATCAAAATTGTAATTTACCATAAATATTTTGATAACTTTACCCAAATATGTTAATTTTGTTGCTACTTATATAGTAAACCGTAATATTGCCAATTTTAGAAACCGCATTACATTCTAATCAATTACTACGAACACACAGCGTATTTAACTGGGCGATCGGGTCATTGCATGCGTATGCAATACGGTCAAACTAACTTCACGGTTTTAAGGCGTATTTGTTATTAGTTTTTCCGATCGAGTGAGTATTACGTGGTAAGTGGTCCCGCTAAATCATGCGTCTTTTATAGTGTAGGTTCATTTGGTATGTAATTTGTTCGTGAGTAAACTATAAAATTATTTTTTTTTTCTTTGTGTATATTTTTGTCTTATTATTTATTTGTTATTATGTTATTCGGTGTTTATTAATATTTATAATATATTTTGTTATTATTTTTTTTCTTCTATGTTTTATTTTGTATTCAATATTTTATATTTGTATATTTATTTTTATTAGTTGATTATATTTAATTGTGTATATTTATAAATATTTTCTATATCTCTTAGAATATGTTTCTGTTTAAATACTGATTCTGTCTATTTTAATTCTTATGTTCGTTATTTTTTGTGGTATTTTCTCTATTTTTTATGATTTCTCCCTAGTTACGCGTATGCGATTCTGATCCCTCCGCATGGTTTACATCATGGCTAATAGTAAACCGTAGTGGAGAGATGGGTATTCTATACGATCCGTCAGATGCTAGAAGTGTAGTGTTGAACGTACGAAATTTTATAATATATTTTGTATTTTTCTCATTACGCTTTTGTTCGACACATCATTGATGTTTGTTAAAAATATTTTTTACGTGAAATTTTGAACAAACCTCTTTGGCACATGTTATATAATAGCTTAATACAAAATGACCGGAATGTAGTGATGTTTATTAGTATTAATTATTTAAGATTCAAAGCGGTTTCCAAATAATATTACGGTATCCTTCAACTTAACTTTTATTTTACCAAAATTATTATAAAAATTACCATATTTAGGTAACAGTTATAAAAATAATAATGGTAAATTAGAATTTTCAAGAGTCAATTTACTGCGGTAGAGGAAATTTGAGAAAGTCTAGGACCATGTTCTCCCTTTCTTTTGTAAGGATTTAATATTGGTACATCTAAATTGTTGCACCATGGATACCTACCCCATTTATTTTGCAAGTTATTATTGTGTTACTTATGTGCAGTTTTAAATATTTTTGGAAAATACAAAATACTTTGTATTTTGTTAATTTAATATTTCTTTTATTTAAATCAATTTAAAACAATAAATAAATAAATATTATTCCTTAGGCTAATTTTTACTTGACATTAAAAAATGGCTGCCCACCCCCTCCTTCCAGTAAACAATTTTTACAACGGTGTATACCCCCTCATAATATTGAAATCCCCCCCCCCGGAAAGAACTTCTGAAAGAAACCCTGGATAGATTGTCTTTGAAACAAGCCGATTCTTACCTTAATATAAGGTTAGAATGAGAGTGGAAATCATTATTCCAAAACTCCTCACTTGAAACTAACAGACTGAAAATAACTTACACCTTAATATAGATTTGACAAAGTTAACACTTTCCCGGCAAAACCAGCCTAACAGAGCCCCGGCAAAACCAAGCCTAACAAGTTTGCCGACAGAAAAGACAAAAACACATGCATCTAATATCAACGATGAAAAATTACAGCCTTCTAAATATCAAAATTAATAATTAATCGAAAAATCATAATAACAAGTATAACAAGAATATGATATACAATTAAAATTATGTAAACCACCAAAATATAAATAACACAAAATCTCAAAACGAACCTAAATAACGCAAAAAAACCGCCAAATTTGAAACTAAAATTTAAATTAAAATTTCATACAACAATTGGGTTAGAGACCAATCATTTCTTAAAAAATTCACCCGGCTTCTAGATCTCAGTGCCAGAATTCTATATAATAAGCACTAAATATTTCTATACACTCTATAAATAATATTAATTTTAAGTACTCACATAACAGGTTCAAGACGTCTCCTTCTGATGTTAAAAATTCGCGCCCGAATTTTCGCGCCGAATCTGTAACAGAAAAGTCAGAAATTTAATAACAAATGCTGTAAGAAAACAGCTAATGATGCCAGATAAGGACTTGGAGAGCGCGACGTCTGTCAATACTCAGCTACTAACAGCACATAAACTGGTTGCTTTAGAAAACCTAATGCAAAAATATCGGGTACAGGGTACCTCGCAACATTTCCTCATCACATAGGATTCGCTTCGCTCATCCTCCCCACTTCGGACACGCTTCGCTCGTCCTTAAAATGTACAATTCGTCAAATGTATCCTCCAACACCTCTTCGGACTAGCTTCGCTCGTCCTCAGATAGTAAATACATTCGTTTCATTCCAGCGGTCACCCAGACCCTGACCACGCTCGATGCTGCTTAACTTTTATGATCCAACAAAGCTCATAGATTTACTTGTATTGAAATAAAACTTGATGTACTTATTTATTACGTAATGGTATAAATTGTACCGAATTTTAACTTGATTGGACTATTTTTCGATTTATTACAATTTTTAAAAAACGTACACATGTCATTTGATAAATTGATCATGCGTTTCAAGTACCAATCGCATCATTTTTCCGCGTTTTACAATTTATCGATAGTTTTGCTGAGTCATTATTGCTGGTTAATGACATCATAAAAAATAATTTCCGACCAGCACAACTACAGCAGTAGACTAACTTTTGAACAAAATTTCAACTCTCAAGCATAAATACACTAGGATTAACGAATGATAACAGACACACACATACCAGACATGACACTTGTGAAAACCACTCAGGAGCTGCGTTAAACAACACCTGACATGACGAATACTACCGGTGACGTAGGTACCACTTTCAAAATTTTTTGCAAACACAATACTCAATGAGAACGACTTTAATATATTTTGGCTGACAGGTAGGAACCATAGAAGGAAGAAAGAATTCAGATTTTTTGGCTCATTTGATGCAGCCATATTGCCGCAGTAGAGTGGTGAATTGTCCAAAATGTTATTTATGCATACAGGCTGAGAAAGTGTGTCTTTATAGTTGACGCAATTAGATTTCACGACGAGCGAAAGCGAGTCGGGAAAAATTGCCAAGACATAAAGACAATTCTCAAGCCGAATGGCATATCACTGTTTTTTTTGAAGTAGCACTCATATAATAAAGGCACTCAATTAAAAAAAAATCAAAAAATACATTCAATTACACTGCGCTAGTATACTTAATTAAAAAAAACAAACGTTCCAATTATTATTAACCTCATATTATCGCCGTCCATTAATTCCATCCATAGCTTTACAGCTTTTACTCAAAAATGTATAAAAGCTTTACAAATAAACACATGCACACAAATTGTCAATTAGAAATCTCTTTTGGAAAAACGAAAAAAAATTAGTCTAAAACGAACAAAATGAACGTTTTTAAATAAAAGCTCGATGAAGGTTACAACAGATTGTTTTTTTCTGAACATTAGCTGACATTACAGTAATGCGGGCAACAGTATGAATTACTTTTACGTCAATAGGAGTTTTTTTTTACAATTCCATTGATTGTCCTCGGAGGTCGAAAAGTACTAAAATGAACCTGTCTATAATGACAAGTTAGATGATTTGGCTTTCTCGAGTAGTGACTACAAAATGGATCCAATAGAAGTGTCGGATTACGTAACGTTACCTTGTTCATAAAAATATGTTATTTTTAACATTTCTTTGACAAAAATGCTGTATTTAAAATTCTGCATAGGATGATTTTTTGTGGCGTTTGAAAGCTTAAACTTGGGTTTTAAACATGGAAAATGCACAACCCTACTGCGGCAATATGATTGCACCAAATAAGCCAAAAATCTGGTTTTTTCTTCCTTCTATGGTGCCTACCTGTCAGCCAAAATATATTGAAATTGGAGATATCGCGTCTTTTTACCAGTGATCCTTAGATCCAAATTACACAAGAATTTTCGTATTTTTTTTTTGCAAAAACAATACAATTCTTATTATCTTATTATTTACACCTAAGGTATAAATAAATAGGGCACGTGGTACCTCGGAACTTTTCCTCATCACATCGGATTCGCTAACGCTCATCCTTCCTTGCTTCGGACTCCCTTTGCTCGTCCTCAGAATATACAATTCGCCAAATTTAAACTTCAACATGTTTTCAGACTCGCTTCGCTCGTCCTCACATAGTAAATGCATCCGTTTCATTCTCAGCGGTCATCCATACAGCACTGACCACGCTCAATGCTACTTAACTTTTATGATCAAACAATAATCATTATTTATTAGTTGATGGGTATACACTAGTACTAAATTTAAACTCAATCGGACTAATTTCTAATTTTTTACAATTTTTAAAAAACCTACATAAGTAATTTCATAAAAATTAAACTAATGCTGATAATGAGATAAAACTTAGCACATATGTTAGTCTTATACATAGCTACATACGTGCCAATCAGATTGCATATTTTTCCGCGTTTTTTGATTTTTCAAAGTCATTATTGCAGGTTAATGACGTCATAAAAAAAGTATTTCGCAAATAGCACAAATACAGCGGTAGATTGATTGTTCTATTAATTTTATATTCTCTAGCATTAATACACTAGAAGCTACGATGATAACAGACACACACATACAGACAGACAGCTTTCAGGAAACCACTTAGGCCTTTAAAACACCTGAAACTGATAATTCCAGTTTCATCCCGGTTTCGGATTTTTTTATACCTACGGTATAAATGAGGAAAAGTAAAAAGTTAAGCTTAATAAAAATAAGGCAAATATAATCTTTAATTTACTCCTGCGGAGCCCTTTTACAAATTTACACCAGTTAAAGAGCTGATGGCTCTATTTGTTTTCTGTCATGGCTAAGTATTAGTGGGGGGGGGGCAGGATTTGATTACTAAAGCAAGCTTTGTGATTAATTGCATGGCAATGGCGAACTTTTCTATTACTTAAAATTTGTATTTTGATGCAAGATACTTTAAGCCATACAGTAGGTTTAGGAGGAGGGTACTCAGGGAGTGCTATATTTTAGATTGGTGACATAATCTACAAGTGAATTAATGTTATCTGCTTATTTCATTAAAAATGAATAGTATATTTTTATTTTTTCTCCTAGTCTTCTAAATAACCCCTTTGTCTCATTACTCGCTCCCCCTGCGTCTCATCACCCTCATGGGAGGTGAGGTTACAAATATCTTCTTACGTCAGAATCGGCCGGGAAGTCCCGAGTGACTGAAGAAAAATCCGTAAAAAGTAGTATTGTTATAAATACAGTAGGTTACAAAGTGCTGGCATCTAGCGGGCGAGTACCTAACTAGTGTTAGTTAGTACGAAAGGTGACGCTTACTAGCGGCACTGAAACGAACTACTTGTAAAATTAAAATGTATACATAAATAAGTTTAGGTTTATTTAAAAGTTTTAAGAATAAACTGTCGCAAGAAATGGGATTTTAAGCACGGAAACAAGCATTCCACAGGAAATTCGCCCGACATACTGTGCCAGAATTATTTTGTAGTTATAAACTTATTTGTAATGTCAAGAAACGATAAAAAATTATCGTCCTTCCCAGGATTCGAACCCAGGTACCCTGGCACTGAGTGCACGTAGTGACTTCAGACAACTCTTATTCAACTCACAAGCCCAAAACATAGAAAACGACTCCTCACGTAAAATATATTGTTAAGCGGTCGTATTTCAGGTTTTCTGGTTTATACTATTCATTAAAAATGAATAGTATATTTTTACTTTTCCTTATTTAAACCATAGGTGCATAGGAAACGTTTGTTTTTTTATCATGTATTAGAAGGAGGGGGGCGGAATACGATTACTTAATCATAAATTGTAAATAATACATGGTAATTTCAAACTTTTCTATTGCTAAATTTTTTTTTTATGCAACGCTTTTTGCAAGTCATCCAAACTGTAGGGAGAGGAGAGTACACAGAAAACTCAGGGGGTGCTACATTGTAGATTGGTGACATCTATAATATACATGTAAAATTATGTTATCTGCCTCATGTCATTAAAATTGAGAAGTATCCTAGTAATTTAGAAGACCTCTTAGTCTACTAAATCACCCCCTTGTCTTATTACCCCCTCCCCCAGCGTCTCGTTATCCTCAGAAACGATGACATGACAAATAACTTCTTTAGACAGGATAGGCCGAGAAGTCCCGAGTGAATGAAGGAAAATCACAAAAGTAGTATAACTATAAACAGAGTAGGTTAACTAGTGCTGGCATCTAGCGGGTGAGGACCGAACTAGTATCAAGTAGGACGAGAGGTGGCGGTTACTAGCGGCACTAAACTAAACTAATCAAACATTTATGACAAAACCCGCGCAGATTTAAAACAATAATATGTCGCACGAAGACCCACTATGAAACAGACCTATTTTTTTAATAATATAGGAAAGGAAAGAAATGATAAAACTCCTTATGACAAAAAATAGAAATAATACAAACTTATACATGTAATAAATAACAGAATAATTAATAGAAGTAATAAAGATAAATAAAAAACAATATTATAAAATAAAAATGTATTAATACATAATTATGCTTATATTTAAAATGTATAAAATTTGAAAAATGAGGTACGGGGCACCTCAGAACTTTTCCTCATTACATCGGATTTGCAAGGCTCATACATCCTGCTTAGGACTGGCTTCGCTTGTCCTTAGATAGAAGTTAAATCCTTTCATTACCAGCGGTCACCCATCCAGGTGCTTACAACGCTCAATCCTGCTAAACTTTTATGATCAATCAAACCTCATAGATGTACTTGGTTATTAAAGCGAAACGTAGTGAACTTCGTAGTGAATTTACGATGCTAAATTCAATCGATCTCATCATTATTCCACGGTTAATGATTTTCCTAAATTTTAGCTGAGTCATTATTGCGGGTTAATGAAGTCATAATAAAATGATTTCCTGAATAGCACAACTACAGCGGTAGACTGATTTTTGTACAAAGCTAAACATAGCATAAATACACTAGAAGCTACCATAATAACAGACACAAACACATACAGACAGACAACTTTGCAAAAACCACTCAGAAGGCCCTAAAAACGCCTGAAACCAATATTTCCGGTGATATCCCGGTTTCGGATTTTTTTGTTGCAAACACTTATCCTAACACTTATAGCAAACACTTATACTTATCCTATATACCTGCGGTATAAATGAGGAAAAGTAAAAATGGTAAAATATATAAATATAATCTAACTATCTTAATATAATCTACTATCATCAGCTAGTAAGCTTGTTTTTTTTGCTTTCAATATTTTTTTTCATTTTTTATCATGGTTTGCTATATTATGGGTGGAGTGGGAGGGGGTTAGGATTTAAATATTAAACCACGCTGATGTGAGCGCGTATGGTAATTACGCTGTGCGTAGTGATTGAAAAATTTTCAATTACTGAAAAATTGTAATTTTATACAAGACTTTAGGTCATGCATAATAGGTTGGTAACATCTATAATCTACATGTAAAATTATATTATTAGCCATTTTACTTTTCATCATTTAAACCATAGGTATATAGGAAAAGTATTGTGTTTGCAAAAAAATCAGAAACCGGAATCATCCGTTTCAGATGTTTTTAAAGCCTCCTGAGTGGTTTTCACAAAAGTGAAATTTCAGAGAACTGAAATTTTTTACAAAAATCAGCCTACTGCTGTAGTTGTGCTATTCGGGTAATATTCCTTTATGACGTCATTAACCCGCAATAATGATTAAGACATGAAATTTGGCACGCATGTGGACATGTATAAGACTAACATTTGTGTCATGCGGTTCATCTTATTATTAGCATTAATTCAAATTTTATTGAATGACTTGTGTAAGTTTTTTGAAAAAATGTAAAAAATCAGAAAATAATTTTATCAAGTTTAAATTTTATACAAGTGTAAACCTTTACTTAATAACTTAGTACACAAAGTTTTGTTTTAGTACGACAATTATATCTATAATATTTGTTGATGATCATAAAAAGTAAGCATCATTGAGCGTGGTCAGTGCTGTGACCGCTGAGAATGAAACGGATGCATTTACTGACATGCTGCAGTATAAATTTAGCGAATATTATTTTCTGAGGACGAGCGAAGCGAGTACGAAGCAGAGAGAGTGAGCGAAGCGAATCCGATGTGATGAGGAAATGTTGCGAGGTACCCTGTACCCGATTTTTTTGTATTAGTTTTACTAAAGCAACCAGTTCATGTGCTATTAGTAGCTCAGTAGTGACAGACGCCCGATTTTTCATTTAAATTGGAATGTATATATTTAAATGTGAAAGGTATTTTACTGTCTAAAACTTTTGAAAGAGCGTAAATCACGCCCCTTACGCGTGAGGCGTAAAGAAGGGGCGTTTCGGAGAAACGCCTCTTTACGTCTCACTCACTTATTCAGGGGGGATTACGCCTACGTTCAGAGTCACCCATGGTGTAGTGGTTAAGGTACACGGCCAATACCCAGAATGAATGGGTTCAATCCCAGCACGTGCCTCTAGGATTTTTATGAGAGGGATAAAAATGCTGCGTACCACGTCCTACAGAAGGGTCGTAAAGCCGGTGGTCTCGAGCCTGTGCGTTGTTAGGTACTCGTACCACCATAAATGAAACTAGGTATAGGCAAAATTTAGGACCCTCGTTGTAGATTCATTATAATAATATACTGTTTCTGCCTTGTAGTGTAAAATGTGCGTGTGGAGATTTGGTTCAACAGTGAGAGCACGAGTTGTTCCCTATAAAAGTCAGTGAATATGTATGATTGCTTGAAAAAGCATGAGAGAAACCATAGAAATTCACGGCTCTTCTGTCTAGATTAGATGAAATATGCCTACACTTGAAATTAAAAGGAGTAGAACCCTATCTTAGAGAGCTGGCAAAAAGGGCCCAACAACGTAGCCTACTTGCCTGGTAGTTACAACCACTCCCCCCATATTACTACTACTACTACTACGCCTACGTTCAAAAGCACTACTATAGACAATTGTAACTCACTATTTTATATTAATAAATAAATTTCTTTTTGGCACAGGCTGTGGCGAGTAAACTCCACGGGCGAGAAGTAGAAGTCAAACTACTGGACAACGCGGGACCAAATATTGACCACGTCCAGTTTCTCATCACAGAACGAGAAACGGCTGTTCAGCAGAAAACTGATCAACAACATATTAAAGAAACCGAAACATTTTGTAAAGGTAATCCCAGTTTTTTTTTTGGTACAATAATAGCGTACGAGTCCACCGTATTGTATGCAAGTATGGATCAGCGTTAGAGGAGGTAGATAAACCATGAGGTGCAAAATAGGTATGGCGAATTCTTAACAGAAAAATTAGCTTATGAGACCTGGGTCATAAAGAAGGGGAATAGAGGTGGTTTTTTTGACGAATTTTCAAAATAAAAATGAGCTTATAGGATAAGTGGAGGGGGGATATGAAGGTGGTTTTTATTATACGCTTAAACCCAGGGGCAAACTGGCCAGTGAGGATGAGAGCGGCAGCCCTCCTTAGGCCCCCTAAGCCAAAAATAAACTTAAAGAAAATACAACGAAACTTCAAAAAAATGATAAACATTAAATATTTTTAAGCTTATAATATATAAATATATTTAATTTTTTTATGTAATATATTCATAACATCAGAGTCAAAGAGGCCCAATACTTTAATATAGAGCCTAAATAGCTCTTACAGACAAATGTTATTAAAGACTTTAAAATATTCTCAATTTCATATTGTTAACTAAATCTAGGGTCTGTAAGATCCCTATTTATTTTTTCTGGACTTTTAAAGGCCCTATGCGGAATACTTGACCAAAGGGGTCCAAGCATACTAATCAAAGGACCCGAAGCTGCATAAAAGGTCTCTAGATATATGTTTTTATGTAATTAATAATATAATATATATTTTAGATCTTTTTGGCCTCTATTCATTATACATGATTTAAAAGGGCCCCATATAAAGTCTAGAGCCAATGATGGCCCTTAAAATACATGGTTAGGCCCCTAAAGCAGCAGAAAAGGGCCTTACAAATTGATGTTTTTAAATACTTCAAATATTCTCAATTTACTGTACCTAATTCTTGTTGCTTAAAGATCCCTATTCTTTATACCTTATAAACATCCCATACGGAAGACTATGGGCACAAGGAGCCCTTAAAATACTTGATCAGGGCCCAAAAAGGGCAAAAAGGGTTTTTTTTTTAAAATAGTTTACTTAAATATTAAAAGTTAAAGTTATTTAAGTTCATTTATCTTTTACTTAAGTTTGTTTTATTTATTTAAATCAAATAATTTTATTTTATTAAATTAAAATAAATCAAGTCTGGAACAATCATTAACACTACTCCAGTTAAAAGAAGACCCCTCTACTTAGGAAGTAATATCCCCCGGGCCCCATGAGATTGGTTTGGGCCCTTTTAGGCCAAACCCTCCTCGGCCCTTTTTGGGTCATTCCGCCACTGCTTAATCCACCAATAGCCTCATGCTTTTTATTAGTTTAGCAGTGATGACTGGGCACAAATAAGACACTGTAATATGGTTCCTATATAACTACATTTCTATACAATTAAAACTAATTATATAGTGCTATTAATATAATTATCTAGTATATACAAGACATTCGATAAAAATTGAGCTAATGCAGAAAATGAGATGAAACTTGTCACATATGTTAGTCTTATATAAGACTACATGCTTATGAAATCACAATTTTTTCGTGTGTTATGAATTTTCAAAATGTTTGCAGAATCGCATTGTTGCCGGTAATTGACTGCAAAGTTGTCTGTTATCATCGTAGCTCCTAATGGATTTATGTTAGAGAGTTAAAACTTTGTACAAAAATTAGTCTAATGTTGTAATTGTGCTATTCAGAAAATATTTTTTATGACGTCATTAACCCGCAATAATGACAGCAAAAATTTCGAATAATCATAAAACGAGAAAAAATGATGTGATCGGATTGAGATTTAGTGCGCATGTAGCTATGTATAAGACTAACATAAGTGCTAAGTTTCATTTCATTATCAGCATTAGTTCAATTTTTATTAAATGATTTGTGTACGTTTTTTAAAAAATTGGAAGATGGCCCAAATGAGTTGAAATTTAGAACAAATGTCTACCTTTACTTAATATATAAGT